>JALRMA010000112.1:0-50878 GCA_023638005.1 Forsythia suspensa | reverse complement strand
GAGTTGACGACTTGAGGTAATGGGCGAAAAAGATATATAGGCGATTTTACGCCCAAAATATTTGTTATTGTATAATATTAATTGAAATGCTTTTTCAAATCTTTAAAAGAATAAAACAACATTTTATCAATTTTCAGTTAAGAAGAAAATTATTATTAAAAATGATGCACGAAAAGAAAGTCTTTTTCATCTTGACTTACAATAATGGTCTTTTTAGAAACATTTGTTTGAAAGACACTTTATTTTATTGTTTTTATTTTTCAATATAATTTACTATAGTAATTTTTTTTTTTTGTTTTGTTTATAAAAATTGACAAATTGTTTTGTCAACTCCATTTCAAGTCTCAACTAATAGGAGGAAAAGAAAGTAGAATTGTTCCAAAGGATCGACATTTCAATTGTGCATCAAAAAACGACACTTGAGCTATCGAATAGCACTTGTTTGTTAAAAAAATAAGAGTTGAACATTCGAAATGATAGAGCGGCAGTTGAACTGTCTAAGGATAAATAAAAAGCAGTAGATACTTCACGTAGATTGAAAGTCTTCTAAAATTCGTGTCACCAAAATAATAATTCATAAAATGTATTCGATACGATCGACTTTTCTAAAATTTCCATATATATATATATATATATATCCTTACAATAATATAAGAGCCTTAATTTTTTTACTGTAGCGTTTTTCGTCCAACACGACACCGTTTTGACAATGAAATAGCCGCAATTTTTGAAATTTTTTTACTGTAGCTTTTTTCGTCCGACACCGTTTTGACAATGAAATAGCTGCAATTTTTTACCTTTGTAATTTATACATATGCATGCATAAACACAGAAGCTGAGAATAGAATTCACGGGAGAAATTGGAAAAACGATTCAAATTTGAGGTCTGAATAACTGATAAATTAAATTAGATCCCATATCTGAAACTCAAAGCTGTGAATTTTCTTAGGACAAGTAATTCTTCTACCCTCCAAAATAGCCCAAATTTCAGCAAATCAAGTCAACTTATTTCTCCTCTAAATGCAGAGAATTAGTGCAGAATTCAAGCCAAAACACGAATATGTGAATTAGGAAATCAAGCAACTATCCAAATGTGTAAAACATATATTAATAGCATATAATACAAGAGGAAAATGAGTAATAACAATTGTTATTTAATTGAGGAAGTTGTAGCTTGCAATGTCTCCTTTAAAAATAGATCTTCTTCAGAACCCTTTTCCATTCGTGATGAAGTTGCTTAAACCTTGATATGCTTGAATTTAAGGTACTCTTTGGGTTTTCTCCTCCAATTTTAAGATTATTTATAGGGTTTTCCCAAACACTCGGCAACCACAATGGTTGCCGAGGTATCTCGGCACAACAAATCTGGTTGCCGAGATTGCTCGGCAAACAAATCTGGTTGCCGAGCAATCTCGGCAACCAGATTTGGTTGCCGAGGTATCTCGGCAACCACAAATGGTTGCCGAGAAACCTCGGCAACCAAATATACATATACATGTTTCTATATAAAAGAGAGAATTAAGGTGTCCTCCGACTGTCTTGAACTTCGAGCTTGGTTCCATATCACTCTTGAGGACTACAATGCTGCTATAAGAGACATTCAAGCGTTATTAACATTAGAGCCCAATTACATGATGTTTCAGGGGAAAGTGATAGGCAGCCACTTGGTGGAACTTCTCAGCCAACATATTAATCAGTGGAGTCCAGCTGATTGCTGGATGCAACTCTATGATCGATGGTCTTCTGTTGATGATGTCGGCTCCCTGGCTGTCATACATCAGATGCTGATAGCCTATGAAATAAGTTGAATGTTTTACTTTACTCAGTCTTGTCTTCCTCAGGATCTCCATGGGATAAACCATTGCCACTTTCTACTGATCTGAGTTAGGAAGGACTCCTAACATCTTTTGTGGTCAGTAGAGACTCATTTCTTCCTAGAAAATGTCTCTTATGCTTTCTAGCTCTTCTTGTGGCCTCACGTACTCTTTGGGGATTGATTGAATTCCATTACTGGCAAGGATTTCAACTCTCGGATTCACCACCTTAGCCATTTGTTTCAAACTTATTTTCACAACAATTAAGGATTTATTTATGGTGTCTTGTCCTTGCCTAATCTTCGGCTGAACTTATTATATAGGGAATTTATATATGTAGGTTGTATCAAACTTTCAACTTTGTCCCATTATTCATAGCATATTTTATAAACGAGAAAATACGGTAGATGGGTTGAACCGTTGAATGGAGAGTAGAGGCATGAACAAGACAAAATTTGCAGAAATTAATGTTGCCTACTGGATTTGCATGGGAAATTAATCACCAACCAAGCACGTGGCAGCCAACCCTTTTCAAATATACCAGCCCAGCACGGAAACCAGACTCCTCGGCAATCAATTGATTGCCGAGCCATCTCGACAATCAACAATTGATTGCCGAGATGGCTCGGCAATCAACGAAAAAATACGGTAGATGGGTTGAACCGTTGAATGGAGGTAGAGGCATGAACAAGACAAAATTTGCAGAAATTAATGTTGCCCACTGGATTTGCATGGGAAATTAATCACCAACCAAGCACGTGGCAGCCAACCCTTTTCAAATATACCAGCCCAGCACGGAAACCAGACTCCTCGGCAATCAATTGATTGCCGAGCCATCTCGGCAATCAATTGTTGATTGCCGAGATCAATTGATGATTGCCGAGCCATCTCGGCAATCAACAATTGATTTCGAGATGGCTCGGATGGCTCGGCAATCAACAATTGAGTGCTTCTTTTCTGGTCACCCTTCTTGTAATCCACACGGGATCCTCCAGTTTATGGCGATTGCTGGTATAATTGTACGTTGGATGATATAGCCGAGGAGGACAAAAAGCATCGCCTCCGTGCAAGTGGGGAGAAGAAATCTGCTTTCTTTGGGATTGCACTTAACCAAATGGGGCTAGCTTGTGTGCAGCGTTATGCAATTAATGAAGCTGTCGAGTTGTTTGAAGAAGCAAGGGGCATACTGGAGCAAGAATACGGACCGTATCACCCTGATACACTTGGGGTTTATAGTAATCTTGCTGGCACGTATGATGCAATTGGGAGGTATGAAACATATCATAATATTTTACGTTAACCATTTGCAAAATTTCATGTTTACAACAGGATTCATTAGCTATATTATATTTCCTGAACTTATTTAATCGATGAAGAAGTAAAACTTGAACACAAAACTATAGGGCCTATCTTCTACAATGGAATGAAGATTGAATACACCACTTTATGCATCAGAGAGGTTTTACATTCTGTCAAAAGAATAAAAGGGTTTAGATTATATTGACATTGTTAATAGGATGATTCGATGAGAGATGAGACTGAATTAGTTTTTCTAAAGTTTCCAATTTGGACTTCTTGCTAATTTTTATTTTTTATACAGATTGGATGATGCAATTGAAATTCTTGAACTTATTGTTGGAATGAGAGAGGAAAAACTTGGGACAGCAAACGTGGAAGATGAGAAGAAGAGGCTGGCTGAGCTATTAAAGCAGTCTGGCAGGGCTCGGAATAGGAAAAACCGATCTCTGGAGACCCTCCTCGATACAAACCATAATAAGAACACTATAAACAATGGTGCCATTAGAGTGTGATAAAGGTAGCTGTAAATGAAATCCAACACACTATTAAACATATTTATATTGCATTAAAGAAAAGAAATGAAAGGTATACCTCTGGTTGAGTTTGGTGATTAGAATCTTGTTCTGGGATTGCTTGATGTTCCAAAATTTGTATTGATTCATGTTATGGTAGTCCTCAAAAGTGTTTTGTTTTGTAATTTGTAATTTATGATGGCGGTTTGTTGTACATTTTCAGTCGTTGTATATCATTATAAATGAAATGATTATATTCTTACACAACATGTTTTAATTAGTTGTTATGTAAAGACAAGATAGACATGATTGTTGATAAGTTTTGTTACACTTCTCTTTTCTTTAATCCAGAACACTTATGTTCGGTCGAGCATTCCAAAGATTGATGTTATGATGGAGATTTGTATTTTGTTCTTATTTGAGAATGAAAAATCTTAATCGACAGGGAAGGATGACGGTGATTTAATAGCTATTGCCTGCCCTGCATATGCTCAATAATTGAGTGATCATCAAGATTGAACATGGTAGGTGGACTGTAACCTTTTAGAGTGTTCCTATCTTTTCCTCTCATCAACAGGCTGTTTTCATAATTTGAAATAGGTATTATGGTAACTAGGTTGCCCACTTTTATCCCACATATGGGTTTTCAATGTTGTTGGCTCGTTTAGTTGAGTGGACTCTACTATACTGAACGAGGAAAAAAGTTAAAATGTTGTTTATGACACTGTTGAATCAGTTACTATGTGCCAAACATGAATTTCTCGGCAATCAATTGATTGCCGAGATTGATAAACGATTTTTTTTTAAAAGGAATAATTGCACAAAAGGTCCCTATTGTTTTAAAATCGTTGGGATATGTCAACAACTTAAAAAAAAATCTTTAATTTATTTTTCTTATTTTTTTTTCTTTTACACTTAATTTTCATTCAATTTTTTACTAATCTTGTTTTTTTATTTTACCTTTTACAAATTATTCTAAATAAATGCTAAAAAATACCATTCAACAATTTCAAAATCGAAATGGGAAATTGAATGTTTTTATTTTTTTTTACACATTTTCATTCAATTTTTTTATTAATCTTTTTTATTTTATCTTAAGCAAATAAACAAATTGAATATGTGTGTTTATTGCCATGAAATATGTTCAATTTTGCTGGGAACTGAACGGAATGTCATAAAAGGTAACTAGCCTCTAATTTATTGAAAATAAGGTTTAGTTTGTTGTTGTTGTTGCTCCCAAATAGGCGAATGACATTTCCCAATAGATTCGGTAAAATGAAGTACAAATTCTGATATTCATGGTCGAACTCTTATGTGATATGAATCAGGAACAATTTAAGAAATCAATCATTGAATTTGTGTTTCCTTTATTTAGTAGACCATATTTTCCTCGTTGACAGCTCTGAACTGTTTAGTTATGTAAAATATTACTTAAGACTGTACTCGGCATCATGTTTCTGATTGATTCAGTTGTAAGACAATTGATAATAGTACGTTCTTTTAGGCATGATTTTGTACTGCCAGATTGATCAGCTGTTGCGATATTTTTATGTTAACAAAACCTTTTAGAATTGTATCATTTCTGTCCTTCATTGTGGTTATTGACAGTACCCAATCCCCTTCCTTGTTTGTGGTGGCCCCTCTATCCGAGTGGGAATGTTTGATGTACCGTGGAGATGTTGTTCCCAAGGATGTCAATTCTGCAGTTGCTACCATCAAAACCAAACGAACTGTTCAGTTCGTTGATGGTAAGAAAATAGCATATAATTTGGCAAAAAATTGAAAACCTAACTGACATGATGAACAGAGTTATTTCACACAATTAAATTTATTTCGTAGATGGATATAGATATTTATCAAATTCATTGAATCTTTACCATCATTTTCTTTTAATGGATTTTGCCGGCTAGAACGACAACAATAAAAATACATTACCTTACATTGGATATTGCTCTTGCTCTGGATACAGTTTGGAAGTCTTTTTAAACATTTTCTTGTTATTTTTACCATACATTAAGTAGACACCATGAAATAGCCTCAAAAGTCACCCTTCCTGGTTTTAACAGGTGCCCAACTGGCTTCAAGTGTGGTATTAACTATCAACCTCCAACGGTGGTACCCGGGGGTGATCTTTCCAAGGTGCAGCGAGCCGTGTGCATGATTAGCAACAACACTGCAGTGGCTGAAGTGTTTTCACGCATTGACCACAAATTTGATCTCATGTGCGCTAAGAGGGCATTTGTTCTTAGGTGATGCTGGTCGATTTCTAGAGCTTCCGATCAAACAATAAGACCTGTAATCAAATTGTAGAGAGCCTCGTCATGAAAGAAAGTTCTCACCTTTCTCCTTGGATGTGGTGCTCTTTATATAGACTAGTATGTAAAACGTGCATTGCACGTGATTTGATAATGGTATTGTGATATATATATTTTTCAAATATTTAAATAATTATAACTTAATTTAATACTGCATTAAAATACAAAAATCTGACATTAAAAAATACAGTAAAATATAATATTTGTTGTTGTATTCAAACAAAGTACTTTTTACAATTGTGTAGCCAGTATTGAACATCTATTTTTTAAAGTCTAATATAGTCAAATAATGTCAATTAAAGAACACAAACAAAAAGAATAAAAAATAGTGTACATAAGTTCTTAATTATATCGAGCACTCAACCCTATTGAATTTTGTTACTTTATGAGATGACAAATGACTTATAACAAATCTTTGTTTAACCCAAAATATCACATGCGATTTGGGCTTGTAACACCTCAAGTTAGATAGATTTATCAATCAGTATATAAAAGAAAACAAAATAACATTAGAAATTAGAAAAATTAAACATTCTCATTAGCACAATTCAGTGCTCATATGTCTTCATGTGAACTTATCTAAGTTGTAATGGAAAAATAAAGTAATATTACCAAAATTAAATATTCTAGCGATTTAAACGTCTTATTCACGTTAGAGCATAAATAGTTAATAAAAATTTGTTTATGCAAAATAGATAACAATTCAATTCAAAAGCATAAAAAAGAATGATAAATATAAGATACGTATCAATAGTGGATTGAAACCATTATTGAAGTTAGCCCACAAAATTTTTTATCTAGAAAATCAAAGCTGCGGTCAATTGGATATGTAAACAATATACAAATACGCTTGAGCATGCACAATAATTAAAAAAATACACCATAATCTTTATAATCCAATGCAAATTATATTTTTTTGAAAAAGAAGAGTATTGAGAGATGATTATTCACATTAACTAACAAAAATCATAATCACAAATACAAATTTTCAAATAAAGTCTTTATGAACATCACAAACTACATAATTTTCTTAAAATAAAATAACCTTAAATTTCAAATTAGACCTAAAATAAGCTGAATAAATTGTTGGTGGAATGTCAATTACTATTAATCTTGTAACTAACCAAATCTGTTCTCACAATTCAAAGAAAATATTTTCAAAATTCAATATAATAAATGGAGATTTAGCATTTTCAATTTCTAAGGACTATATATGATTATAAATGTTAAATTAGGAGTTCAATTATAATATTAATTCAAGGACAATTTAGGAAATATAAAATATTAATGAGGACCTATTTGTCCAAAAATGAGATTTAACCTTTTCAACTTCTAAGGACTATATATGATTATAAATGTTAAATTAGGAGTTCAATTATAATATTAACTCAATATTATAATTGCCCTTCTTTGGACACGCGTCCATTGGATGGATGGCTCAGATGGTGTGTTTTGAATTGGACGGCGGGGATTGAGGAAACTTAATCTATATAAGTCCTTGCTTCTTCTCATTTACCTTCTTCTTGCTTCTATGTGTATCAATCTTTGCTGAGTATTCTGGCGATAACCAAGAAAGTGCAAGGCATTTTCGGCTTCTCATTTACCTTCTTCTTGCTTCTATGTGTATCAATCTTTGCTGAGTATTCTGGCGATAACCAAGGAAGTGCAAGGCATTTTCGGTGGTTGTAGGGTTCAACTGTATTCTTGAGGTAAATACTACAGAGATTGCTATGCTCTATTTCGCATACCGCATTTGTTTTTTTTACGATTTCTTGGTCTGGATGCTGTGTTCTCCCAAACTTTTCGGCGATTGTGGGTATATTTTCTTTTGGAACCGAGAAAAGTTGTGATGTCGTCTGAACACGATGATTCTCAGAATCAATCGGCTAATGGGATAAATCCTGATATCATGTGTGAAGCTTCTTCTTCAAGTTCGTCGTCTCCTTCGAACGATGGGCAAGAAGAGGCTGATCAGAGACCCACCATAGCATCCATGAGTAGGAGGTGCGTCGTCGAAGGCGAAGGCGAGCAAGAAACAATGTGGTGCTAGGATCCCTGAGATGAGAGGATCGTTAGACAAAGGATGCCCTGGCCGCTGACGACTTTGATGAGGAGCTTAAGCGTTCGACCACTGAGGCCTCTATGGCTCCCTCGAGGATCAAAGAGGCCGAGTTGGAAGATATCAGATTGTCATGTTCCTACTTCTGTGGAGATGAAGGCCCCTGGCTCCGACGAACGTGCTGACAACCCACCTGAGGGGTTCGTCACAATTTATGAACCAGCGATACAACAAGGTCTTCGCCTTCATATGTATCTTTTCTTTTGCGAGGTTATTAGATATTGGAATTTGGCCCCATGTCAGATAACACCGAACGGTTGGGGCCAGATGGTGGCGGCATTCCTGTTGTGGAGGATTGCCGAGGCTGTGGGGACTTAACCCCAGGGAATTTGAATCAATTTATCGACCATGCCGATCTGCAGGTTGGTTTAATATTTCTCCTTGGCCGGGTCACAGATGGAGGACGGCGACTGACAGTCCCAACAAAGGTGCATAACCGAAATGAGAGATTCATCTTCGTCGGAGGGGATTAAGAGTTTACGCCAGAGGATCCTCTCCATATGTGTCCATTCCCTGCTAATTTGGAGAACTTGGTATATCTTATTGTCTTGTACGATTTTTTGATCATTGTCCCTAATTTAATGCTTCGTTTATCTTTGCAGATTGTGGGAGGCTGCCCATTCTAAAGAGGGATCAAAGTGACTTGAGACTGAAGTAGAATAAGGTTCGAGCGCTCGACAGCGACTTTAGGAGCCTCAGCAATCTGCTCAAAGACGACGACTTACTGATTCACTACAGACTAATGTGTAAGCCTCGTCTATTGAATTTTTTGAGATTTGTCTTAATAGGCATTTGTAACACCTTATGTCTTGGTTATTGCGTTAGCAGTTTTCAAATTCAGTTTATTGTGTTATCATACTAATTAAAACTATCTGAGATCTCATTTTTATACTAAATATCTATGGGCAATTACATCT
This sequence comes from Forsythia suspensa, assembly GCA_023638005.1. Lineage (NCBI taxonomy): Eukaryota > Viridiplantae > Streptophyta > Magnoliopsida > Lamiales > Oleaceae > Forsythia > Forsythia suspensa. The sequence goes on along the minus strand of JALRMA010000112.1, from coordinate 41,902 downwards.
TTTTTGGAACTCTCTCTGGTTTTTCTCTCTGAATGTCCAACACATCTCATCTCTTTTCCCCAAGCACTTCAATCCTCTTTAAATGATTAATCTAATATAAATTTATTTGTTTGTTTGCAGACAGAAGCGAGCTGTTAGATTATTTTTACCGTGTGGAACACCCAAAAGAAGATTTAAAGAAGAAGAAAGAAGCAAATCATGTATTGGTGCGTCTACATCGAGTTTCTGATGCGAGGCATTTAGATGATTATGCCTTGAACAAGGCAATGCGAGTTAAGCTTAGGGATTAAAGGAGGTGGCGGTGGCGGTGGCGGTGGCGGTGGCGGTGGGAGAAGTGCGAAGGGCAATCTTTGTAGTAAATATGAATCACGGGAGTAAGTTTGGGATTAATATGAAAAATTGCTGAAGAGAATGACTTATTGACAATTTTAAAAATTGTTTTGACCTAATTTGAAACAAGTCGTGACTTTTTGACAATTTTTTCAAAACAAAAAAAAAAAATTGTAAAAAGGGCAAATGGGAATTGGCTGGCACAAATTCCCATAATTTGTCGACAATATTTTAAAATGGGACAAAATCGAAATTACACACTGAAAAAAAATTGTAAATGTATAATCCTCATGTAATAAATATAAAAAACATATTTTTAAACCTACCATTTAATTCGTTGTAAATTAACTCCTAAATAAACAATGCCTCTATAAGTTTTAAATAAGAAGATCATGGAAGTATAATGTTGAAATTCAAACTTTATATTAGGAAAAGCAGAACATATGACAGATGAATTACATAAACCAAATAAAATACATAACTCATACAAAAAAAAAAAAAAACTAAATACATGCTTCACAAAAATTTAAAACTATGATTTGTAAACATTAATATATTACAAAACTTTTGGCCAGAATCCTTGTATGCAAAATGATGTGTGACGCTTGAACAACCCATTTTATTGTGTAGAGAATAACGAATTGTGTAGAATGTGCTTGTTTCAAGATCAATAAAAAAAAAATAGTAAAAAAATTGAATTAATGAGTTGTAATATGTTTGCATTGGAGGAGAAAAAAACAAAGCTTGCAAAATGGGCAAATGGAACAAAAGTCATTTGCTGAAATGAGAAATGGAAACCAAATTTTGGTACTCAAACGTGTCGAGAATCTTGACATAATTGAGAATCGAAAAGAAGAATAAAAAAATTGCAAAATGGGCTTTTAAACTTAGCATGCAAATTGGGAACCAATTCAGTTGCGATGTCAAGATACTCCACAATTGGGGAGAAAAAAAAAGTTGTAACTAGTGACGAGATTCTCTACATAATTTAGGGGGAAAAGTTGTAACTCATTTACATTATTCCTTCCATTTTTCTAAACTTTTCCCATTTTTCATATCATAATATTGATTGTTTTTAATTTTTCTTATTCTTATAATCATCATTAATTCTTATTTGTTAATATAACAAGCTAGTCCAAAGCAATGTGTTGATTAATTGGGCAAAGGTGGTAAAAGCCTATAGAACATATAAATTTATATTAACAAATAATTGTCCTTAATTAAAGAAAATCTAAAATCATGTTAAAGTAATACTTGAAGTAACAAGATGAGTGCATGGAAATATTTTATGTTGTAGTAAATGATTAAATTTACACGTAATGTCGAAAAAAATATAATAATTCAATTACACACTACCAAAGTAACATATAAGAAAATTTGCACATTTGGTTCCACATCTTTGCAGTTTGTTGCTAATCTGTTGTCAATTAATTTTTATACTATCAGACATTTCAAATCTTTGCAGTTTATTGCAAATAGTGTCTCCATTGTCAGAGTTTGAAAAATTTGCCATACTCTTTAAATATACAAAAGATAGTAAAAAGTTAAAAATCAAAAAATTAAATAAAAATTACAAAAAAAGTTCCATAACTTTTAAAAAGTTAACTATTTCACCACCTCACCTCACCTCACCTCACCTCACCTCACCTCAGAGAACAAATAACAACAATAAAACTAAGAAACTATTATAATTTATGAAGTTATCATTTATGAGTTGCAAATTTCTTGTAATTTTGAACTTTTCGGTAATCTATTATAATTCATAATGCTCAATTGAATTTCATTTGTTAGAACGAGCAAAATAGAGCATGAAAAATCTTGCAAAAAAAGATCAGCATTTGCAAGTAAATATAAACACAATTGCAATAAATTCAGAACAAGTACCGTATAGAGATGCAATGCAGAAGTTTGAGAGTAGTTGGAATACGAACAAGATTGAGTCAAGAGCTTCAACATCAGATCTCACCGCTCAAAACTAATAATAATGGTACAGTAAAACTTCAGTGTTCCTACTGAGATAAAGGATAGGGTTTGGGGTTTGACGTATTTCTTCGTCTGTTTTAAATTACAGAGTTGACGACTCGAGGTAATGGGCCGAAAAGAATATATAGGGGCGGTTTTACGCCAAAATATTTGTTATTGTATAATATTAATTGAAATGCTTTTTCAAATCTTTAAAAGAATAAAACAACATTTTTATCAACTTTCAGTTAAGAAGAAAATTATTATTAAAAATGATGCCTGAAAAGAAAGTCTTTTTTCGTCTTGACTAACAATAATGGTCTTTTTAGAAACATTTGGTTCGAAAGACGCTTTTATTTTATTGTTTTTATTTTTTCAATATAATTTACTATAGTAAATTTTTTTTTTTGGTTGCCTCAACTAATAGGAGGAAAAGAAAATAGAATTGTCCCAAACGATCGACATTTCAATTGTCTGTCAAAAAAACAACACTTGAGCTACCGGAATAGCACTTGTTTGTTAAAAAAAATAAGAGTTGAACATTCGAAATGATAGACGACAGTTGAACTGTCTAAAGATAAATAAAAAACAGTAGATACTTCACGTAGATTGAAAGTCTTCTAAAATTCGTGTCACCAAAATAATAATTCATAAAATGTATTCGATACGATCGACTTTTCTAAAATTTCCATATATATATATATACACCCTGTTGCCGTTTCCCTGTGTGAAAAGGATTCACTTGGCTGACTTAAATTTTAAGTAAATTCTTATATATGTTTCCTTTTTCCGATTCCAGATTACTTACCATTTATACGAGCCATTGACATTTAAAATCTTCAAACAGTTTTCACCCACAATTAGCAGAAATTTAACGTTGAAGGAAGGAAATTCGAACAATGGGTTCCGCCACACGCTCATTTTGGGCGCGTATTTTTCCAGTGAAGAGGATGCTCGGAAAATTGACATTTTCGACTTGATCAATGCTTCCATCACCGTCGCCTCTTTCAAGAAACCAAATGATGAGTTTCGCTCAAGAAGGTTGCAGATTATAGAGTCACTTTTCGCAACTGATTCTCAAGCCGTAGCAAAACCTAAAAGGAATCACTCCTGATTGCAGAAACCCTAAGCAAGAACGTCATCCATGATTGCAAAGATGAGGCGCGTAAGGATGATATATCTACGGGGAAAGGCCAAAGAAATTTGGTAATCTTCTTGAAAAAGAACTTGATGATTATGCTCAACTGATTGGATTCAACAACGTTAATGTTCCAGACAAGAAAAGGAAAGCTGAGGTTTCAGAAAGATGCAGATCAGGAACCAAGATTGAGGCAGACAAGAAAAGAAAAGTTGAGGTAAAGAGTGAAAAAAGTCGTGGATTCATATGACTTGAAATTTGAGGCCTCGAAAAGAAGATTTGTGGAAAAAAATAAGGAAATTGAGAAATCAAAGAGAAAGGTGCAGATTTTGGACTTGAAAGACATCGTCCGCCCGCCGCCAAGGTTGGGTCGCAGATGGCAAGCCAAAACGAGGGTTTGGGAGCCGCATGAAGAAGATACAGAAGACACTATAGTATTAATCTTTGGTCATTCAGTAATGTAAATTGTAAAGACAATAGATTTGAACCATGATTAGGAAAATATTTGTTTTAGTTTCCAATTAGGAAAGTTGATTAATGACATAACTTCGATAATTTGGATCGGTATCTCGTGTATTAAACTTGCTTGCTTGCTTGTTTATTTGATAGTTTATATATTATTAATCGTCTTGGATGCATAGTGGATGAAATGATTCAAGACTATATATTTTGTTGAATATTTGGTATGCAAAAGTTTGGCAGCAATGTATTGTGAAGTCTTAATTAATTACATTTTAATCTTAGCTTCCCACAACTGAAAACATAGATAGTTTGTTGACAACTAGTTTCAATAAGAAACTAAACCTAACTCTAATGCTAAATTTTGACATAAAAGTTTACTATGAGTAGAGAGTCGTAAAAGATAAATAAAGTTATAATTGTATCATTCATGCAACAATAAGTTCGACACAAACAACAAGTATGTCAATTTAATTCAGCAAATAAAGAAAAGAACGTGAATAATATATAGAGTGTTAATCTGCATGAAATTGTTCAAAGTGACAACTACTTCATATGCCTTTTGAACTTCTCGAAACTTTTTTTCAGTTCACTTGAAGAACTTTCTTTCCTTTTTTTTTTTTTTTAAATATTGTTTAATTTGTTGCAAATATAAGACTTTGATTCTAGAAGCTAAATGATCTGGAACACATCTTCGACTCAAAAAATTGTAGCACATCAATCCATTAAGCAATCAGAAATTTTGCTGACATTTTAATTTCGAAAGAATAAAAATAGAATCTAGGAAAAAAAATTCATGAGAATGTTAAAGCGACAATAATGCGATACATTATTTTATTTTATGTCTAAGATTATATTTTAAGTGTTTATAAGTTGTGAATTTTATGGAACGTGTGATTAATAAATGGGTAATAAGTTTTGGGTCATGCGAGGGTGAGCTATCTACATGGAAAATGCACAAGGAATTTTATAAACTTTATCTAAGGTAATGCTGGTCGATACCCTTCGTGTGAGAGCTTCCGATCAAACAATAAGACCTGTAATCAAATTGTAGAGAGCCTCGTCAAGAAAGAATGTTCTCACCTCTCTCCTTGGATGTGGTTCTCTTTACATAGAATGGGGAATTTTTTCAAATAGCCTTGTCAAACAAGCTTTACAAAGAAATAGCCTAGTGTTTTATAGATAAGTTGTAAAGGCCTCTTTTTTGAATGAAGTGCCCAAAATGCCCTTTTAACTTCTCCTATGTCTATTTATTTCTTCGTCACTTAATCTTCCCAACAATTCTAATTTAATATCTAGAATATTTTCGTGTCGGCTAATAATGCATTTCTTGTTCTAGTTTGTTCTAAATATTCTAAAGATACTTTATTTTGGATATTATTTAATTTTGCAATTCTTCCTCTAATAAATCTAATATATTTTGTTCAAGGTTATCATAACCTTTTAAATTATATCACGGCATTTAAATAATCTATATATGCGAGATAATTTCTTAAATGCGTTAGGATGTTTCATTGAGTTATATATCCTAAAACAATTCCTTGGATACCTCTTCTTCTAAATCTTTATATTCGAAATAATATCTTCAATTTTCTTTATATTTTTAGATGTTTCTACAGAATTAATTCTTATATTATTTTTGCAAGCAAAATCTATGCTATTGTAAATATCTTTGAGCTTAGATTGACCAGTAAAATAAATTTTTTCTAATTTATCAACCAAGGTTAATAAAAACGAGATATATTTATCATCTAAACACAATTTAAGATCACAATCAGTGGATGTGGATGCTTGTGCAGTGTTCATGAAAATAAGAACGTCAAACCTGGAATAATTCTTCAATAAAGAAAGCTAGGTTTCCCTTGAGTGATCTTCTTCAAGTTTTTGTGTATAAATGTGCGTTAGCAAAGCAAGATCTGCTTTTGTCTATAGCTCATAAGGTTTTTAACAGAATGGTCCAACATGTCTTCCGCTCATTTTCCTTTCTACTTCTTCCTTTTGCATTGATAGTTCAAGCTAACGGATATAAATCCAAAAGGATTCAATCCTGACACAGAAATTCAGTCTAGCTGTTTTCACCCCTATCGTAACAAATCTTTCAGTTTAGAACCTACTTGATTTTTCCAATGACACTCCATACACTCTCAAACAAAGTAACACAAGCTAAAATGAGAAAACAAGGAGATTTAAAGGAAATAACACAAGGTTATTTTACTCTTTGCAGGGGCCGGCTATCAAAGGAAGTTTTCTTTAGAAAAGGAATTGTAAGAAAACATTTCAAATACTTTTATAGAAATCATTATGAGCATATTACAAATACACACTTGATATACAAAGACTCTAGTAAGAAACACTCTTGGTACTCCCTATATTTGAAGTTTAGAACTTCATAGAGATTACCTTATTGACTTTTTGAAGAAAAGGCGCAAGACTATGGTATGATAGTTGAGAGATATGAGAAAACTCAGTGATTGTCTCTAACTTTCGATACCTTACAACACGATCTGTAAGTGGTATATAAAGACTCAGATACAACTTATTTTCAATAATTGATCCTTATCAGGAAGGAATCTCCTTTTTATCTTGTCGGTAAATAGGGACCATGACTTTTCCAAAGTGATAAAATTATCACTTGTTGGTAGTGAGTGAAGGGTCCTATCCGATCATTTTCCTTCAAAGTAGTCCGGTGGCATGTCGTCTTCATTGAGGGAGACATGGTCCATATCTTCAATAATGCAATTTGGACGACTATGTTCAAAGACATGACTCACCATAATCTTACACATTTCACGAAGAAAGTTTGGTGATCCATCATTTTCATTATTCATTATTTTGTCGCACGGTGGTCAAGTAGGGCCCAACTCGATCACGAGTCTTTACAGTACGATTCTTTGAAGATTATGTGATCTTCACATGGGTATATCCAGATATTTTCATTTTTGCTCATGGTGTCAACTAAGAAATCAAATTGGTCTTTGAATCCTTTGGCTCTTACGAAATGTTCAATCTTCAAAATTTCTTGAGGAGTGATTTCATGAGTATTTTGTTGTTTGGATCGAACAATTTTCTTGTTAATCCAATTTTGATAACATTTTTGACTGGAATGAGGTAATGATCATAAATATCCCATTCGGGCTGCGCAGAGAAGAATCGATATAGATGTTGGTAGAGCTTAGTAATTCGGACAAACTCTTGATTGCTACTTTGATTCTTCTTTGGCGACATAGAAATTTCTCTCGAGATTTTGGCTAGGATAAATCTGAGTATATTTCCAATATCATACATATGGCGAATCCAATTTGGTGGTGCTCGGGATAGAAATTCACCTTGTTATATTTTCCATAATTCAAAGTCTTCATCCATGGCTTATTACCAATTTCAATAAACCAGAGGCCACAAGATTGAAAAGACATATTTTGTATTTATATCACCTTCATCTTTTATCCCAAAGGATAGGAAATTTGTTGCAAAAGCGTATAACATTTGATTTGTTAATTTCGGATATATCTTGTATAAAGGACGGTTGAAATGAGAGGAGGAAGCCTCTTTATTTTCTTTGATATCTTGTGTGATTTTTTGAATATTTCGTGGAATATCTTCTTTCTGGAGGTTTTCATTCTCCATTTTGTATATTTTCTCTTCCATCTCCTTTATTTTGAGCTTCATTGATTGCAACTCTTGCTTGATTTGCTCCATCTCTGGAAAGGAAATCAGGAAGAAAATTATCTTTACCACGAATATATTGAATATCAAATTTGAAGTTGGCCATCCAGGATTGTATTCTAATTAATGGCTTGTTAGCAACATTTGGCTCTAAATTATTTTTAAGAAAATACTTAACTTGAGTATTATCTGTTCTAATAGTAAATGATTTTTTAATCAAATAATATTCATATTTAGCAACTCCTTTTTTGACAGCAAGTAACTCTTTTCTATTGGAGTCATATCTAGTTTCAACCTCTTTAAAGGTTCCCGAAGTATATGCAACTAATTTTTCAGGACATGTTTTTGAACAATCTTTATGACATGGGTAATTTTCTCCATGTTTTGATCTTTGCTTTTAAGATCGCTCCCCAACAATAGTCGAGAAGCATCTGTTTCAAGAATAAAATAGTCATCATCTTACGCTATAGATAGCTTTGGGAGATTAGAACAATATTTTTAATGCGTTGGATTCTTTTAGTATCTTCATTGGTCCAATTCCAAACTGATCCTTTTTCGGTTTATTTAGAAATGGCTTTTTAAGTAAAGCACATCCTTCAATAAATTGTTCGAGAATAATTCAATAATCCTAAAAAGCTTTGTAGCTGTTTTTTGTTTATTATTTAAATCAGGAAATTCGAGTAATTTTTCTCAATATGAGATTGTAATTGAATTTCTTCTTCTTTGATGATGAGTCCTAAAATTCTATATTTGTCTTAGCTATTTCACTTTCTTTTAAAGAGAGTATTATTCCATGTTTGTTGATAATATATGCAAATTTTTCTAGGTGTTCTAGATGCTCTTTGTAAGTAGTAGAATGTATAAGTATATCATCAATATATATTACACAAAATTTTTAATTGGTTTAAATACCTCGTCCATTCTTCTTTGATATATTTGGGGGCATTTTTAATCCAAATGGCATTACATTCCATTCGAATTGTCCTAAAGGATTAGGAGTGCTAAATCTTTGTTAGTGGTTTACTTTCTTCATCTAGACATATTTGCCAAAATCCGCTTTTGCAATCAAACTTAGAATATATTTTGCTATTACTGTATGGCTTTTATGAGAATATCCTTATTTGGTAGGTAATATCCATCAAATTTGGTTTTTCATTTAATTTTTATAATTTATAACCATTCTGGCTTTATTTCTTTTTATTTCGGCATGGTTCCTAACCATAAAGGCCGGGCTACTATGTGGACTTTTACTTGGTCTAATAATTTTTGCTTTTAATAATTCTTTTATTTGTATATCAAATTCTTTTATGTCTTCTTGGCAATATGTCATAGGCTTAACTCTAATTATGACATTTGGTTCTATTAACTCTATTTTTGCCGTTGTTTTATTCACGGACCATTTTTCTAATGGATTTTCTGAATAGTTATTTAAGATTATTTTTTATTCTTTCTAGCTTTTCATTTTCTCGATTCACTTATTTGGAGGTTTATCTTTGTTGTATAATAGTGATTTGAAATTTTCTTTTTCTATTTACATATAACATCCCACCACTTGGGTTGAAGAACTACGATGATTTATTGGTTTTGAGCTATAGATCTGACCTTTTGTATTTGTGGTACTATTATTTTATGGTTACTGAGGTGTTGTAAATTCAAATCTTGTAGGATTTTTATATTGTGTAAATGGTGCATAATCTTCTAGGAGGAAGGTCAGTCCTAAAAGAATGTCACATTCTATTTTGGGGGCATAGTAAAGTTCTCTAACAATGACTTCTCTATTTCCTAGTAAAAATGGTATATTTTCGGCATATAAAGAGTACGGTTCAAATAGGCCACTAGCTGTTTGAGCATAGTATTTCTTTTTAGGATCTGTTTTCCAGTAGGAAGCTGGTAAAACATTATATTGTGCTGTACATAATGTTGATCCTGTATCTAGATAAGCATGAAATGTAATTCTACAATATTCAGGTAGGTTGAGTTTTATTTCAACATAGGGACTTAATGGATTTGTTATGTTCTTGGTTATAGATTTATAACTAATCATCATATAGTTAGTAAATCTTTTCTTTTCACTAGTAATCCTTGGGATATGTTGTTCTTCAAGGTTAATTGTTACTTGTAACCTATCATTTTGAATCTTTGTATGGTTTGAACATATCTAAAAGTCCATTCCTAATAGGATTGGTGCATTGGTTTCTATCCTATTGGGATCTTTATGTATAACTATAGTTATAGGGAATTGTTCTCCTCTTATATTGGTAAGTATAAGATTCATTTCTCAATTTTCGATTTCATACTCTATTCCATGATAATCTTTATATTTATATCCTTGAGGTAAGTCCTGCTCGGGTAGCATACTAATCAGTATTTCCTTGAACATGGCTTGACCCCGCTCTGTATTAATTAGGGCAATCATTTCTTGTATTTCTCCACATAGGTTTTATCCATTCGATTAGGATGTAGAATTGTTCTTCTATTCCATGTCTATCTAATTTGGCAAATATTGGTATATTCTTTTCCACCGATTTCTTGGAGTGGATGTTTCTCCTATGTAGCTTTTCCTAGGAAGACTGAGACTTCTTCTAGGAGGGAATTTTGCTATCATATTTCCTATTGAATCAATAGAAACATTGCCTTGTAGATTACTGGTTTGTCCTGTTTCTTTAATTGTTTTAATTCTTCTTTTGAAGTCTAAAACAAATTCTTCAGGTATCTCAATTTCGTGGGATCTGAATTTTCTAGGCGGAATAGCTTGCGCTAATTCTTCAAATCCTTCTTCTATTTTTATTTCTTCAAAATTTCTTCTTATTTCTTGATGGTGGCTAGTAGTAAAAGCAAATATAGATCTTATGGTAAGGCTTACTGCCTTAGATTTTTCTGGCATATCCAATCTATCTATTTTATGATATAAATTTAAGGATATGTCGATATTTTCATCTAATAAAGAAACTGCAAATCCCGGTTTTAAGGTAAAAATTAGTTTCTGGTATACTAAATTACCTGAAACTGCTCCTAAAAGGGCGTCTATAGGATCATGCAATATTCTATTATCCATGCAAAATATGTTGACTGGTATATCCATACCTTGTCTGAAAAATCCTTTCATAAGGATCTGGATTCCTCCAATTTCTACATTTTTGATTTTGTTTCTAATATCAAGCTTTATTTTAGCTAGTTCTTCATTTATCCATTTCCTATTTAGTATGGGAATTGTTGTAGATCCTTTTACATTTTCTATATAAATAGGAACTTCATTATGTTTTATAACATAAATAGTTTTGTTTAGTTTTGGTAATATGTTCCAAAATGTTTTATTTTTGAAAACATCTTTTTGATTCAAGGATAAAACTTTTTTCATAATTTCATCATATTTTTCTTCTTCGAAGGTAACAGTTTGGCTTATTCCTTCTATATTATCTATGTTAGTCTCTTGTATTTCCATATTTTCCTCAATCCTTACATCGTTCATAAAGTTATAATTTATGAATTCATTTTCTTCTTCACTTTCTATTTCACTATCAGAATATATGTATATAGTAGAAATTTCTGATTCGGTTTCACTTATTTCATAAGGTTCATATTCTGAGTCATATATAGCTTCTTCATATACTTCTAAAAATTTTGAGTTGGTTTTATTTTTATGTTTATCTCGACGGTTTGGTGCTATATGTCACGGTTTTTGACATATAAAGCATTTACATTTTTAATATATTCTTTCTTAGGTATCCAACCTTTGGTTTTGTTCTCTTTTAAAAGATTTTTATTAGGTTTCCAATTATCTCTTCTTTTCCTAAAATCTTTCTTTTTATATGGTTTAAGAAATTTTTGAATTTCTTTTTCTTTTATACTCTTTTGGATAACATCCCCATTGATGAGTATGAAAGATATCTTGATTGCAACAAAGGGTTTTTCTTTGTCATCTTTTTATTGCTTTATTATCATTATTTCTCTACACATTTATTATTTGTATTGATAATAAATTGTTCTCTATTATAAAAAGTATCATTTATTTACGGTTGAGTCATGGCGGACCTAATCTTTTCATATTCTTGGTGTATTTTTATGCTCCAAGGGTAAGGAAGTTTTAAGAACATTATTTTGAGATAATTTAGTTTTTCATTATAACTCATATCTTTATTTAAAGCTTTTATGTAGATTTTTCAAAATCTCTTAAATATCCTTTTAGCTCACACATATCACAAATTTTTAGATTTTCTAATTCTATTTGTGCTTCTAATTTTCTCTTATTTCTTTCTCTATATTAGTTTCTTACGCAATTTCTCCAAGAAATTGTGCTCTTAAATATTTTTCTAATCTTTTAATATATCCATAATTGTTTGGTTATTTAAATGTTCTCTTGAATCAGCTATCAATTCTTCTCCATATTTTATATTACTTTTTATCTGATCAGAAGTTTTCTTCCACAATTGTTCAGTATTTCCTCTGAAGGTGTGTTCAAGAAAATTGAAAGCTGTATATGTATCCCATCCTTTGCTAAATTGTATAGCAAGGCTAGAGGCTTTAACCCAAGCAGATATCTTTTTATCTTTATCTCCTGAATCTAGATCTAACCATATTCCTGTTGTTGGTATTGGTTCTGTTAGATTTTCTATAGGACTTTCTTCTTTGGTAGTTATTTTGAAGTTGCCTTTTATTTTGCTAGGACTTATTCTTTTGTTTGGGCCTTCTACTTCTGGGCTGAATTTATACCAGGTATATAACTCTCCTTCATCTGTTGGATATCTATAACTATTATATTCTTCATTATCTTTTTCTTTATTTACACCACTAGTTTGTCCTGGTCCTTCGTATCTTGGTGCAATGGGTGGTACAGGACCTGAGCATACTGTAGGGTATATTCCTTCAGTTTTTGGTAGTGTAGTAGGCGTAAATGGAGGTTGTCTTATTGTAGGAGGGGTAGTAGAACTACTAACTCCCGTGGTACTAGTATTCATCTTAGTATTTCCTAAACTTATGTTTGCCATTTGTATTTCTAAATCTTCTAACATTTTCTATATTTCTGCATCTTCTCCCTAAGTTTCAAAGAATTTTTCTTCAAGATCTTGTTTGGTTTCATTCATTAAATTATATCTGATTCTAGAGTTTGGGGTTCTTCTTTAGTATAGATTTTTATGTGTTTTCCTCATTATTCTTTGTTGATATTTTAATATTTTCATTCATTTTAAAAGATTTTCGAAATATCTTTTAATTGAGTATTCATATTTGGATTTAGATTATAAGGTTCAAGTTGTTGGTAGAATCTATTATTTTGTTCAAGAAATTCTTCTATTATAGTTTCTTGTTACATTGGAAAATTTTGTTTTACTTCATTCATCATAACAATATTTTCTTTTATTAATAATTTGTCTTTTTCTTCAAATTGAAATCCTAATCTTTTCCCAATTTGATAATTATTTCTTTATGATCTATTATTTTGTTTTCTATATTTATTATTCTTTCTTCTAGAGTTAAAGGTTTTCTTAATATTTTTATTTTTTCTTTTAATTCTTCTAATTCTTGCTGAGTTTTTATTAATTTTATTTGATCATTTAACGTTATATATTCTTCAGAAAGTTTATTTCTAAGATTCTGTAACTTTTGTTTATTTGTATTATTTAATATTTCAATTTGTATAATTTCTTTGAGAATTTCTTGATCTTCTTTTCTAATATGCTTTTCTCTAATTAATCCGAATTTATTTATTAAAAGGTTTTATCCAATTAATTTGTTCAATTATATTAATTTTTGATATTTTGTTATAATTATTTGTCATAATTATATTTTTAATAGGCTCGATACCGGTTTTGGGTGCGGAAACTTAAACATAGAATACTATGTAAACGTGCATTGCACGTGATTTAATAATAGTATTGTGAGATATTTGTTTTTTAAATATTTAAATAATTATAACTTAATATTGTATTAAAATACAAAAATTTGACATAAAAAATGCAGTAAAATATAATGTTTGTTTTGTTGTATTCAAACAAAGTACTTTCTACAATTGTGTAGCCAGTATTGAACATCTATTTTTTTAAGTCTAATATAGTCAAATAATGTCAATTAAAGAACACAAACAAAAAGAATAAAAAATAGTGTACATAAGTTCTTAAATATGTTAAGCACTGAAACTCTTTGAATTTTTTTGCTTTATGAGATGACAAATGATTTATAACAAATCTTTGTAATTTAATATAGCTCTCCAACTATGTAGAGGTTTTAACCCAAAATATCACATTCGATTTGGGCTCGTAACACTTCAAGTTAGATAGATTTATCAATCAGTATATAAAAGAAAACAAAATAACATTTACATTAGAAATTAGAAAAATTAAGCATTCTCATTTGCACAATTCAGTGCCCATATATCTTCATGTGAACTTATCTAAATTGTAATGGAAAAATAAAGTAATATTACCAAAATTAAATATTCTAGCGATTTAAACGTCTTATTCACGTTAGAGCATAAATAGTTAATAAAAATTTGTTTATGCAAAATAGATAAAAATTCAATTCAAAAGCATAAAAAAGAATGATAAATATAAGATATGTATCAATAGTGGATTGAAACCATTATTGAAGTTAGCCCACAAAATTTTTTTATCTAGAAAATCTGAAACTGCAAGTCAATTGGATATGTAAACATTATACAAATACGCTTGAGCATGCACAATAATTAAAAAAAATACACCATAATCTTTATAATCCAATGCAAATTATATTTTTTTTTGAAAAAAGAAAAGTATTGAGAGATGATTATTCACATTAACTAACAAAAACCATAATCACAAATACAAATTTTCAAATAAAGTCTTTATGAACATCACAAACTACATAATTTTCTTAAAATAAAATAACCTTAAATTTCAAATTAGACCTAAAATAAGCTGAATAAATTGTTGGTGGAATGTCAATTACTGTTAATCTTGTAACTAACCAAATCTGTTCTCACAATTCAAAGAAAATATTTTCAAAATTCAATATAATAAATGGAGATTTAGCATTTTCAATTTCTAAGGACTATATATGATTATAAATGTTAAATTAGGAGTTCAATTATAATATTAATTCAAGGACAATTTAGGAAATATAAAATACTAATGAGGACCTATTTGTCCAAAAATGAGATTTAACCTTTTCAACTTCTAAGGACTATATATGATTATAAATGTTAAATTAGGAGTTCAATTATAATATTAACTCAATATTATAATTGCCCTTCTTTGGACACGCGTCCACTAGATGGATGGCTCAGATGGTGTGTTTTGAATTGGACGGCGGGGATTGAGGAAACTTAATCTATATAAGTCCTTGCTTCTTCTCATTTACCTTCTTCTTGCTTCTATGTGTATCAATCTTTGCTGAGTATTCCGGCGATAACCAAGAAAGTGCAAGGCATTTTCGGTGGCTGTAGGGTTCAACTGTATTCTTGAGGTAAATACTACACAGATTGCTATGCTCTATTTCGCATACCGCATTTGTTTTTTTTACGATTTCTTGGTCTGGATGCTGTGTTCTCCCAAACTTTTCGGCGATTGTGGGTATATTTTCTTTTGGAACCGAGAAAAGTTGTGATGTCGTCTGAACACGATGATTCTCAGAATCAATCGGCTAATGGGATAAATCCTGATATCATGTGTGAAGCTTCTTCTTCAAGTTCGTCGTCTCCTTCGAACGATGGGCAAGAAGAGGCTGATCAGAGACCCACCATAGCATCCATGAGTAGGAGGTGCGTCGTCGAAGGCGAAGGCGAGCAAGAAACAATGTGGTGCTAGGATCCCTGAGATGAGAGGATCGTTAGACAAAAGGATGCCCCTGCTGCTTGACAGCTTGATGAGGAGCTTAAGCGTTCGGCCACTGAGGCCTCTATGGCTCGCTCGAGGATCAAAGAGGCCGAGTTGGAAGATATCAGATTGTCATGTTCCTACTTCTGTGGAGATCAAGGCCCCTGGCCCCGACGAACGTGCTGACGACCCACCTGAGGGGTTCGTCACAATTTATGAACAAGCGATACAACAAGGTCTTCGCCTTCATATGTATCTTTTCTTTTGCGAGGTTATTAGATATTGGAATTTGGCCCCATGTCAGATAACACCGAACGGTTGGGGCCAGATGGTGGCGGCATTCCTGTTGTGGAGGATTGCCGAGGCTGTGGGGACTTAACCCCAGGGAATTTGAATCAATTTATCGACCATGCCGGTCTGCAGGTTGGTTTAATATTTCTCCTTGGCCGGGTCACAGATGGAGGACGGCGACTGACAGTCCCAACAAAGGTGCAGAATCGAAATGAGAGATTCATCTTCGTCGGAGGGGATTAAGAGTTTACGCCAGATGATCCTCTCCATATGTGTCCATTCCCTGCTAATTTGGAGAACTTGGTATATCTTATTGTCTTGTACGATTTTTTGATCATTGTCCCTAATTTAATGCTTCGTTTATCTTTGCAGATTGTGGGAGGCTGCCCATTCTAAAGAGGGATCAAAGTGACTTGAGACCTAAGTAGAATAAGGTTCGAGCGCTCGACAATGACTTTAGGAGCCTCGAGAATCTGCTTTCAAAGATCGACGACTTCTCGATTCACTCACGTACTAATGTGTAAGCCTCGTCTATTGAATTGCGTAAGATTTGTCTTAATAGGCATTTGTAACACCTTATGTCTTGGTTATTGCGTTAGCAGCTTTCAAATTCAGTTTATTGTGTTATCATACTAATTAAAACTATCTGAGATCTCATTTTTATACTTAATATCTATGGGCATTTACATCTTTTTTGGAACTCTCTCTGGTTTTTCTCTCTGAATGTCCAACACATCTCATCTCTTTTCCCCAAGCACTTCAATCCTCTTTAAATGATTAATCTAATATAAATTTATTTGTTTGTTTGCAGACAGAAGCGAGCTGTTAGATTATTTTTACCGTTTGGAACACCCAAAAGAAGATTTAAAGAAGAAGAAAGAAGCAGATCATGTATTGGTGCGTCTACATCGAGTTTCTGATGCGAGGCATTTAGATGATTATGCCTTGAACAAGGCAATGCGAGTTAAGCTTAGGGATTAAAGGAGCTGGCGGTGGCGGCGGTGGCGGTGGCGGTGGCGGTGGCGGTGGGAGAAGTGCGAAGGGCAATGTTTGTAGTAAATATGAATCACGGGAGTAAGTTTGGGATTAATATGAAAAATTGCTGAAGAGAATGACTTATTGACAATTTTAAAAATTGTTTTGACCTAATTTGAAACAAGTCGTGACTTTTTGACAATTTTTTCAAAACAAAAAAAAATTGTAAAAAGGGCAAATGGGAATTGGCTGGCACAAATTCCCATAATTTGTCGACGATATTTTAAAATGGGACAAAATCGAAATTACACACTGAAAAAAAATTGTAAATGTATAATCCTCATGTAATAAATATAAAAAACATATTTTTAAACCTACCATTTAATTCGTTGTAAATTAACTCCTAAATAAACAATGCCTCTATAAGTTTTAAATAAGAAGATCATGGAAGTATAATGTTGAAATTCAAACTTTATATTAGGAAAAGCAGAACATATGACAGATGAATTACATAAACCAAATAAAATACATAACTCATACAAAAAAAAAAAAAAAAACTAAATACATGCTTCACAAAAATTTAAAACTAAGATTCGTAAACATTAATATATTACAAAACTTTTGGCCAGAATCCTTGTATGCAAAATGATGTGTGACGCTTGAACAACCCATTTTATTGTGTAGAGAATAACGAATTGTGTAGAATGTGCTTGTTACAAGATCAATAAAAAAAAAAATAGTAAAAAAATTGAATTAATGAGTTGTAATATGTTTGCATTGGAGGAGAAAAAAACAAAGCTTGCAAAATGGGCAAATGGAACAAAAGTCATTTGCTGAAATGAGAAATGGAAACCAAATTTTGGTTCTCAAACGTGTCGATAATCTTGACATAATTGAGAATCGAAAAGAAGAATAAAAAAATTGCAAAATGGGCTTTTTGCTTAGCATGCAAATTGGGAACCAATTCAGTTGCAGTGTCAAGATACTCCACAATTGGAGAGAGAAAAAAAAAGTTGTAACTAGTGACGAGATTCTCTACATAATTTAGGGGAAAAAAAAGTTGTAACTCATTTACATTATTCCTTCCATTTTTCTAAACTTTTCCCATTTTTCATATCATAATATTGATTGTTTTTAATTTTTCTTATTCTTATAATCATCAGCTAATTCTTATTTGTTAATATAACAAGCTAGTCCAAAGCAATGTGTTGATTAATTGGGCAAAGGTGGTAAAAGCCTATAGAACATATAAATTTATATTAACAAATAATTGTCCTTAATTAAAGAAAATCTAAAATCATGTTAAAGTAATACTTGAAGTAACAAGATGAGTGCATGGAAATATTTTATGTTGTAGTAAATGATTAAATTTACACGTAATGTCGAAAAAATGTAATAATTCAATTACACACTACCAAAGTAACATATAAGAAAATTTGCACATTTGGTTCCACATCTTTGCAGTTTGTTGCTAATCTGTTGTCAATTAATTTTTATACTATCAGACATTTCCAATCTTTGCAGTTTATTGCAAATAGTGTCTCCATTGTCAGATTTTGAAAAATTTGCCATACTCTTTAAATAAACAAAAGATAGTAAAAAGTTAAAAATCAAAAAATTAAATAAAAATTACAAAAAAAGTTCCATAACTTTTAAAAAGTTAACTATTTCACCACCTCACCTCACCTCACCTCACCTCACCTCAGAAGAACAAATAACAACAATAAAACTAAGAAACTATTATAATTTATGAAGTTATCATTTATGAGTTGCAAATTTCTTGTAATTTTGAACTTTTCGGTAATCTATTATAATTCATAATGCTCAATTGAATTTCATTTGTTAGAACAAGCAAAAATAGAGCATGAAAAATCTTGCAAACAAAGATCAGTATTTGCAAGTAAATATAAACACAATTGCAATAAATTCAGAACAAGTACCGTAAAGAGATGCAATGCAGAAGTTTGGGAGTAGTTGGAATACGAATGAAATTGAGTCAAGAGCTTCAACTTCAGATCTCACCACTCAAAACTAATAATAATGGTACAGTAAAACTTCAGTGTTCCTACTGAGATAAATGATAGGGTTTGGAGTTTGACGTATTTCTTCGTCTGTTTTAAATTACAGAGTTGACGACTCGAGGTAATGGGCCGAAAAGAATATATAGGGCGATTTTCTGCCCAAAATATTTGTTATTGTATAATATTAATTGAAATGCTTTTTCAAATCTTTAAAAGAATAAAACAACATTTTTATCAATTTTCAGTTAAGAAGAAAATTATTATTAAAAATGATGCCTGAAAAGAAAGTCTTTTTTCATCTTGACTTACAATAATGGTCTTTTTAGAAACATTTGTTTCGAAAGACACTTTTATTTTATTGTTTTTATTTTTTCAATATAATTTACTATAGTAATTTTTTTTTTTGTTTTGTTTATAAAAATTGACAAATTGTTTTGTCAACTCCATTTCAAGTCTCAACTAATAGGAGGAAAAGAAAGTAGAATTGTTCCAAAGGATCGACATTTCAATTGTCTGTCAAAAAAACGACACTTGAGCTATCGGAATAGCACTTGTTTGTTAAAAAAAATAAGAGTTGAACATTCGAAATGATAGACGACAGTTGAACTGTCTAAAGATAAATAAAAAACAGTAGATACTTCACGTAGATTGAAAGTCTTCTAAAATTCGTGTCACCAAAATAATAATTCATAAAATGTATTCGATACGATCGACTTTTCTAAAATTTCCATATATATATATACACCCTGTTGCCGTTTCCCTGTGTGAAAAGGATTCACTTGGCTGACTTAAATTTTCGTAAATTCTTATATATGTTTCCTTTTTCCGATTCCAGATTACTTACCATTTATACGAGCCATTGACATTTAAAATCTTCAAACAGTTTTTCACCCACAATTAGCAGAAATTTAACGTTGAAGGAAGGGAAATTCGAACAATGGGTTCCGCCACACGTTCATTTTGGAAGCGGTATTTTTCCAGTGAAGAGGATGCTCGGAAAATTGACATTTTCGACTTGATCAATGCTTCCATCACCGTCGCCTCTTTCAAGAAACCAAATGATGAGTTTCGCTCAAGAAGGTTGCAGATTATAGAGTCACTTTTCGCAACTGATTCTCAAGCCGTAGCAAAACCTAAAAAGGAATCACTCCTGATTGCAGAAACCCTAAGCAAGAACGTCATCCATGATTGCAAAGATGAGGCGCGTAAGGATGATATATCTACGGGGGAAAGGCCAAAGAAATTTGGTAATCTTCTTGAAAAAGAACTTGATGATTATGCTCAACTGATTGGATTCAACAACGTTAATGTTCCAGACAAGAAAAGGAAAGCTGAGGTTTCAGAAAGATGCAGATCAGGAACCAAGATTGAGGCAGACAAGAAAAGAAAAGTTGAGGTAAAGAGTGAAAAAAGAGTCGTGGATTCATATGACTTGAAATTTGAGGCCTCGAAAAGAAGATTTTTGGAAAAAAATAAGGAAATTGAGAAATCAAAGAGAAAGGTGCAGATTTTGGACTTGAAAGACATCGTCCCGCCGCCGCCAAGGTTGGGTCGCAGTGGCAAGCCAAAACGAGGGTTTGGGAGCCGCATGAAGAAGATACAGAAGACACTATAGTATTAATCTTTGGTCATTCAGTAATGTAAATTGTAAAAGACAATAGATTTGAACCATGATTAGGAAAAATATTTGTTTTAGTTTCCAATTAGGAAAGTTGATTAATGACATAACTTCGATAATTTGGATCGGTATCTGTGTATTAAACTTGCTTGCTTGCTTGTTTATTTGATAGTTTATATATTATTAATCGTACTGGATGCATAGTGGATGAAATGATTCAAGACTATATATTTTGTTGAATATTTGGTATGCAAAAGTTTGGCAGCAATGTATTGTGAAGTCTTAATTAATTACATTTTAATCTTAGCTTCCCCACAACTGAAACATAGATAGTTTGTTGACAACTAGTTTCAATAAGAAACTAAACCCAACTCTAATGCTAAATTTTGACATAAAAGTTTACTATGAGTAGAGAGTCGTAAAAGATAAATAAAGTTATAATTGTATCATTCATGCAACAATAAGTTCGACACAAACAACAAGTATGTCAATTTAATTCAGCAAATAAAGAAAAGAACGTGAATAATATATAGAGTGTTAATCTGCATGAAATTGTTCAAAGTGACAACTACTTCATATGCCTTTTGAACTTCTCGAAACTTTTTTTCAGTTCACTTGAAGAACGTTCTTTCCTTTTTTTTTTTTTTTTTAAATATTGTTTAATTTGTTGCAAATATAAGACTTTGATTCTAGAAGCTAAATGATCTGGAACACATCTTCGACTCAAAAAATTGTAGCACATCAATCCATTAAGCAATCAGAAATTTTGCTGACATTTTAATTTCGAAAGAATAAAAATAGAATCTAGGAAAAAAAATTCATGAGAATGTTAAAGCGACAATAATGCGATACATTATTTTATTTTATGTCTAAGATTATATTTTAAGTGTTTATAAGTTGTGAATTTTATGGAACGTGTGATTAATAAATGGGTAATAAGTTTTGGGTCATGCGAGGGTGAGCTATCTACATGGAAAATGCACGAGGAATTTTATAAACTTTATCTAAGGTAATGCTGGTCGATACCCTTCGTGTGAGAGCTTCCGATCAAACAATAAGACCTGTAATCAAATTGTAGAGAGCCTCGTCAAGAAAGAATGTTCTCACCTCTCTCCTTGGATGTGGTTCTCTTTACATAGAATACTATGTAAAACGTGCATTGCACGTGATTTAATAATAGTATTGTGAGATATTTGTTTTTTAAATATTTAAATAATTATAACTTAATATTGTATTAAAATACAAAAATTTGACATAAAAAATGCAGTAAAATATAATGTTTGTTTTGTTGTATTCAAACAAAGTACTTTCTACAATTGTGTAGCCAGTATTGAACATCTATTTTTTTAAGTCTAATATAGTCAAATAATGTCAATTAAAGAACACAAACAAAAAGAATAAAAAATAGTGTACATAAGTTCTTAAATATGTTAAGCACTGAAACTCTTTGAATTTTTTTGCTTTATGAGATGACAAATGATTTATAACAAATCTTTGTAATTTAATATAGCTCTCCAACTATGTAGAGGTTTTAACCAAAATATCACATTCGATTTGGGCTCGTAACACTTCAAGTTAGATAGATTTATCAATCGGTATATAAAAGAAAACAAAATAACATTTACATTAGAAATTAGAAAAATTAAGCATTCTCATTTGCACAATTCGAAGGCTGCCCATATATCTTCATGTGAACTTATCTAAATTGTAATGGAAAAATAAAGTAATATTACCAAAATTAAATATTCTAACGATTTAAACGTCTTATTCACGTTAGAGCATAAATAGTTAATAAAAATTTGTTTATGCAAAATAGATAAAAATTCAATTCAAAAGCATAAAAAAGAATGATAAATATAAGATATGTATCAATAGTGGATTGAAACCATTATTGAAGTTAGCCCACAAAATTTTTTTATCTAGAAAATCTGAAACTGCAAGTCAATTGGATATGTAAACATTATACAAATACGCTTGAGCATGCACAATAATTAAAAAAAATACACCATAATCTTTATAATCCAATGCAAATTATATTTTTTTTTTGAAAAATGAAGAGTATTGAGAGGATTATTCACATTAACTAACAAAAATCATTGAAAAAAAGAAAAGTATTGAGAGATGATTATTCACATTAACTAACAAAACCATAATCACAAATACAAATTTTCAAATAAAGTCTTTATGAACATCACAAACTACATAATTTTCTTAAAATAAAATAACCTTAAATTTCAAATTAGACCTAAAATAAAATTGAATAAATTGTTGGTGGAATGTCAATTATTATTAATCTTGTAACTAACCAAATCTGCTTCTCACAATTCAAAAAAATATTTTCAAAATTCAATATAATAAATGGAGATTTAGCATTTTCAATTTCTAAGGACTATATATGATTATAAATGTTAAATTAGGAGTTCAATTATAATATTAATTCAAGGACAATTTAGGAAATATAAAATACTAATGAGGACCTATTTGTCCAAAAATGAGATTTAACCTTTTCAACTTCTAAGGACTATATATGATTATAAATGTTAAATTAGGAGTTCAATTATAATATTAACTCAATTACATTTAAAAATAATAGATAAAGTACATTAAAGATGCTATTAAACTCATGGTGAAATGGGTGTGGTGGGAAAGAGTTTTTACGGGAAAATGGCCTTTTATTTGTCGATTATGTTGCTATTTTATTGGATCAACTTCTTTGATCTAATGGCCCACGAGTGGTGGACTTTGGCCCAATTAAAAGATATATCCAATAAGATTGTAAATTAATTAGACCATCTACAACTTGCTAGTTAAATCATCTAAAGCTTGAAGTCAGAAGTCTCTCATCACCATCAGGAGACTCGTTGAATGATGTATACGAAACTGATGTGTTTGATAAATTACCATCACTTACCTCACACTTTGTGTGACATGTCTTACTATACTATTTACTAGACTTCATTCATTTAAGACAAATTTTTAATAGAGAATATCTACGTCGTGCTAGTTGTTTAGGTGTCATGCTTCTTTGTTGAGCCAACCATTTTGTTGAGCTCAATCTCCCATTCGATCTCAAATTTCCCTTTAATAGTATTTTAGTCGACCGTTGTGTTGAGCTCTACCTTCCCCTCGAGCTCTAGTTGACAATAAAAATCTCTCTCTTGTCATTTTTGTATGCTTTTGTATGACTCGTCCCTTTCCAAGCTAGGCCTCTATCACCTAGCCATGTTGAGGTTGACTTTTAATGATACACTATCTTGTTATTTCCATACTTTGTGTGACATTCGTTATTTGAGTTTTATATTTATGTCTATTCAAATTAAAAAAGAGAACACTGATTTATTTTAATTCGAGATTACAAGCCATATTTGTTTCTGCATTGGAATGGTTTTTCAATCTTACAAGTTGAAGTTGCTCCCTTGTGAGGTGACCACATTGTGACTCTGAGTCTATCAAATTGTGCTTTCGTGTGTGTGGGCACAATAGTAGATTCATGAAATTTTGGATGGGAACCTCTTCAATTAAGTTAAGTGATAGTCAAGAAAAATATATTTTTTTTATTTCAAAAAATATGAACCATCTTATTCACTTAGTTTTCAAATAGAATAACGAGTTTTTTAATAAGTTTAAAATATTTGGTTTATATATGTATCTAGATCAGATTTCGAACTGATTCACTGATTTCTCGAGCAAATCTATCATCGTGTTTTTATAACATTTGTTTACACTAAAACATTGAATGATTATGAGACATGAATGTCCCTCAATTATCTTGCCTAATCAGTAAAAAATAATTTATCCTTTCTTTTGATCCACATTTTCATGTCATTTGAGTGAAAGCTATTTTGAAAATTTAGAAGGTTGATTTGTAACTCATTTACATTTTTTCCATTTTTCTTAACTTTTCACATTTTTCATATCACAATATTGGTTGTTTTTAATTTTTCTTATTCTTATAATCATCAGCTAATTCTTATTTGTTAATATAAGAAGCTAGTCCAAAGCAATATGTTGATTAATTGGGCAAAGGTGGTAAAAGCCTATAGAACATATACATTTCTATTAACAAATAATTGTCCTTAATTAAAGAAAATCTAAAATCGTGTTAAAGTAATACTTGAAGTAACAAGATGAGTGCATGGAAATATTTTATGCTGTGGTAAATGATTAAATTTACAAGTAATCTCGAATAAAATATCATAATTTAATTACACACTACCAAAGTCACAGATAGGAAAATTTGCACTTTTAGCTTCGCACCTTTGCGCTTTGTTACTAACTGCTTTTTAACTAATTTTTATACCATCGACATTTTCAACCTTAACAGCTTTATTGCAAATCATGTCTCCATTGTCGATTTTGACAAATTTGCCATACTCTTTAAATAAACAAAAGATAGTAAAAGTTAAAATAAAAAAAAAATTTAAAAAATTTAAAAAATTGCAAATAAGGTTTCATAACTTTTAAAAATTAACTATTTTCCCAACTCACCTCATCTCACCTCACCTCACCTCGTAAAATGATAACAACAATAAACCGAGAAAAAATTGAGAAAACTATTATAATTTAAGAAGCTAGCATTTATCAGCTTGCAAATTTCCTATAATTTTGAACTTTTCATTAATCTATTACAATTTATAATGCTCAATTGAATTTCATTTGCTAGAACAAGCAAAAATAGAGAATGAAAATCTTGCAAAAAAGATCAGCATTTGCAAGTAAATATAAACACAATTGCAATAAATTCGAGCAAGTACCATATAGAGATGCAATGCAAAGGTTTGGGAGTAGTTGGAACAGGAACGAGATTGAGTCAAGAGCCTCTACTTGAGATCTCACCGCTCTAAACTAGTAATAATGGTACAAGAAAAAACCAAAGGTCCTACTAAGATAAAGGATAGGGTTTGGGGTTTGAAGTATTTCTTCGTCTGATTTAAATTACAGAGTTGACAATTGGAGGTAATGGGCCAAAAAGAATATATAGGGGATACTAAACACGGTTTTCTGCCCAAAATATTTGTTATTGTACAGTATTAATTGAAATGCTTTTTCAAATCTTTAAAAGAATAAAATAACATTTTTATCATTTTTCAGATAAGAAGAAAGTTATTATTAAAAATGAAGCCTGAAAGGAAAGTCCTTTTTAGTCTTGACTTACAAGAATGGTCTTTTTAGAAACATTTGTTTCGAAAGACACTTTCATTTTATTGTTTTTATTTTTCAATATAATTTACTATAATAAAAAAAAAAAAATTTGTTGTTTTTTTAAAATTGACAAATTGTTTTATCAACTCCATCTCATGTCTCAACTAATAAGAGGAAATGAATGTAGAATTGTCCCAAACGATCGACATTTCTATTGTCTATCAAAAAAAGCGACACTTGAGCTATCGAAATAACACTTGTTTGTTAAAAAAAAATAAGAGTTGAACATTTGAAATGATAGACGACATTTGAATTGTCTAAAGATAAAATAAAAAAAACAATAGATACATCACGTAGATTGAAAGTCTTCTAAAATTCGTGTCACCAAAATAATAACTCATAAAATGCATTCGATACACTCGACTTTTCTAAAATTTCCATATATATATATATACACACACACACACTGTTGCCGTTTCCCTGTGTGAAAAGGATTCACCTGGCTGACTTAAATTTTCGTAAATTCTTATATATGTTTCCTTTTTCCTATTCCAGATTACTTACCATTTATACGAGCCATTGACATTAAAAATCTTCAAACAGTTTTTCACCCACAATTAGCAGAAATTTAACGTTGAAGGAAGGAAATTCGAACAATGGGTTCCGCCACACGTTCATTTTGGAAGCGGTATTTTTCCAGTGAAGAGGATGCTCGGAAAATTGACATTTTCGACTTGATCAATGCTTCCATCACCGTCGCCTCTTTCAAGAAACCAAATGATGAGTTTCGCTCAAGAAGGTTGCAGATTATAGAGTCACTTTTCGCAACTGATTCTCAAGCCGTAGCAAAACCTAAAAAGGAATCACTCCTGATTGCAGAAACCCTAAGCAAGAACGTCATCCATGATTGCAAAGATGAGGCGCGTAAGGATGATATATCTACGGGGGAAAGGCCAAAGAAATTTGGTAATCTTCTTGAAAAAGAACTTGATGATTATGCTCAACTGATTGGATTCAACAACGTTAATGTTCCAGACAAGAAAAGGAAAGCTGAGGTTTCAGAAAGATGCAGATCAGGAACCAAGATTGAGGCAGACAAGAAAAGAAAAGTTGAGGAAAAGAGTGAACAAAGAGTCGTGGATTCATATGACTTGAAATTTGAGGCCTCGAAAAGAAGATTTGTGGAAAAAAATGAGGAAATTGAGAAATCAAAGAGAAAGGTGCAGATTTTGGACTTGAAAGACATCGTCCCGCCGCCGCCAAGGTTGGGTCGCAGTGGCAAGCCAAAACGAGGGTTTGGGAGCCGCATGAAGAAGATACAGAAGACACTATAGTATTAATCTTTTGTCATTCAGTAATGTAAATTGTAAAAGACAACAGATTTGAACCATGATTAGGAAAAATATTTGTTTTAGTTTCCAATTAGGAAAGTTGATTAATGAAATAACTTCGATAATTTGGAACGGCATCTGTGTATTAAACTTTCTTGTTTGCTTGTTTGTTTGTTTATTATTTGATAGTTTATCTATTATTAATCGTACTTGATGCATATTGGATGAAATTAAATGAATCAAGACTGTATATTTTATTGAATATTTGGTATGCAAAAGTTTTGCAACTTTTGCAAAATGTGTACTGTGAAATGAAACCTAGATAGTATATTGACAACTACTTTCAATAAGAAATTAACTTCAACTCTAATGCTAAATTTTGACATAAAAATTTACTATAGATGAATGGTCGTAAAAGATATATAGAGTTCTTGTATCCGTTGAACATAAAAACCCTAATTACCTAATAATAATACACAATAATTAAGTTCGACATAAGCAGCAAGTATGTCAATTTCAACTAGAAAAAAAAAAAAAAAAAAAAAAAGTGAATGATATATAGTGTTAATCTACATGAAATTGTTCAAAGTGTACTTCATAAACTTTTTGAACTTCTTCGAACTTTTTTTCAACTTCAACTCTTACGGCCCACTTGAAGAAAAATTTAAAAAATAAAAGAAATTTCTAATTTGTTGCAAATATAAGAGTTTGATTCAAGAAGCTAAATGGGCAGGAACAAAATCTTGGACAAAAAAATTTATAGCATCAATCCATTAAGTAATCTCAAATTTTCCTGACATTTTAATTTCCGAAGAATAAAATAATAGAACTCAAGAATTTTTTTATGGGAATGGTAAAGCAAAAATGTCATAGTATTATTTTAGTTCATGTATGACAATACTGTAATTATTACTTAAATGCTTATAAGTTGTGAGATATGTAGAATGCGTGAATAATAAGAGGGTAATAAGTTGTGGGTCTTACAAGATGTGTGAATAAAAAATATATTTGACATGTTTGACCAACTTAAATTACAATTTAAGTTTAGCCAAACAAGAACTTAGATTTGTTTGGCACAACTTATATTATAATTTAAGTTGGTCAAACATATTTTTTATGCAAAAAATTGATGATAATGCCAAAAAACAAACCTCACAAAGCGACCTCGTCATCCAAAAATTAAGGCTCAAATGACATCATTTTATGTCCATAGAAAAAAAATTAAAAAAATGACATCATTAACATGTCACCAAAACAAACCGTTTTGGATGAATTCTTAGAAACAATAGCCTTTCAACCGCTCTTTTAGTGTAATTCGCTAAATTGCAACCATAGTTCTAAACCATTATACATTTTGGGAGAGATATTCCCAAATATTAGTTTATTGACATTACTGTCTCCAATCTTTCATAAATGTTGACAACTGTTGTTTTTAATAAGGATTCCATCTAAAAAATCAATTAAGGTAACTATCTTTAAATTTAAACAAACCAAAACAAACTAAGGAACGAAACAAAAATGGAGAGACACTTTCACCTTTGCATCTTATTCAAATCTTCTTCAAGATGGGCCATTTTCCTCTGCCGATGGTCCAATGGACCATTAAAGATGTAAACATCATTTACCTTTGTTTTGCCAATGCTTTTTATTCTTGTTGGGCCATGCTGTCAACAAAGTTCTAGGCAATGATGAATTGGGATTGAGGCCCAAACTAAGAGATGGTCCATTGCCTCATAACTCCGTCCTTTGGCCATGTGACCCAAAGAACCCAAGCCCAAATGTCTTCTGCCTCGAGATGGCTATGATCGTTGGATTAATACTAGATCAATGACTGGCAGCATGTATATATATATGATAAGTGCGTTTTATGCACTTATTCGGGTCCTTAAACTAAGCTTTTAATTCGTTATTTTAGTAATTTTCTATTTAATTCGGTGCATTATTCTCTACATTTCAGTTTTGGACCCGTTTGTGAGAAATTGGAGAAGAAGGGATGAAAAGAGGTATAAATTGAAAGTTGAAGGACCAAATTGCACATCATTAAAAGATGAAGGACCAAATTGCACATCATCAAAAGTTGAAGGACCAAATTGCACATTATTGAAAGATGAAGGACTAAATTGGAGATTATCAAAGTTGGAGGATAAAAACATAACACTTGGAAGTATGAAATCGGGCGATCGCTTAACCTATGTTCGGGCGAGCTTGACACCGGTTTACAACAAGCGAGACCAAACCTCCACACTGGGGCGATCGCTGAAATGGCACAGGCGATCGCCCGAGCCAAATTTCGACATCGCCAGATTTTTCCTTTTTGAATTCTAGTTTAGTTAGGTAAGTTTTGCCCACGATTTACGGATACTTTTGGCATATTCTAGGGCACCATTAAAGTAGTATATATATGAGTGATTAACTCGTATTAGGTGGTTGAGTTTTGGGCGAAAAACACGATCGAAGGCATTAAACGGAGATCAAGGCGCTTCTTTGAAGAATTGAGCGGAGATCAACGACGAGCAATTATTCTTCCAAGTTTTCTTCTTATCCCGGTGATGAATTCCATGTGTTCTTCCCTTCTTATTTTCTTATTATTAGTATGCTAGGCTAGTTTAATTAGCGCTAGAATTACGATGAAACTTGTCGTTTAATTTCTTTTATATTGAGACTTGGCTTTTGACAATTTACTTCAATATGGTTTTGAATAATTAATTTTGATTTGTTTGCATCTACAATTATATACGTAGTAATTGTATGATTGTTGTGGCGTGTTTACTATCGAAAAGGTCGAAAGCATGCTAGACGCTATTTTAATTATCTTAAAGTCCGATGGGGATAGAAATATACCGCTATGCTTTAGGTGATCTCTAATTATCCATGGAAATTTAATGCTTTCGTTTGTGTTCGCATTAAATCATAGAAATATAGTCGAGTCATGCATATGAATAGGTTTAATAGTATTCGAGAGAAATCTGTTGAACAATCTAGGGATATTGATCTTCATAACCGAATTAATTTGTCAAGACCAAGAATCAAGATAAGCGAAATAACAACTACAAGTGGATTCGAATTCTAGTGCTTTTCCTTTTTAAAAAGTTAACTTCATTTTTTAGTTAATCTCAACCTTTTATTTATTTTGAGGAATAGTCGTTTAATTGTTTTTATTTTATTCTTTCAATTAGTTATAAAACACAAAATCTCTCAAAGTTCTTTAGATTCGGTTAAGGTTAGCGTGATTAAATTGAATTATCTAAATCTTCGTGGGAACGATACTTGGACTCACAATCCACTTTAATTACTTGAGCGATCCGTGCACTTGCGGAATTATTAAAGACATAAAATCGCTATCAAGTTTTTGGCGCCGTTGCCGGGGATTTAGTTTTAATTCTGTTCAATTACTTTAACACTAATTCGAACTTAATTTTTATTTTTATTTTTATTTATTTGCTTTAATTACTTATTTCCTTAAGATTTACTGATGTCGCTTTGTTTCCTTCGCACCATTGCATGCGGCGAGAGACACGAGTCTCTAATTTCAGTTGATCCGGAGATCGAGCGTACTTTTCATCGCAGCGAGAGAGAAGCAAGAAAGACACATCAAAAAGAGCAAAAAGCAACAAGACATAATGCGTAACAACGAGATTGCTCGGGCAAGACAAGAGATTGATGAAGACAATATCTTTGGTTGGAGACTTTTGACTCCACGGATCATCTGAGAGCCAATCCAAAGATCGCTCTACCCACCTTTTGGGCAGCCGAACTTTCACCGAAGACTAATGTCATTCATCTATTCCGAATGGACATCAATTCTATGGCGGGACCGATGAGAATCCACATACACACGTTTCAAGATTCTTGGAAATGTGTCAACACTTCAAGTATCAAGGAATCTCGAGACGACGCCATCCGACTCGTTTGTTCCCACATACTCTTCGGGACAAAGCTCTTGAGTGGTTGGACTCACTACCAATTGACATAACCACAGGAATGATCTAGCCCGGAAGTTTTGAACTAAATTTTTCCCACCAACAAAGGTCTCGAAGTTGAAGCATGATATCTCCATATTTCAACGATCGAAGCAGAATCTTTTGATGAGGCGTGGACCGATTCAAGAATATGTTAAGAAAGTGCCCTCATCACGGTGTTGGCGGGGGACAACAAATTCAATATTTCTATCTTTGAGCTACTACCGTCATTCAAAAGCATGATTGACTCTTCATCCAGCGGTTCTCTATCTACCAAAACGATGGTTGAAGCTCTAGATTTGTTTGAGCAGTCGCTACCACCACCGCCATGTGGCCATCGGATAGAGTTGTACAAAGAGAAGCTGCGGGGTACATGAGGTAGATACTTTCACAAACATTGTCTGCGAGATAAAGTCATTGGCACACAAAGTGGAGAGTATGTCATATTCGACCGATGCGGTGCAAACAAAGAAATCGGCATGTGACGAATGTGGAGCCGGTCATAGTACATCGAATGTCCTATTCTATCACTACGACTGAGCAATTCGATTACATTCAAGGTGGTCGGTAGCAACAAAACAACCCGTACTCAACACATATAATCCGGTGGCGAAACCATCCAAATTTCTCTTGGAAGGACAATCGAAATAATTTCGGACCACGGTTTGGGAGAAAAAAAGAGTACATCATTAGAAGACTCAATCGCTAAATTTATTGAGAAAAGCGATAAATTCATAGAGAGAACCGAGCAGTTCATGCACAAGGCGATACTAATATTCAAAATCAAGGCATTCATATTCAAAATCAAAGTGACGCAATAAAGAATCTTGAGACACAAATGGGTCGATGGCAATTGCTTTATCGAGCGAGCACCGTACTTTGCCCAAGATGTCTGGTGAACCCCAAAGAACATGTTAAAGCTATTACCACTAGAAGTGGGGTTCGATTACCGAGAGATCCATGTCAAGAGATCAGTTGCAAATGAAGAAGCGGCACCTTCCACCGATGAGGAACACGTGGTACAGACTGAGCAGAAACAACAACTATGAAAGAGAGTTCAGGCACACCACAGGTTAAGGCAACCGTTCCTCTCAAGCCATATGATCCTCCAGTCCCATTTCCTCAGAGGCTACAAAAGCACAAGTTGGACAAGCAATTCGGGAAATTTCTTGAGATCTTCAAGAAACTCCATATCAACATCCCTTTTGCAGATGCACTTGCTCAGATGCCCAGTTATGCTAAATTCTTGAAAGATATCCTTTCAAATAAACGCAAAGATGGAGGAACATGAGAGACGGTGATGTTGATGAGAAGAATGTAGCGCTATTTTACAAAATAAACTACCTCCTAAACTCAAAGATCCGAGGAGTTTTACAATACCTTGCACTATTGGTGATTTTGTTTTGATAAAGCTTTATGTGATCTAGGAGCTAGTATTAACTTAATGCCGCTTTCTATTTTCGGAAATTAGGTTTGGGGAAGCTAAAGCAACTACTGGTAACTTTCTGCGGTGGTGATCGGTCTATTAAACACCCAAGAGGAGTTGTTGAAGATCTATTGGTAAAAGTGGACAAATTCATCTTCCCAACTGATTTTATCATTCTCGACATGGAGGAAGATAAAGATGTCCCACTTCTTCTTGGTCGACCATTTTAGCCACCGGAAGAGCTCGATCGATGTACAAAAGGCCGATTGATTACGAGACTTAGCGAGGAGCAGGTCACATTTGATGTCTTTAAAGCGATCAAATATCCTACCGAAGTCGACAATTACACTTCAAAGTTGATGTGGTTGATGATGCCATACATGAAAATTTTCATCTCCATAATCCATCGATCCATTGGAGGCTTGCATTGTGCGATCTCAATCCTCTCATCTTGATTCGGTGAGGTTGAGATGTGCGCAAGATATCTTGAAGCAAATCCTCCATATACACGCCCGACCACGCTTTGAGGAGTTGGGAACAGGTTCTATAAAACATCGCCTTACATTCAATGACCCCCCAAAATAGAGCTCAAACAGTTGCCCTCTCATCTCCGTTATGCCTACCCTGGGGAGTCCTCTACTTTGCCTGTAATCATTGCAAATTCAATTAATAAGCTTGAAGAGGAAAAGTTACTCCGAGTGCTTGAGAACACAAGACTATTGGGTGGTCTATTGCTGACATCAAGGGTATCAGCCCTACTCTGTGCATGCATAAAATTCTCATGGAGGATGATTTTAAACCAAGTATTGACAGTCAGAGAAGGCTGAATCCTAATATGAAAGAAGTGGTCCGAGGAGAAGTCATGAAGCTAATGGATGCCGGGATAATCTACCCGATCTCAGACAGTGCTTGGGTCAGTCCGGTTCAGGTAGTGCCAAAGAAGGGAGGTATTACTGTGGTTCAGAATGAAAAGAATGAGTTGATTCCAACCAGAACAGTCACAGGATGGAGGGTTTGCATTGACTACCGCAAACTCAATACTGCTACTAGGAAGGATCATTTTCCCCTTCCATTTATTGATCAGATGTTGGAAAGATTGGCTGGATATTCTCATTACTGCTTTTTGGATGGATACTCCGGGTATAATCAAATTCCAATAGCTCCTGAGGATCAAGAGAAGACCACATTCACTTGTCCCTATGGCACCTTTGCTTACCGTAGGATGCCTTTTGGTCTATGCAATGCTCCTGCCACTTTTCAGCGTTGCATGATGGCCATCTTCTCTGATATGGTGGAGAAATTCATTGAAATATTCATGGATGACTTCTCGGTGTTTGGCTCATCCTTCGATGAGTGCTTGGAGCACTTACACTGGTTTTGCAGCGGTGTGAAGATGCAAATTGGCTCTCAAGCGGGAAAAATGTCACTTCATGGTTCAAGAGGGCATCGTGTTGGGACATCGAATTTCAACCGAGGGATTGAAGTGGACAAAGCAAAATTCGGGTGATAGAAAAATTGCCACCACCAACTTCATCGAGGGTGTTAGAAGCTTTCTTGGGCATGCCGGGTTCTATCGTCGATTTATCGAGATTTTCCAAAATCACAAAACCTTTATGTACTCTGTTGGTCAAGGATGTACCCTATGTCTTCTCTCGAAGAGTGTCTATTGGCATTCAACACTCTAAAAGAGAAGCTCATTTCAACACCGATGATAATTGCACACGATTGGAGCCTCCCGTTTGAACTAATGTGTGATGCAAGTGATTACGCAGATTGGGGTAGTGTTGGGGCAGCGAAAAGATAAAATTTTTCACGTGATACACTATGCCGGCAAGACTTTGAATGAGGCACGCTTAATTATGCTACTCTTTGAAGGAGCTCCTAGTTGTAGTCTATGCCTTTGACAAATTCGAGATCATATCTTGTTGGGTCAAAGGTGATAGTTTACACCGATCATGCGACCTTGAAGTACTTATTGGCAAAGAAAGATGCAAAACCGAGGCTAATTAGATGGGTATTACTTTTACAAGAATTTGATCTCGAGATAAGAGATAAGAAAGGAAGCGAGAATGTAGTAGGCGATCATCTATCCGGACTTGAAAGCGGAAGAAGCGGATCGAGAGCTTGGATATTAATGAGGTGTTTCGGATGAACAAATTTTTCGGTTGGAGACAGCACCACGGTTTGCTGAGATATAGTAAATTTCTGGCCAAATCCATCATCCCTTGAGATTATTCAAGTCATCAAAAGAAGAAGAAATTTTTCACTGACTTGAAGCACTATTTTGGGAGGATCCCATTCTCTATAGACGGGGTCCAGATCAAATCATTCGGCGGTGTATTCACGAAGAAGAGGTCCCTCGAGATACTTGGGCATTGCCACTCTTACGCCTACGGGACACACTTTGTGCCTCTAAAGCGGCCGCTAAAGTTCTGATCTGGGTTCTCTTGGCCTTCTCTGTTTAAAGATGCCTACCTTTTTGTGAAGGAATGTGATCGATGCCACTCACGGAAATATCTCAAAAGGAATGAAATGCCTCTCAACAAAGATACTTGAGGTCGAGCTTTTTGATGTTTGGGGTATTGATTTCATGGGGCCATTCCTTCATCTTTTCAAATCGGTATATATTGGTTCTTTGTGGACTACGTCTCTAAATGGGTTGAGGCCGTCGCCTTACCTACTAATGATGCACGGGTTGTGATGGATTTCCTAAAAAAATGCATTTTCACTCGTTATGGCACACCCCGAGCCATTATTAGTGATGGTGGTAAGCATTTTTGTAATCGTCAATTTGAGTCTTTGTTGGCTAAGTATGGCGTTCGGCATCGCATTGCTACTCCTTATCACCCTCAAACAAGTGGGCAAGTGGAAGTCTCCAACCGGGAGTTGAAGCGGATTCTTGAGGTAACGGTGAGTTCATCAAGAAAAGATTGGTCGAAGAAACTCGATGATGCTTTATGGGCCTACAGAACAGCTTTCAAAACTCCTATAGGCATGTCTCCCTACCGGCTGGTTTTTGGGAAAGCGTGCCATTTACCAGTTGAATTGGAGCACCGAGCATATTGGGCTGTCAAGAAGTTGAACTTTGATCTAAAGGCGGCTGGTGAAAAGAGACTCCTTCAATTGAATGAAATGGATGAGTTTCGGTTGGAAGCATATGAGAACGCGAAATTGTATAAGGAGCGGACCAAAAAGTGGCACGATATGCACATTCAAAGAAGAAATTTTGAGGTTGGGCAGCAAGTCTTGTTGTATAATTCTCGCGCCTCAAGCTTTTTCCGGCAAGTTGAGATCTCGATGGTCGGGTCCGTATACAATCACACAAGTCTTTCCATATGGGGCGGTGAAATCGGTCATGAAAGTAAAGGGACGTTTAAAGTCAGCAGGGGCGGCGTTTAAGGTCTATTGGAATGGTGGATTCTCGAAAGAAAAGTCCACCGTTCAACTTGCACCCCCGGAATGATCAATCCGAAAAGTCGAGCTCTAGACTATAACTCGAGCGCTTAATGGGAGGCAACCCATTTTTCTATCCCTTTTCTCCTTTTTAGACGTCTTTATTTTCAATGCACGTAGTAGGAATAGCTTTATTGCTTTAACTTTTGGTTTTGCATTAATTTTTGCACTTAGTTGAATTTTTAGTTTGCATGTGTTTAGGGATTCTACCTTGTTTATTTTTGGTTTTAGGATTGTCCAATTTTTTTGCACTTAGAATTTTTAGCATAGTTGGTCTTTATGTTCATTTAAGCACAAATTTCAGATTTCATCTGATCACATAGACCTAGATAAATTAGTAACAAGCATGAAGTGAGTTTTGGCACAGGTTTGGTCTTCCCAATTCACCATTTTCGAGTTTGGCTTGTGTTTAAGATTTCACATGTGAAAGTATCTCTATTTAAATCACATTTACACTTCACTTGCATGCTCGCATCGTTTCCATTTAGCACATTTTAAATTTTGGACTTGTTGACTTAATTTATATGCATTTATTTGTTTAAAAAAAAAAAAAAAAAAAAAAAAAGTCTGCTGGTGAACGGGGCGATCGCCCAGTCCATTGACTTGGGCGATCGCCCATTGTCTTCAGGCCTGGGCAGAACGCCCAGGACCAACCTGGGCGATCGCCCGGGTTATCACTGGGCGTTCGCCCAGGGTCCGGCTGGGGTTAAATAACCCCAGCCGCATGCCACACCTTTCACAACTAAGTTTTTTTTGCTCTCTTCACACCAAGCACAACCCAATCTCAATTCTTGGCATGTATATCAACTTTTGATCTTCCCTCTATCACCCCTACATTGGATTTGCCTCTCCTCACGCTACACTAACGTGATTTTCACACTTGGCCGAAAATTCTACTCCAAGGTATGCCCTTTCTTCCTCCTCTCGGTTGTGTTTCTTACTTTGATAGTTTTTGAATTTTTATCTTGCTAAATTGAGGAGGATGGGTTTAGGAAGATGTTGGGTATTTGGATTGTTGATTATATTTGCAAATTTTTGGGTTTGTTTCATACCCCCAAGTCATTGCACCTCTTGAAAAGGATTGGAGCATACCACATGTTTGATGAAATGTCTGAGTGGCGTTCCTTGTGCAATTTGGACTACTCTTCGATTAGGCTTAGTTCATACATTTTTAAGCTTGAAGCTTGTGCCTAAATTCATGGAAATCACATTCCACACTTGGCCATTACACTTAGCCACATGTTAGGAGGCCATGGCAAGCCATGGCTAGGCCCATGCCATTCCACATCACCACCTTCGTCCCCCTTCCGTCCAACCCATATGATCTCCGTTCTGCCTCAATTTTGGGCAGGATACAGACCAATCTATGTAGTATCTTGTGTCCAAAGTTGGCTCGGGGAAACTTCAACATTTCTTCATTTTTCCCGGTGGTCAAAAGTAGTGCATGGTCTATGTGTTAACTATGAAAATTCACCATTTTTATTGGCTTTTGAGATGTTTTGCTTATTCTTGAGTTTATTTTATGCCTAATTATGTTTCTCTTCTCTTTTTAGGTACCTATGGCTCCAAAACGGAAAAACAACAACTCAAGACAAGGGGTATGGAGAAGGTCGGTGAAGGTTCTACCCGTCGTAAGCAGGGGCGGGGAATCAACTAATGATGGTGGCATACCACGTTTCCAAACTCCAGTTGCTCAAGAGAGATATGACACAAAATGGAAGGGAAGAACTATCACCAAGAGAGCGGGTGCAACGGGATGATTTTCGGGGGCATCTGTTGGAACTTGTGATCCAAAGAGAGTGGTTGGAGTAAAGTAGCTGCAGACTCCACATCCGGCATATATAACTTTGGTTAGGGAATTCTTTGCCAACTTCAACAAGGAAATAGATACTCCAGATTAAATCTCATCGGCATAAGACATGGAGTGCAGGGCAAGTGGATCCGTTTCAACCTGCGATGATTGATCGATACTATGAGCTGTCCCCGATGCGGTGGATCCTATGCTCTCTTGAAGATGACATGCGAGCGATGGCTCGATTCTTGTATGGTAGAGAGAATGCTTGGCGTTGGCCACTTCACACTTCAAGCATGATGAACTGACTCGGGGCTGCGAGCACTTACACATTTTGTGCGCACCAATATCAATCCTACCACTCGGTATGCGAGATTTGTTGGGAGAGGGCTCGTTTTCTTTACCATTTGGCCCGGGGAGAAAACTAGATTTGGGGACGCATATCTTTGACTTTGTTCGGGAGTTAGCGACTTGGTTGACTCCAACTCCCAGCGCTCTATTATGTTCCCATGTCGATTAGTGGGATGCATGCGGAGGCTAGAGTCCCCTGTTGCCATTTGAAGAAGGCGACACTCACGAGGCCTCTCTCACCCATAAGACTATTGACAATTCAGAGGCCAGGATGAGAGCCAGAGAGATCAGGGCACAGCGTGCTCCAGCGGTACAACCTGACGATGAAGCTCATGATCCGGCACCCCAGCCTGCTATAGCCGTTGAGCCCCATCTTGGCATTCAGTTCACTCAGATCCAAGTGGCTCTGACAGAGATTGGTCGATCGGTGGGCGACTTGCACGACACTTTCTTGCGCGGTGCAACACACGCAACATAACATCGGCGAGGCTGGTTCGAATAAATGTGCATGTCCGTGGACTGGAGCACTCGGGCGTCGGCATTAGATCACGCGCGCACTATCAATTACTCCTATGATGATGTCAACCGGAGGATGATACACTTTGAGAGTCGACTCGAGGGCGATTGGCGGGGCTGTCTCCCGATTGCCGATTCCATTGACTCATTCGTCCTCCCGCCTCATTGGACCATCCGATCGGCCTCGACCCGCCTCTCACATTTACCTCAAGGAGTACACGATCTTTTCCTCCTTTACTTTTGTTCTAATTTGCTTACATTGGGGACAATGTAATATTTTCTTTGGGGGTGGGTAAAGTATCGGGGATACTTATTGGGCGCTTTTGAATGCATATCACTCGGGTCTATATAACTTGAAAAAAAAAAAAAAAAAATTGTCTAGTTGTTGTTAAACTTCTTCGCCAATGATGATATTTGTTTGAAAATCGAGTATATTTTAGTGGAATATTAGACAACGCTTGAACTTGTGCTTTTATCCGAATTTCTATCCATGTTTGACTGTTTAATGAAGCACAAAGCAACTATTGATTTATCATTTATTGGGACCATGATTTGAGTGTATGAGTTGATATTGTTGACTTAGCATCGGTATGAAAAATTCCGTTCCTAAGTCCTTAAAACTAGTAACCAAACCTGTTTGAGAAACGGTTTGGGGTGTTAAAGTACTACTTGTGTTTGAGAATTTTGATGGTTTTGGTCTTACGAGTCTCATCCTTGGTTGAATAGGTTATAGTAAAGGAATCTAAGCCGAGCACTACTTCTGCTTGAATAAATAAAAAATAAAAATAAAAATAAAAATAAAAATATGACTCGAGCAATTAAGCTGTTAGGGTATTTTAAAACACAGTGCCCTAAAGTCATCGACTTGGGAGTCATCGACCCAAAGCTCGTTACATGAGTCCAAAAAAAAAAAAAAAAAAAAAAAAAAAATTGTACATCTTTGCTTCTCTTGTAGCACAGTGGGACTCGAGCAATTAAGCTGTTAGGGTATTTCAAAACTGGTGCCCTATGGTCATCGACTTGGGAGTCATCGACCCAAAGCTCGCTACAAGGGTCACATAAAAGCTAATATGGGAGAAGTATTGCACAAGATGTAAAATCATTTGTATGAGTAAAATAAATAAAAAGTCTTGAAGATGCTCGGTAAGGATTGCTAGATTAAAACCCAAGAGATCAAGATGAGAATTCGAAATCATTCACCACCCTAGTTACGAGAATACAAGTTCTAATTTTACCACTTTATTTGAAAAAAAAAAATTGTGTTGTGTTGATCAATAGGAACCAAATTTCGCTAGAACACCTCGGGATTGGAGAGAAAAGCTTTAGAAGTGTGATAAATTACGAGAGGTGTAAGGAATAAATGACTACAATGGGTTCGGGATCAGTAAAAATATCAACAACACAATATTGGTGGTGGTCTAATACATGAGTAAGTTCAATTTTGGCTAATCACACACTCACTAAAGGTCGAGCAATGGATAAGTGAAATTTTTGGTGTTGTTTAATCTTTTTCTAAACGTATTACTTGATTTTTCAAACATGAGGCGATAGTAAGACATTTGACATAAACTCAATCATTGTTAATTTGTTTAGCTTAGTTTAAGTTTATGGTTTGTTTTTACTTTGTTTTGTTGTTCGAGGACGAACAAATGTTTAGTTTGGGGGTGTTTGATAAGTGCGTTTTATGCACTTATTCGGGTCCTTAAACTAAGCTTTTAATTCGTTATTTTAGTAATTTTCTATTTAATTCGGTGCATTATTCTCTACATTTCAGTTTTGGACCCGTTTGTGAGAAATTGGAGAAGAAGGGATGAAAAGAGGTATAAATTGAAAGTTGAAGGACCAAATTGCACATCATTAAAAGATGAAGGACCAAATTGCACATCATCAAAAGTTGAAGGACCAAATTGCACATTATTGAAAGATGAAGGACTAAATTGGAGATTATCAAAGTTGGAGGATAAAAACATAACACTTGGAAGTATGAGGTGGGCGATCGCCCAACCCATGGCTAGGCGGCGCGCCCGAGTTTAAACAAGCGAGACCAAACCTCCACACAGGCGATCGCTGAGAATGGCACAGGCGATCTCCCGAGCCAAATTTTGACATCGAGATTTTTTCCTTTTTGAATTCTAGTTTAGTTAGGTAAGTTTTGCCCGATTTACGGATACTTTTGGCATATTCTAGGGCACCATTAAAGTAGTATATATATGAGTGATTAACTCGTATTAGGTGGTTGAGTTTTGGGCGAAAAACACGATTTAAGGCATTAAACGGAGATCAAGACTGCTTCTTTGAAGAATTGAGCGGAGATCAACGACGAGCAATTATTCTTCCAAGTTTTCTTCTTGTCCGGGGTGATGAATTCCATGTGTTCTTCCCTTCTTATTTTCTTATTATTAGTATGCTAGGCTAGTTTAATTAGCGCTAGAATTACGATGAAACTTGTCGTTTAATTTCTTTTATATTGAGACTTGGCTTTTGACAATTTACTTCAATATGGTTTTGAATAATTAATTTTGATTTGTTTGCATCTACAATTATATACGTAGTAATTGTATGATTGTTGTGGCGTGTTTTACTATCAAAAGGTCGAAAAGCATGCTAGGCGCTATTTTAATTATCTTAAAGTCCGATAGGGGATAGAAATATACCGCTATGCTTTAGGTGATCTCTAATTATCCATGGAAATTTAATGCTTTCGTTTGTATTCGCATTCGTCATAGAAATATAGTCGAGTCATGCATATGAATAGGTTTAATAGTATTCGAGAGAAACTGTTGAACAATCTAGGGATATTGATCTTCATAACCGAATTAATTTGTCAAGACCAAGAATCAAGATAAACGAAATAACAACTACAAGTGGATTCGGAATTCTAGTGCTTTTCCCTTTTTAAAAAGTTAACTTCATTTTTAGTTAATCTCAACCTTTTATTTATTTTGAGGAATAGTCGTTTAATTGTTTTTATTTTATTCTTTCAATTAGTTATAAAACACAAAATCTCTCAAAGTTCTTTAGATTCGGTTAAGGTTAGCGTGATTAAATTGAATTATCTAAATCTTCGTGGGAA
Source organism: Forsythia suspensa (assembly GCA_023638005.1). Lineage (NCBI taxonomy): Eukaryota > Viridiplantae > Streptophyta > Magnoliopsida > Lamiales > Oleaceae > Forsythia > Forsythia suspensa. The sequence continues at coordinate 618 of JALRMA010000112.1, read as the reverse complement.
CGATACTTGGACTCACAATCCACTTTATTACTTGAGCGATCCGTGCACTTGCGGAATTATTAAAGACATAAAATCGCTATCAATATACACTCCTTGGTTGCCTTATTTTGGTAGAGAATCAGATCCGCAACCTTTAAGCTTTTGGTGAAAGAGAGAGAGTTTTTCTAGTGTGAATTTCTTCTCTGGTCTTCTTTGAAAACCTCTGATTTTAGAGAATCTTCTTCTTTTTCCTTATTCCTATTCTTCTTTGTGAAGGATTCTAACATCCCATTTGACAATGATTATAAACCAAAATTGGTTTATTTTAGCCGGTTTTGTTTTACTTTTTAACCTACTTTTAACATGAAATGATCATGTTATCCTTAATCAACAAAATATTATTTCAAAGTAAAAACGATTTTGTCATTTTTACGTTAAAGTGGTTTGAAAAGTCAACAATTTTAAGTCAAATAAACCAATTTTGGTTTATAAGTTGGTTTATAATTTACATCAAACAGTGTGCGAGTGAAACAAAAAGAGAGTTGTGAAGGAGATCTGGTTTTCAATTACACCGAGTTTATTATGGCAACTCGCTTAGATCTTTTGAGTCCATGTTCTTTGATTACGGTTAGGTGGGTT
>JALRMA010000111.1:0-14060 GCA_023638005.1 Forsythia suspensa | reverse complement strand
AGTCTTATCGTACTCAATGTTGTTCTTACTATATTCTCTTGTAAGTGGTTTAGTAAATAGATCAATCAATTTTGCTTCACCTCACATAAGTGAGAGGAATTACTAATTTTCTCATACTATCATTGTAAAAATTAATGTCCAAGGTCTAATTAGTTGGGCGGACTTAATTACTTATTAGACCAAATTAAATAATTAGATTAATTAATTGGACCCGTTAGTTGATGGGTTCTAGTTGGACATAGATCATAAGTTGTTTTTCATTACTTGCTACCACAAGTAAAAAGCGACAAAATACAAATACTCTCAAAAGTTTACGCTTTCATTTGTTCTCGAACGTGGAAATCCAGATCTGTTCCTGTCGTGTGGATTACCATTAGAGGATGGACAATTTAACACTTGTGGTCTTGAAGATCGTACCTCTGGCTAATCAGATTTTCACAATATTCGTTAAAGGTAAACTTCTATCACGAATTCTCTTTCACGTACAAGGTTGATCCCGCTTAAAGGTATTGTATTTAATTTCCGCTATGCATGTCCATTCCTCAATTCCTTACATTGGTATCATACCTACTTTGTTACTTGTTAGAGTTCGTTATACTGATTTGATGAATCAAATCATAATTGTTATTGGTGTATTGATTTGATTTGAATTTTGACAGTTTAAAATAAAATAGTGAATTTTTGGAAAAAAAACTAGAATCTGAAATTGTTTTTGGTTTATTTGGAACGAATTAAATTGGCCAAAAGCCGAGAAGGTGGTTGGAGGTGGCGGTGAAAATTGATCGCCGTAGGAGTGGGTCCGTGACTTGCGAACACAGGCGGACTATAGTCACGAAATCGAGAGGTCACCGTCACTGATTTTGCGAGGCAGCGGCGACGGGCCCCTTTTCGAAAGAAGCTTGATGACAAACGGCGGTGGCCGCCAGTGTTAGACACCGGCGTGACAACCGCTAGTAGATCTGTTAGGCGGTGGCGTGACAAATCTTTGCCGCCTTGGAGAAATTAGGGTTTCGATTCGTTTTGCAGATTGGGGATGATGGCCTTCCTTGCAATTTTGGAAATTGCATGGAAAGCGACCCAATTTTAAAGAAGCGATAGGTGCCCCTCATGCAATTTTTGAAATTTCATGAGAAGGCCTACTACTTTTGAAATAAGATAGTGGCATTCTAGGCAATTTTAGAAATTGCATTGAAAGGTCCACTTGTTTTAAAATTTTTAAGGAATTGACTGTAATTTTAGAAATTACATATCAAGTCCTCAGACTTTAAAAAGAGAAATAGGGTCTCAATTGTAATTTTAAATTTTTTGGAAAAATTGTAATTATTTAATTTTTAATGGCGGTCAAATATTCATTATTTAATAAAATCATTGTTAAAACCATATAATGAATTTTTGACCGAATTAAATTTTGACTTTATTTTATAAAATGACAATTTTGGCCCTATACAAATTTTGTCTTCAATTTAGGGTATGACTTTAAATTGAGAGATAAAATAAATTTTAAAATTCTCCTTTATGAATAAAATTAATTTTTATATTTAATTAATTTTCTGTCTTGTTATTTCAGTATTGAATCATGAGTAATCACATGAGTTTGAGAGGCATATTGGATGCCAACAAACTTACCGGACCAAATTTTTTGGATTGGCACCGCAATTTGAGAATTGTTCTCAAGCATGAAAAGATTGGATATGTCGTTGAGCAACCTATGCTGGAAGCTTCTATTGAGAAAGCTACGTCGGATGAAGTGCAAGCTTATAATAACCACAACGATGACAAAAATCTTTGCGACATGTGTGATGCCTGCAGACTATGTCACCGACTTACAAAAGCAAAGACGAGGGTATGGATGCTTATACCATTATATTTCATCTCAAAGAGTTGTATGATGAGCGATCACGCCCGAACGGTATGAGACATCCAAAAGTTATACAGAGATGTATGATGGCGAAAAGGATCTTGATCATTGCTAATGTCTTGAAAGATGATTGGTTATATTGGAAAAAAAAAACCAATTGGGTTATGCCATGAACCATGAAATGAGTATTGACTTGGTTCTCTGATCCACCGCACGATAGCTTTTCACAGTTCATTATGAACTTCAACATGAATAAGATTCAGTGTACACAATCGAGTCGTTGAACATGCTAAAGGCTGTTGAGCCAAATATAATCAAAGGGAAGGGGCAAATTTTGGCTATTGACACCTCTAAGGGAACTAAGAGGAAATCAAAAGGACCTTTGAGAAAAGATTCAAGAAAGCCAAATTGCTAGAAAAAGCGATCAAAGCGAGACAAGGCAAAATCCAAGTTTGATGATCCGTGTTTCCTCTGTGGAAAGAAATGACATTGGAAGAGGAACTACAAGGCATACCTCGCCACCTTGAAGGGAAAGAAGTCTATTGAGGCTTCCAGTTTAGGTATCTTTTTTATTGAGATAAATTTATCTACTCCTTCAGCTTCTTGGGTATTGATACCGGGTGTAGATCTCATATTTGCACAAATATGCAGGGGCTAAAGAACAGTAGATTACTACAAAAGGGAGAAATAGACCTACGCGTTGGGAATGGAGCAAGAGTTGCTGCCTTGGCTGTATGGACATACTTTTTACCGTTGTCTTCGGACTTTGTTTTAAAATAAAGGGGGGTATATTTAATCTAAAATTTTAAAGACTTTGATTGACATTTTTCAAGTGATTTACTTTGATGGATTTCATTAATTTTTATTGATTTTTATAGATTTTAACAGACTTCTACAAACTTTTATGGATTTTTATAGATTTCATTTTGAAAGATTTTTCTAGACTTTCACAGACTTTTATGCACTTTTATAGACTTTGTTTTTTCAGTTAAAAATTTTGAATTTAAAAATTTAATATCCCATAATTTAAAAAAAATTGTCGCAAGAGAAAATTTTAATAATAATTTATTTAATTATATTAATATTAATATATTCATAAAAATTAATTTTCTATTTAATTGCTGCAAGTAAACTATGTTAAAATTAATGATATAACTCACTCTATTTTTTTCTTTTGGGTAAAACTATAAACTTTCAAATAGATTGTGGATAAATTCAAAAAATTATAGTATGCGACTCATTTTAAAATATTTTCCATCAAAAAAAAAAATTTATCCAATTCATTATCTCCCTTATTATATTTAATAATTTATAGGTAACACATCATTAGTCACCACAATTATATAAAGAAATAACCAGAGTATCAATTTAGACGCGAAGAAAAAAACACAACTATGCTCATCAAGATAAACAGAAAAAACTAGAATTAAAAGAATTGCAATAATAAAAAATAGTTTTTAACTTGATGAAATTCATTAATAAACTGCAATCAACAATTATATAAGAATTTAATTATAAATTTATCTTATTTTTAATGAAAAATGGTAAAATAATAAATAAATAAATAAAGAGAGAGAAAAAAGGTTATGAGAATATTGAAGAAAAAAATCACATTGAAGAAAGAGAAGAATATTAATCTGGACTTTATAGTTTGTTGAAAAAAAAAAGAAAAGAGAAATGTTGCATATAAAAAAAAAGAGAATGAAAGATGTTTTTTTTTTAAGTCTTTCAAAGTCTTAGGGTGAATGAGAGAAAATTGTAATATCTTTTATTTATACCACTGTGCTTTAAAATTAGTACATATGAAATTCTCTATAAAGTCATTAAAATCATAGACATTTTGAATACCGCTAAATTTCATAGGATTTAAAAAAGTCTGAATTGAATATCGCATGACTTTATAAGACTTTTTAAAAGTTTAAAAATCTATATTGAATACCCCAAGATTTTTATGGAGTTTAAAAAGTCTGAATTGAATACATCTAGACTTTTAAACTCTATAAAAGTCCTATCAATTCTTAATTGAATACATCCTCCTAAGAGACTGCTATTACATTCATGCTATTACTAAGAACATCATTTCTATTTCATGTTTGGACATGGATGAGTTTTTCATTAAGATTAATGATAAAAGTTGTTCTTTATATCTTGATGATGTGTTTTATGGATGTGAAATTTTTTTTAATGGTATCTATATTCTAGATTTGGAATGTCCTATAATGAATATAGACAATAAAATGCATAAAGGCGATAAAGTTAACAACTCATACCTTTGGCATTGCAGACTGGGTCATATAAATGAAAAACTGATCACCAAGTTACATAAAGATGGATACTTGGATTCAAATGTTTATGAATCATTTGATAGATGTAGGTCATGCCTCATGGGCAAAATGACCAAGACTCCATTTACTGGAAAAGGAGTTAGGGCTGCATACATTTTGGGACTCGTACATACTGATGTATGTGGACCAATGTCTATAGATGCAATATGTCGCTTTTCTTACTTCATCACGTTTACAGATGACCATTCTAGATATGGTTTCATCTATTTGATGAAATTCAAGCACGAAGCCTTTGAAAAGTTCAAGAAATTCAAACAAGAAGTAGAAAGGCAAACCAGGAAAAATATTATAATACTTAGATCTGATCGGGGTAGAGAATATTTGAAGGGTGAGTTTTTAGACTATCTAAAAGAGAATAGGATTCTCTCATGATGAACTCCGCCGTATACACCACAACCAGATGGTGTATTTGAAAGGAGAAACCGTACCTTACTTGGTATGGTGCGATCAATGATGAGCCGCACAGTTTTTCCAAAATTGTTTTGGGGATATGCACTTAACACTTGCATGTCCCATCTAAAGATTTAGGATACTGCGGCGCTCATGTGAAGTGCATAGAATCGAGACAAGCTAGAAACTAAATCGATAAAATATTTATTTATGGGGTATCCAAAAGAAACTGTTGGATACTATTTCTACAATCCCATCGAGATGAAGGTCATATCGAAACATGCCATATTCTTAGAGAAAGAGTTCATTTTAAGAGAGGCGATTGGGAGCAAAGTAGATCTTGAAGAGGTTCAAGAAACAATAAATATAGACCAATTAGATGAGCGAATAGTTGAGCCTGCATTTTATGAGGCACATATTGGAAGTGGGGAACCGTTAGTCCCCAAGGACACAATGACTCCACAGTAAGTCGAGCAGGGTTATTCGTCCTCGTAGGAGATTCAATCTCCTGATTACCAATGATGCATTGCTAATAGAAAAACATGAACCCACTACTTACGCATAATCGAAGTCAAATGTTGACTCAAAAAGATGGCAGGAAGTCATGGGATCCGAAATGAACTCTATGTATGAAAACAAGGTTTAGACCTTGATTGACCCACTTAAAGGAGTAAAACCAATTGTCTGTAAATGGGTTTACAAGAAAAATGTCGACATGAATGGTAATGTTCATACTTATAAGGCAAGATTGGTTGTGAAGGGTTATAAGCAAAGACAAAGAATTGATTTTGATGAAACTTTCTCACTAATAGCCATTTCTAAATCAATTCGGATTACGCTTGCGATAGCGACATACTATAACTATGAGATCTGGCAGATGGATGTCAAAACTGCATTCCTTAACAGGAATCTTAGTGAGGATGTGTACATGACACAACCTGAAAATTTTGAATCAACAGTCACACAAGGTATGCAAACTACAAAAATCCATATATGGATTAAAGCAAGTCTCTCGAGTCGGAATCTTCGTTTTGATGAGACAATCAAAATGTTTGATTTTATCAAAAATGAAGATGAACCATGTGTGTATAAAAAGGTTAGTGGAGTAAAGTCGTATTTCTAATTTTGTATTTGGATGACATATTATTATTAGGAAATGATGTCCCAATGCTAAAATTAGTAAAATTGTGCTTATCCAAAAATTTCTCCATGAAAGATGTGGGAAAGGCAGCGTACATTCTCATAATAAAGATCTATAGAAATAGATGTCAATCTTGGACGGAGACGTGAATTGATCTATCTAGGTGAATCTATGAGAATATCACTGCGTTTGCCATCATGAATGGGAACCAATGGGTCACACACATAAGGTAATAATTGAGCATCTAGAGTTGGACATTGTCTAAGTGAAAAATTGTAAGAATTAATGTCCAATGTCCAATTAGTTAGGTCGGACTTAATTACTCATTGGACCAAATTAATTAATTAGATTAATTAATTGGACCCGTTAGTTGATGGGTTCTAGTTGGACTAGAATTAGGACTAGGGTTAACCATACCTATAAATACAAAGGCCACAGTGATTAGATCATAAGTTATTTTTCATTACTTGCTAGCACAAGTAAAAGACAACAAAACACAAATACTCCCAAAAGTTTCTACTTCATCTCATTCTTGAATGTGGAAATCCATCTCTGCTCCTACCGTGTGGATTACCATTAGAGACTAGACAATTGGACAGTTGTGGTCTTGAAGATCGCACCTCCGGCTAATTAGATTTTCACAATATTCAATCCAAAGGTAAAATTCTATCACGAATTCTCTCTAAGTACAAGGTTGATTCGACTTAAAGGAATTGAATTTTATTTTCCACTGTGCATGTGCATTCCTAAATTCCTTACAATCATGTCTTTGATTCATATGTCTAAACTTTCCATTATGTACTCCATTATGGAGCTAATATGGCTTGACTATCACTAAGTATTGAGATAGAAGATGTATTATTTGTATCCAAATGAATTTCATAAAGAAGATACCAAACCTGAGTTTGTGAGGCATGTTTGTTTGTTAGCCCTCCTCCTCCAAGAGTAAACACCAAACCCGCCAACTAGCATTAATATATTCTATAATAGCATAAACTTAAAGTATTGTCACTACAAGAAATATTAATATTTACCACATGATATTTATGGCATTTATTTGTGTAAAGATGTTAAAAAAGTGATTTATAACATTAATAAAAAAAATGATGTCTTTTTAATTGGGGCACACATAATAGTACAGCGATCTAAACTCGTAAACGCAGCCTTACTCTCGTTGTCAATAAGCATCCGTGATTTCATCAATTAAGACCATCTCCTCTTGTTGTCATTTGCAGAGCACTGTTTTTCACAAATTGGAGAGAAGATTTTCCTCTCCAACGCATCCTATTCATTCTCTTTTAGAAATTGAAGGCAAGTTTTATTCTATTCATTCTCTTTTCCTCTTCCGCTTTGATTTTTTTCTTTTACAAATTGGAGGCAAGTATTATTTTGGAGCCCTAAGTTCATTTGGGGATTCTGTACGAAAATGATTCAGCACTCTCAGACGACCCAATACTTTCATTAGACAACTGTTGCCACGTAACCTTTGTGAACCTTTTTTGGTTGCAACTTGAGTTTTTTGTGAGATATCAAGAAAATGGTTCAGTTTCGACGATAATAGAAAAAGGGCTTAAAGTGTTTTATGAATTTTTCGTGTCTTGATTTTCATTTTTTTGTTGGAAATTAACTTGTGTTCTACATGATGCATTGTTAATCTAATCTGTTAACCTGCTATGGCTGGGAAGAGGGATTTGGCTTTGAACATTTTCCTCATTTTTTATTAAAATTAAATGAAGAATTTTGGATCGAATGACTCTAGATTATCAACTAGCACATGTGGATGACTGACGATTTATCTATATGATTTATGGTCCGAATCATGTTGTGTGACATCTGAAATGTCGCCTCTAGCCATTAGATTTGAAATTAAGACTTTATGATAGTTAAGGTACCTAGTGGTAATTGGCAAATAACTAAAGGACTACGGTACAATTTTCAGCAAAATTAGGTTTTGAGAGGGCTGCTATAGTACCTGATTTCTAACCATATGTATATATATTTTACGTCCATTATATTATATTTCTAAATTGTTATTAAGGGTTTAAAAAAAAAATTTATATGTATGTATGTAAATAGGTAAAGAATATATAGAAATGAAGAGTGATTAAAGTTAGTATAAGAATGTCATTAATTAGGTACACAATATGGAATGATTTGTGTGTATTTTCTTTCTTTTCATGTAATTTAATAGAGACAAAAATTATTCTTTACCATAATTAAGTGATATGATTTGACATAGCCCTACCATATTTAAAAGTACCAAAGCACATGCCACTTTGCACTATTTTCAGTAGCTACTCTCTCTCTCTCTCTCTCTCCTCTCACACACACACACACACGTATATGTATATGGGTTAATTTCACCAACGGTCACTGAAGTTACCTTCAAATTACAAAATGGTCACTGAAGTTCAAATATTTCAGTGGTGGTCACTAAAGTTAAAAATCCTTTTACTAATGATCACTCCATTAAATTTCTAATTTAAAATGATGATATGGCGTGATGATGTGGTATTTAGTTATTGCATGGTAGTCTATGTACTTTATATAATATTCACTTTAGTCTCTATATTTCAATTAAATTCTTCAAAATTACATCTTAGGTCCTTAATCTTTTACATCTTTACACTTTGGTCCCAAAATTTTTAACTATCTTTCGATTAAGTACTCCAAAAATTACATCTTAGGTCTTTCAACTTTTTACATCTTTACACTTTGGTCTCAAAATTTTCAATTATCTTTTAGTTAAATCCTCTAAAAAATTGCATTTTAGGTCCTTCAACTTTATACATCTTCAAACTTTAGTCTCCCAAATCCTTGATTTTAGTGGCTAAAATAAGTACAATTTTAGTGACCAAAATAAGTACAATTTTAGTGGTCAAAATAAGTGTATTTTCAATTAAATCCTTGATTTCACCCTCGAATTTTCACCTAAACGAACAAAATAATATAATTAAATAATAAACTATTTAGTAGTCAAAATAAGTGTAAAATTCGCACTTATCACTTAGAGTTGACCACTAAAAGTAGAATTTTTAGTGGTTAGACCATATAATATTATTTTGTTCGTTTAAGTGAAAATTCGAGTGTAAAGTAAAGGATTTAATTGAAAGTACACTTATTTTGACTACTAAAATTACACTTATTTTGGCCATTAAAATCAAGAATTTGGGGACCCAAGTGTAAAGATGTAAAAAGTTGAAGGATCTAAGATGTAATTTTTGGAAGACTTAACTGAAAGATAATTGAAATTTTAGAGACCAAAGTGTAAAGATGTAAAAAGTTGAAGGACCCAAGATGCAACTTTTGGAAGACTTAACTGAAGGATAATTGAAATTTTGGAGACCAAAGTGTAAAGATATAAAAGATTAAGGACCCAAGTTGTAATTTTTGAAGGACTTAATGAAAGATAATTGAAAATTTGGGGACCAAAATGTAAAGATGTAAAAGATTAATGACCTAAAATGTAATTTTGAAAGACTTAATTGAAATAAAGAGACTAAAAGTGAATATTATATAAAGTCATGGACCGCCATACTGATAAATAATTGCCACATCACCATTTTAAATTAGAAATTTGATGGAATGACCAATTAGTGAAAAGGATTTAACTTCAATTACTGGCTGAAACTTTTGAACTTTAATACCATTTTGTAATTTGAAGGTAACTTCACCGACCGTTAGTGAAATTAACCTATATATATATAATTTCTCTTTATTTTTATTATTTTGACCGTTGGTGAAATTAACCTATATATATATATATATATATATATTAGTTTTAGTACGTCGTTGCGTTTATGAAAAAATGTAGTGAAAAGTTTTAGGTTGAAACGATACGAACCTTTTATACAATTATTCCTAAAATAAAATAAAAATTAAAAATTAAAAATAGGTCAATGTTCAACAAAAATGCACTAAATTAGAATGATCATGTCAAGAAGTTCATAACTTGTATCTCACTTGTGATGTAATGTGCAGTTGGCTGCTGAGGTTCGAATACCCGTGAAAAACACATACGTTTATGCATTTGCAGAACATGGAAACGATCTCGGGAGTTCAGTGTCTGTACAAGGAAACCCGACAAAGGCATACATGAGAAACGGTCATGGTTCCTCGTATGGTGTTGGAGTGAAGCTTGGTCAAGTACGAGCAGAGTACGCCATTGATCATAACTCCGGCGTGGCACGTTTTTCGTTCATTGTGGGGAGAGATTCTGAGAGTTGTTCTTAAATCAGATTATTTGTGTTCGCAATTTTGAAGGAATTAAAACTCTTGCATTTTCTAGTATTGTTAATTATCCAAATTTTATTAAACAAAGATAGGATGATTGTGAAGATTTTTGAAGAAAAATGCAACTTAACAAGTAAATTTTCTTCTTCTTGCTGTTCATTGACAAACCATTGTTTTTGATATCATGATTGGAACACTTGATCAGAAACTGAATTCAAAAGCTTAACAATATTTCTTCACAGAAGTTTGAGATAAGCCATACACAGAACATAGTATTACACTAACAAGGAGAAGGGCAGCTGCCCGACTCTCACAGTCGAATAAACTTTTTAGATGCTGATTACTTTAATAATCTTCGCTGCCTTCTTCATCATCAACACCCTCAGCACCAACTTCTTCGTAGTCTTTCTCGAGGGCAGCTAAATCTTCACGAGCTTCACTGAATTCACCTTCCTCCATTCCTTCACCAATATACCAGTGAACAAATGCCCTCTTAGCGTACATGAGATCAAATTTGTGGTCAATGCGTGAAAACACTTCAGCCACTGCTCTGCACCTTGGAAAGATCACCCCCGAGTACCACCGTTGGAGGTTGATAGTTAATACCACACTTGAAGCCAGTTGGGCACCTGTTAAAACCAGGAAGGGTGACTTTTGAGGCTATTTCATGGTGTCTACTTAATGTATGGTAAAATAACAAGAAAATGTTTAAAAAGACTTCCAAACTGTATCCAGAGCAAGAGCAATATCCAATGTAAGGTAATGTATTTTATTGTTGTCGCTCTAGCCGGCAAAATCCATTAAAAGAAAATGATGGTAAAGATTCAATGAATTTGATAAATATCTATATCCATCTACGAAATAAATTTAATTGTGTGAAATAACTCTGTTCATCATGTCAGTTAGGTTTTCAATTTTTTGCCAAATTATATGCTATTTCCTTACCAGTCAACGAACTGAACAGTTCGTTTGGTTTTGATGGTAGCAACTGCAGAATTGACATCCTTGGGAACAACATCTCCACAGTACAACAAACAGCAAGCCATGTATTTCCCGTGTCTTGGACCACATTTTGCCATCATGGTTGAGGGTTCAAACATTGCATTTGTAATCTCAGGGATTGATAACTGCTCATGGTATGCTTTCTCAGCTGAGATAACGGGGCATATGACGACAACATGAAATGGAGACGAGGATATGGTACAAGGTTGGTCTGGAACTCTGAAACGTCCACATTAATGGCTCCATCAAACCGTAAAGAAGTAGTCAGGGATGATATGATTTGAGAAATCAAATGGTTCAAATTGGTGTATGTCGGCCGCTCAATATCTAGAGACCTCCGGCAGATATCATAAATGGCTTCATTGTCCAAGAGCACAGCCACGTCTGTATGTTCAAGAAGGAATGAGTCGAGAGAACACTGTTGTAAGGCTCCACAACAGTAGTTGACACCTGCAATCAATGCCAAACCCACATCTAGGTCACATGGAGATCAAAGAACAAAGCATTTATCATAAGGTTAACTATAAGCACCTAGGTAGAAGGATAGATAGTAAAACCGAGCTTTGACTTTTCCCATAGTCCACAGACAAGCGTTCCAACAGCAGTGAACCCAATCCAGATCCCGTTCCACCACCAACAGCATTGAACACCAAAACCCTTACAAACCCGTGCAGTTATCTGCCAACTTCCTCACTCTGTCCAAGCAAAGATCAACAATATCTTTCCCGACTAAAGAAAAGATTGCCAAAAATCAAATTAATTCCATAAAACAGACACAGGAGAGTTCTCTGGCTAACAATTTCTACAGTTACCAACCAACGTGAAACTACATAACCTCTTTTAGAAAGTTCACGGCTGCGCACTAGAGCTGGATATACAATTTGTTTAAGAAGAATTCTTCATTGATTTGACCAATTTTTACTTTGATGGTTGATGAACTTCATACCCACGTAAAAATTTCACATTGACCTACCAAATACAAACCCATTTGTCAACTCCTCAAACAGAAAAATTATTTACCTGTATAATGGCCTCTGGCGAAATTATTGGCAGCATCTTCCTTTCCAGAAATGAGTTGCTCTGGGTGGAAAAGCTGGCGATAAGTCCCTGTCCTGACTTCAACAATGACAGTCGGTTCAAGATCAACAAATATAGCCCTAGGTACATGCTTCCCCGAGCCTGTCTCGCTAAAGAAGGTGTTGAATGCATCATGTTCAACACCCACCGAGTTATCACTGCAAGCTCACAGAAAAAATTTATTCATCAGAATTCATAACTCATAAATTTCTTGAATAATAGATGGCAAAAGGACTTTACATTCATTCAAATACATTCCAGGCGTAATCTTGCTAAAACCATTTAGCTTTCTCAAGCACTTTACATTCATTCAAATTCAAGTCATTCCTATTTTATTCGAGTTTTCATTTTTTTTCCATTTAAACAACCAGAAAGTCATATAACCCATTACATTTTCACCTTTTGTGTTTTCGAAGGTACAAAATTACTCGATCTTCAAATAAATAGAAGATAAAACAGGGGATCGTAATTCATTGACTGCCGAATAAAATGATAAACAATTCAAATTATTTGTCAAAAACAATATACGCACCAAAACTATAACAATTCGAAAATAAATTTTCATTATACGCATTAAATAATTATACCAACAAATAACATCTGTTACAAAGAAATACATTTGTGAAATACAAAAACTTAAATGCATATAAACATGAAATTATACGTCAAAAGCGTGAATGTAGATGAAAAAATAAGTAAATTATATATATGGAGGCATACCTAGACATCATGCCATCGGGTTGGATTCCATGTTCAAGGCAATAAAGCTCCCAACATGAATTACCCACCTGGATCCCTGCTTGACCTATGTGAATGCTTATTATTTCTCTCATCTTTGTCTCTTTCTCTCTTTAAAAAATGTTCAAACTAAACCTTTTCCTCTTTTTCTCTCTAGAGGCCGTTTGATCCGATTCGAATGGGATTCTCTCTTTTATATAGAAACATGCATATGTATATTTGGTTGCGAGGTTTCTCGGCAACCATTTATGGTTGCCGAGATTGCTTGGCAACCAAATCTGTTGCCGAGCAATCTCGGCAACCATTTGTGGTTGCCGAGATACCTCGGCAACCATTGTGGTTGCCAAGTGTTTGGGAAAACCCTATAAAAACTCTTAAAATTGGAGGAGAAACCCAAAAAGTGGAAGATGGAGAATTGGAAAGATGGTATTTGGGATATAACTCAGGCAACCAAGGATGAAAAGAACTGGCGATTTGAAATTGTCAAAAGATTAGAAAAAAAAAAAGTTGCCGAGAGCAACTCGATGAAACGATACAAATTTTTTTTTTCCTTTTCCATTTGCTTTGTTTTTCTAATTTTTTCACTTTTCTTGTCGCGTGAATTTCGGAAAAATTAAGTAAAGTTCGAAAATTAACTTAAGAACACGGTAGTAGAATCCCAAGATTTCACAAAGGTGGGTGTGGATTTGTACATTAACTAAAATTCTTGAATCCTCTTTTGGACCTCTTTTTAACAATAAACATTTCAACTTTCTTTCAATTTTTTGGTTATTTTTATATACTATGTGCATTACCAAATCCCAAGAATTAACTCTTAAAAGACAACCATGTTAACGACCAATTATGGTTGCCAAATTGTTGGCAACCAAGACCAAGTCAGTTCAGTGCCGAGACATTTCTTTGTTAAGCGATTGGGATGATATGGGCAATTCAATAGAGAATAACTTGCGATCAAAGTTTGCTTTCTCCAACGATGTTGGATTAATAGAATCAAGTTAATACATAGACACGCATTTGAGGGAATTCTTATTTCAAGGAAATTCACTAATACTCAAATTCTCTTTATTAACGATACTTTACCGCATTGACTACTCGAAATTTTCTATGGGAAAGCGACAATCTGTTTCTGATCTCCTCGAGCAAGTTTCGTTTTCATATTACATAAGTTGATTTTATTTTACTATATATTTTATTTTTCTTGTGTTTTTAAAAATATTTCCGAGTTTTGATGAAATCTCGTAATGTAGGCTGATCTTGTGTCCATCATATTGTTGGA
>JALRMA010000109.1:0-54577 GCA_023638005.1 Forsythia suspensa | reverse complement strand
CTATATATGACTACATCCCAAATACAACGAAATCACTTACGCACCCTCTATAGATTTATCTCTAATTCTTTCCTTCAGCGGTTGATAAAATCATTAGTATTCTTAGTATATATGCTGTCAAGGTGTCTCAAAGTTCAAGATTATTGTGTTCTTTACACAATCGATATAACGAAAGAATGGAGATACATGCAAGTTTTGAAGGTTTGGGACATATTATCTACAAAAGAGGTCCCGGAATTGTTGAGACACTTGACAGATATTTGCTAAGTATACTAATGATTTTATCAACCCTCAGAAGGAATGAATTATAGATAAATCTATAAAGGGCGGATAAGTGATTTCCATTCTATTTTGTTGAATCGGATGTAGTCATATGTTGAATTATAGTTACCTACACATTAAAAGAGTAAGTACTTTTTCTTGTGCCACGGTTCTTAAGTAAATCATCTTTGTTCTAAAAATCACTTTATGTAGGAATTTTCATGTTATCTTTAAAATGTCTTCTTATCTTCTTATCCGCAAGATAGTTACTCGGGTGAGAGCAGGCAGGTTCGACATTTTGGGGCCGCGAAGTCCAAAAATTAGGCCCCACAATGGACCCCCAAATTGCATTATGCATTCAAAATCCATAAGATTTACAATACTAATAGCAAACTTAAAACTCAAAAAAAATGACAAACAAAATATATTATACAAAATATTGAGCTCCATTTCATTTCCTAATTTAGGAATATTTCAAGGGAAATACCAGAATATGACCCCCTGCACCCAATACATTTTGATAAATGGCCTTTGACTAAAAATAGACAAATAAAAATAATGTCAAAATTGAATAATAGGCAATTTACTTAAATCTCCCCACTTTATTTCAAATTCCAAATACATGTACTCACCTTTCTCTCTCCACTTTGCACACTATTTCACGCTTGTTCTTCCAGATTGTGTTGGAGGCTCCGGTGAATCATTTCCAACCATCAAGCTTTCATCCACTCATCTCGACTAAAGTCGCAACCGCTCCGAACCTACCGAAAAGTCGCCGAGGTTACCCGTGTTGGGAACCGAACTGTGCCTGGCTGGCATCCACCGGCGGCCGACATCCAATCATTTTCCGATTTGGTTGTCGCTCGGCGTGCGGTTTGCCAAGCATCCACCTACGCGCTTTTGTTTCTTCCGATTTGCTTGTTGCAGTGAGCATTTGAAAAAAAAAAAAAAAAATTATTTCACATTTGAGAAGTTGAAAAGGGAAGACCTGATTTTGGAGTCGCCGTTCACCGCTGATTGCCAATGCGGATGAACGGGATTTGAAATTGGATCAATGCAAGTCACCATGATGTCCAAGAATTTAAGCTTAAAATTTATGTTCTAAATAATCTAGTGTCTCAATAAATGCATGTGTTGAGCTTACCGTATTTTCTCGGAGAATTTATTAATATGCTTGGTACGGAGGATAGGAGAAGAGTTTGTGATACAACTAATATGTTTGGGTACGCTGGTTGCTTAATGTCGTTAACTCAACTTAAATGCTTAATGCGAATGAGTATATTTATTGAGCTTTAGAGGAAGCTCATGTTGGATTTTGCTTTACTATCCCTAATTGATCTCGAGCAATGTCCCAATGTGATTCATTCACAAGCTTAAGAAATTTTGCATAAAATCGTTTATAAATAAATGCACGCAAGTTGAGATCGGCAATATTCCGCAATCATTCGATAGTTTCCGTGATCTTCTATTGCTATTTTGAAATTGAACTTGGGTAAACTCACATTTAGATGCAATTACCATACATAAGATCTTATCAGAACGACGCCCTATATAATTTGAAAGTAACGGAATACCACTAAATAGCCTTCCCCACAAAAAATGCTTTGTCAAATATCCTCGACCGTAAAAAACTAAGAAAATTAATGCCAAAATTGAATAATAGGTAAATGACCTAAATATCCTCATATCAACAATCTTTAAATGAATGTAGTCCCTCATTTTATTCATTTGAGAGCATTTCTTTTCACCCAATTTCACCCCTCTTCCTTCTTCCTTGTGCCAAGGCTATGAAATTTTTGAAATAAATTACAGCCCAAAAATTGCTTGGTTCCTTCTTCTCCAAACAAAGTGGCTATGAAATTTTGAAATCAATTTCGAGCCCAAAATTGTTGCCGATTCCTTCTTCCTTTAACAGAACGTCACGGCCCTATATATATATATATATAGGAGCCTGCCTTCTTCCTTATGGGTACTTTTTGTTTCGTGCAGCAGTGGAACACCTTTATTTTCTCTTCATCCTCACAATTTGCATGCATATTCCCAAACTAGTTAATCGGTAATATGTTTACATCCTCGCAAACATTTTCCTTCCTCAGATAATTTATCATTTCATGGATAACAATTACACTTCTTGCCAATTATTAGTATGATATAATCCAACTTGCTCAGCTTTATTTTTGCGTATTGACTTTGAAATGGAATATTTTATTGATGTTGAAGAAAGGGTTCGAGGAAAAATCAGTAATAGATGTAAACTTGAAATTATCAACGAGGTGTATTATGCTTTTAGATTCCGAGCATCAAAAAAATTTACAGATTCGCGTTTTACACACCTTCTTCTCATATGGAGATGAAAATTTCTTCTTCAAATCGCTCACCAATGCATTGTTAGAACGGTGAGGACATTGAAAGAGAATGAAGTTTGGTGCAAGTTTGGAAACAAAATTGCTAGGTTTGGGTTGAATTTGTATTAGTCATGTGCCCAAAAGTCGGGAGTTGGAATCTGAGGATGAGAACTTAGGCTCAAAAAGTGATCTTATCCAAAAATACTTCAAGAAGAGCAAAGGAAAAGTGGTAAGACGACAATTGTTGAATGCATTCCGAAGGTGTGGTAACCAAATTGCACAAGTTCAAGATGGCCTTCTTAATTTCGGCATATGTTTTGTTGAAAAGTAAGAGAATACTAATCAACTTGTGGTGGTTTAATTCGTTGATAATTTTGGACCATTCAACAACTATGCTTGGGGAAAGAGATCGTATGAGTACACAATTGGGATATTCAATCAAATAAAAGGAGAGACGGTGAAGAAATATGAAAGAAATGAACCATATCCCTACAACTTTCATGGATTTCTCTTGCAATCATGGTAAATGTTAATTTATTTTCATTGTTTGTATAATATTCCAATTTATGAACCGACTAGCAATGTTTTACTTTCTACAGACGGCGCTTGAAGCGATACCCGATCTAGGGGAAGCAGCTGTTTCACAGTCGGAAGGCGACGTAATTCCAAGAATGTCAGGGTGGGATTTTCAACAGACGGGTGGATTCGAGAAAGTGTGAGCATATTCTTGGATACTAAAATTCAAATCCCCGCAGCTCACGCTGAAGGAAGCGCACATTAGTTCCTTCACGTGAAGAAGCCGAGGAAGAATTCTATCGTGAATGACACCACTTGATGATGTAGAAGACTCCAGAGTGGATAATAGCTCGATCTCGGATGGAGCAGAGGAGTCTAAGGAAGACGAACCACCTGCTTCCACGCACCGATGCCACGCTGACACACCATCTTCCTCTCATAACAACAATGTATTAGAGGTAGTTAGACAAGAAACGAGAACTCGAGGCAGGCAGGTGCGTGTGTGATAAATTCTCGGCGTGATCACATTGAAACTAAACTTGATAGGTTGTCAAGTTGGTTGAAGTGGTGTATCCCAACCACGAGGAGATGAGTTTCACCAGATAATGGTAGGTTTCACGTAAACGAGGAGATTTGACACTGCTCACCCCATCATGAGGACAATATCCAGAAAGAGAATAAGGGGCGAGGAAGAGCGTGTTTTGAGTGTCGCAGCTAAGAATTTCATAATGTAGAAGATTGCACAAACGAAGAGGAAAAAGTCACGCCAATACAAGGTGAAGGGCTTAAGGAGTGCTACTTGTCAAGGTTGGTTATTTTGTTGTGATTTTTATTTTAGTTCCATAATGAGTTGAGATTAATGAGGTTTCTATTGACCTCCGTGTATAGGCATGCTATCGAACCTTCAACCGCCATAGTCGTGGTACCGAGAAATGCCTTTGATATCGATCCCGTGATTCTAAGCAACGCTTGGGAGAACATGAAATGTTGACGCTGGATGTCAAATCAACCGAGCAATTCGCAGAAAAGTCGTCTCAAGGTATATAATCAGAGATTGAAAACAAAATGTTGACATTCTCGTAGAAGTTGATTGTTGATTGAATACCGATTGAATCTATTTTAGATCAAGTTGGAGAATCTTCTCGCAATTTTGCTTGAGGATGAGACAGATGATGAATCACCTAAAGGTAGAGGGCAAAGGAAAAGGAGGAAAGGAAAAGCATTGCTGCACTTCGTGGACCAACTTTTAAAGAGGAGGAAGTTCAAGAATGTCACCAGATATGACCCATTTCGAGAAGTGGATCCCGCAAAAGTAAGTGACCAATGCGTGGATGGAAAAAGCGTCACCAAGGTAATTTGTTCTCTTCCTTAACCCGCATCTAGCGTGGTTATCTTCCTTCAATGTAAAGCTGATTTTTTTTGGTGGTGCCACCGAATGTATAGGGATGCAGCTGTATCGGCAACTGTGATGCCGGAGGACATTTTTCGAGGATCTTCGCGATCGTAGTCATGCTCACCGGGTGACGTAAGTAAAATCTTATCGCCTTTCAATATTACTAATTCATGTCAACTTATTAACCGCATGTTTACGCAAGAAGATATCGACCGGCATTATTTCATATCGAGAGCGAAAGCAATAAATATCCAAACCTCTTCGACAAGACCGTGTGTCGTTTCTCGACTCTAATTTTTGGCAACTTGTTGAAAATGCCTCAAGATAGTGTCAAGACTCGCCACAATAAATCGACGATCTGCTTGCAAAGATGTTGGTGGATTATGTTGAAGGGCAGCCCTAACTGGGAAAACCTTGGAAGACTTGTCGCTATCTTTATCTTCCGCATCGCGGTCCCGAATTTATATCAAGGTTTGCAATGAGATTGACTTGAAGAGAGACGAATGAACATCTTCGATAGCTTGACGAGTATGGTGCGTGAAAGCAACCTCGCAAACGCTTGAAACCTTTAAAGGTGGTCGCACTAACGCCTCATGCAAAAATACGCCAATGAAAACTATAGCACATCATCGCTCACGATCACAGGTGGTGAAGAAGCTTCCCGTGATAAGATAATGGGTAAGTTTTTTTTTT
Organism: Forsythia suspensa; assembly: GCA_023638005.1. NCBI lineage: Eukaryota > Viridiplantae > Streptophyta > Magnoliopsida > Lamiales > Oleaceae > Forsythia > Forsythia suspensa. Next base: position 49,369 of record JALRMA010000109.1, on the reverse strand, counting down.
AGTTAAAGAATGGCTTCAATATGTCGATGATTGACTAAAACCTCAAATTTTATATCTTTTTTCGTGATCCGATTGTGGACTTTATACTTGAAGTTCATCGAATTTTCTTTAGCCGCCTTGACCTCGAAATCTTGTTCAACCCAAGCATATGCTAATGGAGGCGTAAATGGCACCGAGATTTTTGCAGGAGAATTTGATCCTTAGAATCAGCTTGATGTAATTCATTTAGCATTGTTATGCCCATGTGATATTATTCTCAGAGTCATTTACCGTTATTTTGGTACGGAGGTCGTGCATAGCAAAGCCCTTAATGTATTTTGTAACTCGTGGTCATTTTTTTTGTTCTACTATGACAATTTGTAGTGTAAATGTGAAGGATAATGTAGGACAAAGTGGAGGAAAGAAATGGAAATTAAGTCGCTTTAGTTGAATCCTTGTCAACGATGGTCGCTCATTTTGTAATTATTTTAATCATTTGCGCCGTATGGAAGTTTTGTTTTGTTACGCCTTCTTATGTCAACAGGTTTGGGGTCCGCTTTTAAAAAGATATTAGAACGGGTCGAGTTAGCTATACTTAATTTTTGATTGGCTCATATTTGATATGTGTGGATCTCAGCTCATTTTGTATATATACACGGTATGAGAAATTTATTTTCAACCATATTTGACATAACGGCATGCATGCCGTATGGAAATAAAGTAATTCAGATGCATGGCGTTACGCCTTAAAATGAACCCGCACAGTGTTCTAACCTCTAAAAGTATTCAATTTAAGTACATTTAAGTAGCAACAACATGTTTGAGAGGCTCGTAATAGATAAACACTTATGTAGTTTCTGATAATCAGATGCATGCCGCTATAGTGTACCTATAACGCATGCATGCATGCTTTGCATTTAAATTAACCCAAGACAGTGTTGTAACCTCTAAAGTATTCATTTTAAGTACATTGAAGTAAAACTAAGATGTTTGAGAGGCTCGTAATAGAGAAACACGGCATGAAGTTTCCATAACGGCATGCATGCCGCTATAGTTATAAAGTAACTGATGATGCATGATGCTATGCCTATAATTGAACCCGCATGTGTTGTAACCTCTTAAAGTATTCAATTTAAGCACATCAAGTAAAATTAAGATGTTTGAGAGGCTCGTAATAGAGAAACACTAAGATGAAGTTTCCATAACCGCATGCATGCCGTTATAGTTATAAAGTAACGGCATGCATGGCGCTATGCCTATAATTGAACCCGCACAAAGTTGTAAATCCTCTTAAAGTATTCAATTTAAGTACATTGAAGTAAAACTAAGTCCTTTAAAGCGCTCAAAATAGAGAAACACGGCATGATAGTTTCCATAACGGCATGCATGCCGTTATAGTTATAAAGTAAGGGCATGCATGGCGCTATGCCTATAAATCAACCTGCTATTGACTATTTCCAAAAGCTTAGTTTATTAACTTTATATACATTTCTACATTCCCACCTATTTACGAGAGTCTCAAAAAGTAAACATATACATTATTGAAAAACTAACTCCAAATACCATATATAATGCACAAACCGCCACAGAGCAATCTTAATTCATCTCGAGTTGGCAAAATGTAGACTTTCTTACACAAAGGATGATGGAAAATATGTTTTTCTTTATTCGCTAACATAAAGCATTCGACTTAATACAATTTGAACATCACTACTCAATTTGCACCCACCCCAACCCACAAAACGGTAAGAAGTCCCAATCATTGGGAGGCGGCGCTGGTAGAGACCGAATAGCCAAGCGAGCCAGGTCACCGGTGGATAACGATCGTGTTCCCTGCCGGGCGCGATTCGCCTCTCGACTTGGGCCTCCCGAATCTCCCGACTCAGGCTTCGAGTTCCACCCGCGAGGTACGCAAGGACGAATCTCATGAGAAATAGATGCCATTGTTGGTGAAGTGACCGCTTCATGGAGGTCCCCGCCATCGGATCATCATTTGCGGTTTCGGCTTGAAGCGGTACATTACCCCGGCCGCCAATGGGACCCCGTGTGATTCGCCTCCATTATGAAGTCATGTGTAGTTCAAAACTACGATCCCCATCCCGCTCATCTCAGACAGACGCTTTCACCGGGTGACCTCATGGAGAGGTCAATGCCGCACATTTCACAAAGTCCAAGAATTAGCGAATGGGAAGGCCAAACATCTCCTATTGTTTCAATATGCAAGACATTGAAAAATATATAGGTACCGATATTGAGTGGTCTTATGTCGAGCCAAGAAGTAGGCGTGCTCGCCCATAGTGACCGTAGAAGTATGTGTCGAGGGAGAAGATTGGCGCTAACCATTTTGTTTAATGTGCGCATTTGAGGAGTAAGACATTTATAAGTGTAATGCGGTCGCTCCAATGTGCCAATGATCCATTTCTCAAAGAATGGAGACGACTACTTCTTCAAGATTACTAGTATGGCTTGATAACCGCTGCCTCCGTGTTGTCAAGTTCGTAGTAATCGGAGAATGGCTATGGGGAGAATGGAATATATTGCCCTCTCATGTATACTTGACGATACTTAGGATGATCGTGGTTGTCGATGTCATCATGGATATCAAGCGTAGAATTCTTTCGACGATTTCTACATAGGCAACCCATGAGTGGCTACAAAGGTTTCCCATCGATTCTCGCAATAACTTGACCGAGCAATTCATTTTCAAACTGCTTATTAACACCCTTCGCCGCGGGTATAATATTGCGCTGGCTTGTGTCCTTTCAGATAGATAATCAAGCCGCCTCGCCTCAAATTTCATATCATCATAAGTTATCTGCTGTTCGATGTCTTCTTTGATGGAGGCTTTCTTTCCCGAGCTTGAGCCCACATCTTGCGCTGGTTTCTTTTCGCTCTCGGCATTATATCTAACATGCAACAAATGAAAACACTAATGTTACAAACAATCCGAATTCAACAACGGAAAAGATGCGTGGTAATTCATGTTCGATTGTTGATCGGGGTAGATGCCGTGGTTTGTGTAGAGTGTGATCCTATGTAAAGATTGCCATCAAGTTGAAAAAGTATGTTAACCAAAGGTAGGATATGAGCAAATGTGCTAAGGAAACAAAATGATGAAAATGTTGACGAGTCATTTCTTCAAACACTGGTGGTGTATGGTAATTCAATGTTAATTGCACAACATTGAAATGGCAATAAACCAAAAATTTTGAAGTAGTCAACACCCAAACCAACCACAACAAATTCATCCAATACAAAATCTTCATTGCCCAACCTCCAAATTCAAAAAAACATACTAAAAATACAATTGATATCAACATTTATAAGTTCAAAGCAAAGTTAGCCATGGTACTGATTGATTGTAGTTGGAGAAATGTGGTATATGATGAGATGGGAACAATACTAAACCCTTGACTTGAATTTGTATAGGCCAAAATTTTAGTGTATTGGTGAAGTAAATTGAGGAGAAACCGAGTTCAAGAGAAACTTGTTCAAAATGGTAGAGGAATGCGACCCGTGGTTTTAAACCTGACGGGTGCCGCCCGCTGAAGCGATTTAACGTCCGCCGAAGCGACAAATTTTGAGCCTATTTTGCTTTCGCCGCCCGCCGAAGCGATACCACTCTGTACTATAGCTTGTTGCCCGCTGAAAGTGACAAAGACGCCTGGAGTCGCGGCCGTCCGGGCTGAAGCGACAACAACCACTTAGACGGCCGCCCGCTGAAGCGACAAGACGCCTGGGCTGTCGTTGTCACCCGCTGAAGCGACAACAATTTATTTATAAATACCGTCCGCTGAAAGTGACAACAAATTTATTATAAATACGTCCGCTCAAGCGGACAAAGACAAAGTTATTTTGGCTTGTCCCGCCTGCTTTTACAAAGAAGCCTATTTAGTCGCTGGTCATGGCCTAGCTTGACAAACCAACATATTTTGGTTATATTGCACTATGGTCCTTGGAGTTTTGAATGTTGTCATTTTAGTCCTCAAATTTTAGAATTTATTTCAAGTTAGTCCTATTTTGATTGCAATATGTGTCCTTCAACTTTACTATGTTTGCGTGTTGATCCCCATCTCCAATATTTCGCATACGCTAAGTCCTTTTCACGATTTTAGTTTGTTTTGCTAAAATTCTATCCGATCTTCGATGTTGACCTGAAAACATAAATGAACACATTATGAAGTAGAAAATCACTTTAGATAATTACACTTATTATATGACATCTTATGATGCGCCTATTGTAGTAAATTATCAAGTTGTTACAATATATCAACAAAACTAAGCATCGCTCGTGTCATCTTAACAAATAAGGCACATATTAGCTTATACGTTAAACAATAACATTGTTATGGCCGAATTATGCAGAAGTTAGTTGTTGAGGAAGATAACGGCAGTTCTCAAGCAAGAGAAGTAGACTCCATAACGGCATATCCGCCGTTATGTTTTTATACCGCTCAAATTCATTCAAAGTGGATAAACTAAGCTTCTAGAGTAATTTTATCAAAAATAACATGTTTAATAATCAAGTAAATAATAGATAAGACATGTTATGGCTTATAACGGCAAACCCGCTGCTTTAGTACATTTATAACCAAGATGGATGCCGCTTTTGTTTTTAAACTGCTCAAAATTCACCAAGGTTGATACACTAACTTTTAGAGTGATTTTATAAAAATAACGTGTTTGAAAATCGAAGTAATTAGAACTTGTTAAATTATAGTAGACCCATAACCAAGCAAGCCTCGCCATAGAAGACATCCATAACTGCATTTATGCCGCTATGTTTTTAAACTTTTCCAATTGAATTAGAAGTTGATAATTTAATGTTTTAGAGTAATTTTATAAACAATAACATGTTAAATACCAAAGTAAATTATAGGTATGACACTTCGCCATAACGGGCAAACATGCCGCTTTAGTACATTTTATAATTCAAGATCGTCGCCGTTATGTTTTTAAATTGTTAAAAATCAAATCAAGGTTGATACACTAACTTTTAGAAATATTGTGAAGTATTAAAATAACAATATTTAAAATTGAACTAATTATAACTTGATAAATTATAGTGTACCCATAACGGCAAGCATGATGCTAGAGTAGGTACCCATAACCAAGATTTATGCCGCTATGTTTTTAAACTTTTCAAATGAATTATAAGTTGATATTTTAATGTTTTAGAGTAATTTTATAAACAATAACATGTTAAATACCAAAGTAAATTATAGGTATGACACTTTCGGGCCATAACGGCAAACATGCCGCTTTTAGTATTTCCATAATCTATCATCGTCATTATGTTTTTAAATTGTTAAAAATCAAATCAAGGTTGATACACTAACTTTTTAGAAATATTGTGAAGTATTAAAAATAACAATATTTAAAATTGAACTAATTATAACTTGATAAATTATAGTGTACCCATAACGGCAAGCATGGCGTTATAGTAGTACCCACAACGCATTTATGCCGTTATGTTTGTAAACTTTTCAAATGAATTATAAGTTGATATTTTAATGTTTTAGAGTAATTTATAAACAATAACATGTTAAATACCAAAGTAAATTATAGGTATGATACTGGGGCCATAACGCAAACATGCCGCTTTTAGTAGTACCTATAACGCATCGTCGCTGCTATGTTTTTAAATTGTTAAAAATCAAATCAAGGTTGATACACTAACTTTTTAGAAATATTGTGAAGTATTAAAATAACAATATTTAAAATTGAACTAATTATAACTTGATAAATTATAGTGTACCCATAACGGCAAAGCATGATGCTATAGTAATAGACTCCATAACGGCATTTATGCCGCTATGTTTTTAAACTTTTCGAAATGAATTATAAGTTGATATTTTAATGTTTTAGAGTAATTTTATAAACAATAACATGTTAAATACCAAAGTAAATTATAGGTATGACACCAATATAACGGCAAACATGCCGCTTTTTGACAGTACCTTATAACTAAGATCGTCATATGTTTTTAAATTGTTAAAAATCAAATCAAGGTTGATACACTAACTTTTAGAAATATTGTGAAGTATTAAAATAACAATAATTAAAATTGAACTAATTATAACTTGATAAATTATAGTGTACCCATAACGGCAAGCATGATGTTAGTAGTAGAATCCATAACGGCATTTATGCCGTTATGTTTTTAAACTTTTCAAATGAATTATAAGTTGATATTTTAATGTTTTAGAGTAATTTTATAAACAATAACATGTTTAATTTTATAAACAATCACATGAATTAGAAGTTGATACACTAAGCTTTTTAGAATAATCTTTTTCACTCCTCACAAATATTGAATTTACCGCAACATACATTACAATAAACACCACCATTAATAAATCAATTCAAAACTTCAACCATACCATACATGGAAATAACATCAGCTTTGCGCTTTGAGAATGAAAAATATATTACACCTCGATATGCAAATTGCATGCTCATCAAAAGGGTGTCGATTACAAAACTATGTTCGCTTCTTTTTGTAGCCGGTAAAGCATTTGTACAAGTAGTCCGATTATGACCGGGCCTTCAAACACCTAGCACATTTACTTGAGCACGCGTGCCTCCAATTGATTTTTTTCGTTGTTTCGTGGACGCCCAGCAGTGTCTTTTTGTTAATGGACGCAAGACCATTCTTGATCTAACTTCATCGTGAATTTGCCACTCATCCTCATTTGGTAACGGGTATATGAATTTCAATACGCTTGTCGCCAACAAAATGTGGTATAGAAAGGAGAGCAAAGGCTATAACCATCGACCATCCCGCTTTGCGCGACAATTGCATGTTGGCAAGGAAATTTATCTAGATCAAATTGCTTACAAGTACACATGTATTCTTCTGTTAACAATGTATGATTCCATATTTTTAACTACCGAAACTCATTTTCTGACATCCGAATTCATGCTCCACCCATGTGACTCATTATACTTTAAGCACATCTTCTCTCCATAGGTGGGGAGAAAGGTAGTGCACTTTCCCCGCTTCTATATGCCTTCATAATACCATTTCGCAACACCGCGAATATACTCAATCAAACCAACTACAGTGAAAATCTCTGCCTCCTTCAAAGCGGAATTCACAGATTCTCACGTTGTTTGTTGTCATGATATTGTATCGAACTCCTTTGAAATGTGCTCTACTCCAAAATGGAAACCACCAACATCCTTTCCAAGTACTCGATGCCTTCTTTTTACCGCAGCGCCCGCCATGTATGCCTCGAATCATGCGGTATAGGCCTCGTCACGCTTTTCCGAACAATGAGGATAAATCAACTCTTGAAATTTAACCTCAAGTTATTATTCATGCCATATACAATTCACATGATGTGCAAACCGGTAGACATTTTTAAATGCATGAGGAATGCTTACACTGGGTCCGAAATAATCACTAAATCCCTGAGTCACCAGCTTATTTTCCACAAGTTACGAAAGAACCAAGTCCACGACGCCTCATTCTCCGGAAATAACTATACCCCATGCAAGCGGATAAATTTGAATATTCAGTATCTCGCAGTGGCCACAAGTAGAGTTCCTCGATATCCGCATGTCATGAATGTTCCATCTACACAAATTACTCGTCGATCAAGTTTGATATCCACGATACTTGGTCCCAGAGCCATGAAAAGTACTTGAAACGCATGTTATCATCGCTTCAATGACCGCCAATGCCCGTGATTTTTTTCCTTCAAAACATGGCAATACGGGCGTAATTTGGCATAACTTTCATCAGTGTCCCTGACTACCCATAAGCAAAAGACTTTGCCGATATGCTTTATTATAGGTTATAGTTATGCTAAACTCTTCGCGAACATCATTGATGATGTTTCTCGTCTCAGAATCCTTCCGCATCTTCAAACTTGAGGCAATGTAAGTTCCAATAAGCTTAATAGCTAGTATGTCGATGATCTCGACGACGAACACTCATGGAGCATGTGTGATGGCTATAGTAGGTTCGAACTTGAAACATAACGATTCTTTTCATCTTTATTGCCTTGACACGCCACTTACAAATTTTTCTCCAAACAAACAACTACATAAACAGATTTATTTGACTTCTTCACTTTTAAACTCAAGCGATACTTCAAAGGCAAGCAAGCACAACTTCGATAACAAAGCTTTTTTCGAGGGAACAATTGTTTCACTTTCAAATCCACATTTTCGTGAATCTTCGATGATGGCCCATGTGGGATTGAACTTATATCTCGCCTAAAATTCTCAATGTTGTTGTAGATAACACCTTCACGTGGACAATGCGCAACTGGCTATAGGAGATTTTTCGTAAATTTTCTTCTAGGCTATTTGGAATTATATTCAAACCATCCCAATCTACAAAGTTTCCATCAGCAATTTCATCCCCTATATTTCCTCATCCTCGCACATAATTTAATTCTCGATTCATGTCTCCACATGTACCATCTTCCGCTTTGATTTCACTCAACGAGTCACCATGTGATACAATAGTAGCATGTTCTCGGTTCTCTCTTAAACCATCATTTTCTTCATACCCTCAACACCTTTCGTCAAAAGTGTAACACAAAGAGGAACTTTCTATAAACAGAGAGATACCACTTCATCACCGTTGTCACAATCAATCTTCATTGAGGAACCGAACGTTAGACATTCCAGTGGACAACGGCCACATCTCTATATCATTTAACATACAATCAACCCCTCAAAACCCTTCAACTTTATCGCACAACCCGCATAGGTAGTGGTATTTGAAACAAGAACGGAGTCACATTTGCTTGACAATTGCCTATATACTTCCATGTCCATCCACCGCCTTTCTTTTTCCACAAACTCAACGAAATAACAAACCGACATCCACACTTTGTCCAACGATCCATGACCGCAATTCATCATAAAACAAATAGATTTCATTTGATCATATCACAAAATGCTACATTATACAAGTCAAAGTGCATATCAATAAATTTTTACAACCAATACATTATGAGTGCTAACTATTGACCTACGCCCAATAGCACTAAACTAGTCTATACATTCAAAGCCAATTATCAAACACAAAGCTAGGTAGATGGTGATAGTCGACATTAGATAATGCCACTATCTCCTGCTATACATTGTGAATAACGGCATACATGTCTTTATTTTAAATTTTACCGCACTCACATATTAACTCACTAAAACAAATATATATTTAATGAAAGTAATCACATTAAAGGTTATATGCGCATCGAAAAGTGAAAATAAGATAACGGTAATGGGTGCCAAGAGATCACCGATAACCGCATATATGACGTTATGGTGTATTCTTAGGCAAATGCATATATTATCAATAATGCTATAAATGCCCATGTTTATATACATGCCGGCAAAGGAAAATAAGATAACGGCATGGATGCCAAGATAGATGATGATAACGCAGATATATGACGCATGACACATTCTTGTGCAAATGCATATATCAAAGACAATGTCAGAATCCGTAATGAAAATGGATGAAAAAAATGCGTAAATTGATATTAGTATGTATCTATTACCTTATCCAATTACAAATCTCAAATGTAGATGATTTAACAAATTTCACACCACTCAAAACTACAATGGACAAAGAGAGAGGACAAAATAAAGATTTTTTGATTTCTTGATCAACCAGAATGGAGATGGTGATGAGAGAGAGACGTATTTGCTATTTTCAGAGAGAGAAATATGTATCGTTGGAATGAAAATGAAAAGTAAGGGTATTATTTGCTTTTAACCACCTTGGGGTATTTTGATATTTTCTCATATTTTTATACTTTTTTTTAATGGAAGAGGCTATTTACCAAAACATTGTGGAATGAGAGTTATTTTACTATATTCATTGTTTGACAAGGTCATTTAACTCAAAACCCCTTTATATTTTTATTACACTAATTACTTATATCTTAAAAGCCTTAACTTCTTGATTTCGCATTTGCCATTTTTTTTCCCAAAAGCCGATATAAAGACAAACCTGTATACATTCTTTACAGTATTTAATCCCCACGCGGCACACCGCACCCCCTTGACAGCCCTCTCATTTCTCTCATCCCAGTTCCGCAGAGAGGGAGACATGAAGAAAAACAAAAGCAACAAAGAGAAGAAAATATGTACTTTGACAAAGAAGCATAAACAAATAAGCATTACCAGTGGTTTTATTAGTGTCTTCTTCTCAAAAGAGCAAGATGATTGAAGAACAAGAATCACTGTGTGTGAGAAAAACTGTAAGACGTAAATGAAGAGGGAAAGCAGATTGGATTGATTAAATGGGCTTCAAATTCAATTGTGTTGCCTTGTTGGACTGGGTTGCTGTGACTTAATTATGGGCAAAGTTGACAATAGCCTACTTTTTGTAAAAAAGTTGAAAAATACTTTTTTTTTTTTTAATTTTTCAAAAATACCTTTTATTTTCATTGTTTGATTTAAAAATACCTCACTTTATTAAAAACAATATTTTAAATTATGATGATGACGTGGCATTTATTTTAAATTAAATTATGATTACGAGTTGATATGATGATGCTATTATTTATTTATTTTATTGGTAGTCCACGCATTTTATATAATATTCACTTTAGTTTTTATATTTTAAATTATATTTCAATTAAATCATCCAAAATTACATCATAGGTCCTTAATCTTTTATATTTTTACACTTTAGTCCCTAAATTTTTAATTATCTTTCGCTTAAGTCTTCTAAAATTGCATCTTAGGTCCTTCAATTTTTACATCTTTACACTTTGGTCCCCAAATGTTTAATTATTTTGCAATTAAATCTTTTAAAATTGCATCTTAGGTCCTTCAACTTTATACATGTTCAAAATTTGGTCATCCAAATCCTTGATTTTAGTAGTCAAAATAAGTGCACTTTCAATTAAATCTTTAACTTTACATTCGAATTTTCACCTAAACGAACAAAACAAATATTTGTATACTATTTTAATTTATGGTAATACATATGTTACTTTAATTTAAATTAGATTAACACGTGTTACAACCACCAACCATCATATTTGTATACTATTTTAAATATAATAATAATTAAATCATATTTTACAATTTATTTTCTAATTGTTTAAAATACAAGATTTTCATAAAATCAATATTTTCATTTTTTCATTGAAAACAATAATATTACACGAGTAATATATGTGTTATTTCATCATTTTCATTGAATTAATACTTTATAATTTACTCATCTTATTATTTTTATTTAAAATTAATATTTTAATTTTTCATTGAAAATAATATTTTTACACCTAATTACATAGATGTTATTATATATGTTACTTCTTCATATTTCATTAAAATCAATATTTTACCATTTCTTTATTTTTATAAATTTTTTAAAAATACATTATTTTCATTTAAAATCAATATTTTAATTTTTAATTTTAAAAAAAAATATTTTTATACTAGTAACATATGTGTTACTTGCCCATTTGAAATAAAATCAATATTTTATAATTATTTAAAAAATTCGTTATTTTTTTTAAATTAATATTTCAATTTTTTATTTTAAAACAACATTTTTACACGGGTAACACATATGTTAATTCTTCATATTTTATTAAAATCAATATTTTACCATTTCTCTATTTTTACAATTTTTTAAAAATATATTATTTTAATTTAAAATCAATATTTTAATTTTTCATTTAAAACAACATTTTTATACTAATAACATATATGTTACTATGTGTTACTTGCTCATTTGCAATAAGATCAATACTTTATAATTATTTAAAAATACGTTATTTTTCTTTAAAATTAATATTTCAATTTTTTATTTAATTTTAAAACAACATTTTTAAACAGGTAATATATATGTTACTATATGTTACTTCCTTATTTTTTATTAAAATCAATATTTTACCATTTCTCTATTTTATAAATTTTTTAAAAATACATTCTTTTAATTTAAAATCAATATTTCAATTTTTCAATTAAAACAATATTTTTATACTAGTAACATATATGTTACTATGTGTTACTTGCTCATTTACTTATAAAATCAATACTTTATAATTATTTAAAATACGTTAATTTTCTTTAAAATTAATATTTCAATTATTTAAAATACATTTTTTTTTCTTTAAAATTAATATTTCAATTTTTTTTTTTATTTTAAAACAACATTTTTACATAGGTAACATATATATGTTACTTCCTCATTTTTCATTAAAATCAATATTTTACCATTTCTCTATTTTTATATATTTTTAAAAGTAAATTTTTTCATTTATAATCAATATTTCAATTTATTCATTTAAAAACAATATTTTTATACTAGTAACATACATGTAACATCAATATTTCAATTTATTCATTTAAAACAATATTTTTATACTAGTAATATACATGTAACATATGTGTTACCATATGTTAGTTCCTTTTTTTTATTAAACTCTATATTTTAAAATTTGTCTCATTTTATAATTTTAAAAAAAAAAATACATTAGCTTCATTTAAGATCAATATTTCAAGTTTTTTTTATTTAAAAACGATACTTTTTATGGGAGTAACATATGTGTTACTATATGTTATTTCTTCGTTTTCATTAAAATCAATAATTTATAATTTATCTTCTTTTTATAGTTTTTAAGAAAATACATTATTTTCATTTAAAATTCATATTTCAATTTTTTATTTGAAAACAACATTTTTACACGAGTAACATATATGTTACTTCATTATTTTCATTAAAATCAATAATTTTACATTGGTAGCATATATGCTATTATTACCAATCGCCTTCTACTACTACCACTGCCTTATAACACCACCACCACCATTTACCATACCTCTACCTCCACAACTAATTTAAATTATAATAACACATATATTACTCTAATTTAAATTAGATTAATTCGTGTTACCACAACTAATTATGACATTTGTATACTATTTCAAATATAATAATAATTATAATTATATTTTACAATTTATTTTCTTTGATAATTTTTAAAAATACATTATTTCCATAAAATCAATTTTTTCATTTTTTTCATTTAAAAAACAATATTTTTGCACGAGTAACATATGTGTTGCTTCATCATTTTTATTGAAATCAATACTTTATAATTTACTTATTTTATTTATTTTTAAAAATATATTATTTTTATTTAAAATTAATATTTCAAATTTTTATTGAAAAACAACATTTTTACATGGTAACATATATGTTACTATATGTTACTTCCTCATTTTTCATTAAAATCAATATTTTATAATTTATCCCTTTTTATAATTTTTTTAAAAATATAGTATTTTCATTTAAAATCAATCTTTCAATTTTTTTTGCATTTAAAAAATAATATTTTACACGGTAATATACGGGTAACATATATGTTACCATATGTTAGTTCTTTATTTTCATTAAAATCAATATTTTAAAATTTGTCTCCTTTTATAATTTTTAAAAATACATTAGTTTCATTTAAAATCAATATTTCAATTTTTTTAAAAAACAACATTTTTACACGGATAACATATGTGTTAATATATGATATTCCGTCGCCTTCATTAAAATCGATAATTCATAATTTATCTTCATTTTATAGTTTTTAAATAAATACATTATTTTCATTTCAAATTCATATTTAAAATTTTTATTTGAAAACAACATTTTTACATGAGTAACATATATGTTACTTCATTATTTTTATTAAAATCAATAATTTTTACACCCAGTAACATATGTGTTACTATTACCAATCACCTTCTACTACTACTACTACCACTGCCTTATACTACCACCACCACAACCAATTTTACTTTTAATTTAAATTAGATTAATACGTGTTACCACCATCAATTATCATATTTGTATACTATTTCAAATATAACAATAATTATAATTATATTTTACAATTTATTTTCTTTGATAATTGTTTAAAAATATATTATTTCCATAAAATCAATATTCTAATTTTTTCATTTGAAAAACAATATTTTTATAAGAGTAACATATGTGTTACTTCATCATTTTCAATTAAATCAATACTTAATAATTTGCTCATTTTATTTATTTTTAAAAAATATATTATTTTCAATTTAAATTAATAATTCAATTTTTCATTGAAAACAACATTTTTACATAGGTAACATATGTTACTTCTTGATTTTCATTAAAATCATTATTTTATAATTTATCTCATTTTATAAAAATTTAAAAATATATATTATTTTAATTTAAAACCAATATTTCATTAAAAATCGAGTAACACATGTGTTATTTGTAAGGTAAAACATGTGTTACCACCACTATCAACAATGCTCCACTACGACCACTAATTTAAATTATAGTCACAAGATGTATTACTTGTAGAGTAACACATGTATTACCACCACAAGCTCCACCACCATCTTTTCCCACTACAAACACTTTTCTACCATCACCACTAACATGTAGCCTATGTATTACTATTACCAATTGTCTTCCACCACCACCACCACCACCACCACCACCACCACCACAACAACAATCGAGTTCGTATCCACTACCACCATCCACAATCATAATCACATCCACTACAATCAAAGTAACATATGTGTTACCGTGATTTAAATTAGAGTAACACTTGTGTTACTTGTACCACCACCACCACCACCACTAATTTAAATTATGGTCAGAAATGTATTACTTGTAGAGTAACACGGTATTACCACTACCAAATTCATCACCATATTTCCATACTACCAACACTTTTCCACGATCACCACTAATTTAAATTAGGATAATTTTTCATTCAAAACAATATTTTTACTCGAGTAACATATGTGTTACCATTTGTTACTCTCATTTTCATTAAAAATTAATATTTTATAATTTTATCTTCTTTTATAAATTTATAAAAAAAATACATTAGTTTAATATAAAATCAATATTTCAATTTTCATTTGAAAACAATATTTTTATATAGGTAACATATGTGTTACCCTATATTACTTCCTCATTTTCATTAAAATCAATATTCTTATTTTCTTTACTACCACTACCACCCTCACCTTATCCCAACTCCACCACAACCAAAAGTTCAGATTCGCTAACATCATCCACAATGAAGTTTAGATCTCGTACCACTATCTACAACCATAATCACTTCAATCAAAACCGAGCAACACGTGATACCGTAATTTAAATTAGGGCAACACACGATTATTTGTAAGGCAACCATGTGTTATCCTAACTAAATTACGATAACACGGTGTTACTACGATCAGAAATTAAGGCAACACATATAAACATTAGTAAGGCAACACATGTGTTACCATTATCATTGCTCCACCACCATCAACAATCATAAAACATCAATTTCATTAAAAATCAATTTTTCAATTTTTTCATTTGAAAACATTATTTTTACATTGTAATATGTGTGTTACCATGTGTTAATAAATTTTACTTCCCCATCTTAATAAAATCAATATTTCAATTTTTTATTTGAAATGACATTTTACACTAAGTAATTTATGTGATCCCCTATGTCGGCTTCTTCATTTTCATTAAAATCAATATTTTATAATTTTTCACTTTTTATAATTGTTTAAAATACATTTTTTTTATTCAAAATCAATATTTCAATTTTTTTTTTTGAAAACAACATATTTTAAATTAGAGTAACACATGTAAATATTTGTAGGGTAACACAAGTGTTACCTTATTACTCTTGTCTCAAACCCTAACACCATCTCTCACCATCAATGTCATCTTCTCACCACAATTAAGAAAACACATGTGTTACCATAATTTAATTTAACATAACACATGTTTACTTGTAGGGTAACACACGTGTTACCACCACCACGCACTCACCAATCCATCACCACCACTAATTTAATTATGGTAACACATGTGTTATCGTTATTTAAATTAGGATAATACATGTGTTACCAAAACCACCACCGCAGCCTCTACTACCATTACAATTTAAATTACTAGAATACATGTGTTATCCCGCTTTAAATTAGAGTAACACATATGTTACTTGGTGTGGAGACGATATAAAGAAGTAATATACAAATGGATATGATACAAGCCAAACATGGTGGAAATGGAATAATTTCTATTTCTTGCCCCAAGAGTAACTAAAATCAAGACAAACAATAAACAATTAAGATTTCCAAAATAGAATTTATACACCCAAAAGCTTACAAGCAAAGCTAATTTATTCATAAACCATATATTAACATTGTGCGTGAACGGATATTTAAAAATTCTCGGCTGCACTCCATAAATGTAACAAAACCATTTTCTTAAATTTAT
Organism: Forsythia suspensa; assembly: GCA_023638005.1. Lineage (NCBI taxonomy): Eukaryota > Viridiplantae > Streptophyta > Magnoliopsida > Lamiales > Oleaceae > Forsythia > Forsythia suspensa. Next base: position 33,117 of record JALRMA010000109.1, on the reverse strand, counting down.
GCATTTTTTCGTGCAATGTCATATTTCCTAAAAGTGGAAGAATATAGATATATTAAACCTTTTTTCCTCCGAGTCCCCTATCCGCCCTCACTTTAGTCAGTGTCAATAATCGGTAACTTGAGAAAAAAAAAGTAACCAAGCTTCACTAAAATACATTATTTCAAGACGAGACAATGATTATGCTTAGTATCAATAGGAAAAAGTGAATTCAAGTGAAGGGATCATTCTATGATACCTTCAAAATATCTCGAGGACTTCTTTTCTAAATTGTAAGAAAATGATAATTAAGCACCGTGATACACATGTCGGGAAAGAGTTAGTTGGTCTTTAGATTTTTCATCTTTTTTAACACTAGAATAAAAATGTTTCTCGCTATTCAAAATTGACATTGTTCTTATTGTTATTTTTTATATCGAACATGGAAATGAAATTTGTGCACCTAGAATTACAACATGAGAAGTCAAGAGAAGCTTAAAGAAAGAAAATCTTAAACACAAGTAACTATCGATAGAAGGTCAATACCATCAGGTCTCAAAGATGTAACACTACGAGCCAAGTTCTGAGGTTCCCACTGGAGATACACATGCCAATTCTGTAGTGATCTAACTTCGCCATCAGATCTCGCCAAAGGTCCCCATACCCCCAACAACCTTCCACAATGCACAAATAAAAATAAATCGAGATGAATATGTGATGCTTGACAAGCAACAATTATTTACTTAAATGCAAAGGGCAACCTTCAATAATTGGACTTAAAACCTTCTATGGAACTTATTAAAGCATGTAGAGATAACAATAAGAAAAAACTTTCAGTGTACCGTTATTCTACAAGAACTCAATACCTTCTTCGTATAACATGCTTTGACAATATGCGACATGCTAGGCACATGTGATTGAGACCTCTTAAATGGAGAATATATAAGAACATATATGAGAAATCTTCAAAAGTTTATGAGGGATCTTCAAAGATGCTCATTGCAATTTGCCTAGTCATCTACTAAAATTGTGCTTCTTGAAGCTATGTTAGTATTAATAGATTATGAAGCCTATAAACACTCACTTGAGATTTGGTAGAAGAAGATCATATAGTCCTAGCACAACATACTTCTGAAGCAAACAGTGCAATCAAGTAATGACAAAACTTTATCTATCTTTACCGGCAACGGTAGAATCAGAAAAAATACAACACAATATGGTACCAAAATCTAGAATTTAAAGAGTTTGACTAATTAATGATCAATGTCTAACATTCAATAGAAAAAGCTTGTAAAAATTTCTGACTCCAGATTATTTTCCTCCATCACCCAATCAGTTTTTTTCTACATATGAACAGATTACAAGCTTTTGTCTAGCCACTTAAGCTTACAGATGTTCAAACAAAGACCACAAACAGATTACTCAACCCAAAAATCCTAAAATTACAGAAGAAGAAGATGTAAACCCTCGGTTTCAGGAAAGAAAGAGAGTGGAGCGTTAGATAATGACAAACCCTAACCTCATGCGAGTGGAGGCTCGAGTTCGAGGGCAGTGGGTGGTGGCGAAATTCGCCATTTGTGGTTTTGGTAGGAGGCGATGGTGGCTTGAAATTTTAGATTTGGGCAAAATATTTGAGATGGAGATCAAGGTTGTCGTGGTGGATGTGGTGGGCGGGTGGGTGGGGTGGGTGGCGGGCGCAAGAACAATAGCGGTGGCTTGTTAACCCGTGATCGACTTTGCGCTCTATGATCTAAGCGACAGAGGTTGTGATCATGCAGATCTGTGCGATGAAGGTCACAGATCATCACGATGGTGGTGACGACGGTGCTAGTTACCGGAGGCGGTGGTTATGGTGGTGACGACGGTGCTAATTATCGGAGGTGGTGGTTTTGGTGTTACCGAGGGTGGTGGTTTTGGTGTATGGTGGGGGTTTGAAAGGGAGAAAATTATTCATTAATTTCTTGTATTTTGTATTTGGAATGATATATAAATATTTTTTTATAAGTTTATACAATATAAAAAAGAGGTATTTTTAAAAAATATTATTTAAATGTAAGGTAAAAATTAAAGATTTTAAAAAAGAGGTATTTTTCAACTTTTATAAAAAAAAAAAGAAGTATATAGTATAATTAACCCTTAATTATTTATTTTTCGGGTTTTCTTTCCTTTGGTTTTGGGGCCATGGTAATGTCAGTGTTTAAATTTTTTCCCTATAAATGGGCCCTTTTGGTTTTGGGTCTGCGGTTGCTCACTCGCCTCGCCCAAAACCGGCCCGGGTGAGAGCTCCACTAGCTCAAGTCCCACAACCTTCATGTGTCAGCTTTTATCTTATTTTATTTAAGTGAAAATAAGCATAATTTTTTCAATGTGAATAAGTTAAGCAACACCGTAACTTTTACCTATTTTATTTGTCTAGTTATTGCATAACTAAATTAATCAATAGACCTAAACAACTAACTCCTAATCTATTACACTTTTCTTCTAATAACAATGTAAAAACCAAACAAACCTTGTCCATTTCCTTGCATACTTTGACTTTAAAGTGTATACTTGTCTTAATTTTAGATTAGCCATTAAGTCATTTGACTAATTATAATGAAATGCATGTCAACACCTCGTTAACTTTAAAGCTTACGCTTTGGAGAATTTTGTTTGTATTAGTTTTGCTCGGGTTCATTTTCCGTTATATTTGTGTTGAATCCAACATATGCTTGTTGTGGACAAAATAAATTTTCCTTGATTTCATTTGAGCACATCTTGCTTGTTTCGTAGTTCGAGTCACATTGTGCCCTAACACTTACATTGTGGCAATCCAAGTCACCGATAAAAGCAACACAATTCTTTCTACTTTATCATTTATTTTATTACCAAAGAAGAATATATATGAGAGAAAACTTAACTAATACTAAGGACTAAATATTATATTTTAAGATTTCTTTTGTTAGTTCTAAAATCAAGACATAGACAATTAAATAAAACCAAGATTCAATCAAAAGAAAAGCATCTCACATCAAGATATACTTCTAATAACAACCAATTTCTTTTCTTCATCTCACTTCAAAGACACATCACCGATAATACCCATATCTTTTCTTTCTTTTGTTCATATAGTCAATAAATTCCAAGCTTTGATTCTTCGACCAAGTAACATGTAATATCTCAAGGTTTCTCTAACAATTATATCCACATAAATTGATTTCTAAACTAAAGGTCCTCAAGAATATAAAATGATATTAACACTTAGAAGCTAACCAAATCTTGATAAATCAATTCGTAATCAAGTTTGCACCCATGATTGAACCTAAACTTTGATACAATTTCGTGATGCTCAGAAAATATGCTAATGCTAGCATAGTCCTAGATTATAGTAACAAAAAATCCATAAAACAAAACATGTGGATAATCATCTCCTAAGAATCTAACTTATATTAATGTCTTAAACTCTTCATATAACCTAGCAAATAAACCAAATGTCTAATCGCTTTAAACAAATGCAAATCTACAAAACTATTTATCATAAAATATAGTAAATCAAAGCTAAAAAAGTGCCAAATACACCAAAAATAGTTTTCCAATATTACCGTAAGAAATATTTCGTAATATCTTCCCTATTTCTTGATTAAGAACGTGAAAAATACAAAAAACAAAGAAAATGATGGGAGATACATATGTAGACTTGAGAAAATTGCTCAAAGAGGCCAAGAGATATACCAGATGCCTCTTTTTATGATAAATTCAGCAAATTTTGGGGAAGAACTTTCGATTGAGCATCAAAGACCTACAAACCTCGAAAATCAACTGAAATGAGTTTGAAAGGCATCCGAGTGAAAAAGGTTAGTATCCTTTACCTTTTCTCGCCCAAATTAGTTTATTAGGTAGTCTCAATTTATCAAAAGGTAATGTCTCAAGACATAATTCTACTCTTTATTTTATTTTAAAAGCTAAAATTTCTTGATAGTTTGGTATCTCATAAACCGAAGAGGAACTAGTTTGAGACCCGTGCGTAAAATATTAATTGTTGCCATTGTTTCTAAATATTTTGAACATAGAGCACATATACTCGCGATTTTAGAGACATTGTTTATCCACTTATGCCCCGATCATGAACTATTGGACTTCAAAACATATATTGTCATATTGTCTATCAAATGCTTTCTTGTGGATGGAAACAATATGCTTCAAGACCGATCGCTAAAAGAAAGGAAAGAATACAATGACAAAACAAAGGTTCACACAGAAAAGCTAGATAGACAGAGTAATGACCTCTCCCAAAACCCGTAGTTAGAGCTAGTATCAACAAGGCAAAATGGCATACCTCGAGAAAAGATGACTAGTCACCACTTGTACATACATAACTTTGGAGAGTTGATTTTCTTTAAAAAACACAAAAGATAATTGAATCAAGATCTCTCGAATATAAGAAACACGTAAATAGAACATAGAGAAGGAGAAAACATTTCGCTAGAGAGAATTATGTATTCTTATAAACTTGTTGAAATAAACAAGACAAGCTTTATCCGTGAAAAGGAATTGATATAATCCTAATGCCGGTTTCATGCCATCATTGGAAGCCGTTAATATACTTGGTCTCGGTTGAAGTAGCAGATGCAAGAATTATAAATGGAGAGGATGCAATTTTGGGGGTTCACTAATTTGGGATTGCGTTATTGGTGATTGTGTTATGTCACTTAGCAGAAAGAGTATGGGCTGGACTGGTAGAGTATGTGCTGACTACAAATCTTCGGCCGGACTAGAAGATTAAAATAATTTTTTTTTCGATAAATTCAAGGCCGGTCACTGTTTTGACACTTATGGACTCTAAAGTCATATGGTCAAAATTTAATTCAATTAAAGTCATATTTTAGAGCTAAAAGACCAACATACCCTTAATTCGGAAAAAAACGCTAATTATGATATTGTTTTGTTGTGATATTGTTTTGTCGTGATACTATTTTGTGATACTATTTTGTTGTGATACTGTTTTGTCGTGATACTATTTTATCTATGATACTATTTTATGTAGATAATGTGCTATGGTACACTTACACCATAATTTTATCTTTGATATTGATTTATTATGATAATGTTTCAACCTATGATTGCAAAATATTTGATACTCTTTCAATCTATGATACTGTTTCTATTTATCGAATTTTTTCCTTGTTTCTAATGGTACTAAAATATTATGACAAAGTTTCAACCTATGATACTGTTTTAATCTCTTAGTTTTATCTTTGATACTGTTTAATTATGACAAAGTTGTCTAAGAATATAATACAAAATGCTTGATACTCTTTCAATCTATGATACTGTTTCTATTTGCCGAATTTTTTCCTTGTTTCTAATGATAATGAAATATTATGACAAAGTTTCAATCTATGATACAGTTTCAATCTCTTAGTTTTATCTTTGATGCTGTTTAATTATGACAAAGTTTCAATCTCTTAGTTTTTTTCTGTGATAGTGTTTTACATTTGATAATCGCTTAACTGCGATACTATTTTTATTTAGATAATGTACATTGGTGAACTTATACCATACTTTTATCTTTGAAACTATTTTATTAAGATAATGTTTCAATCTATGATATTGTTTTATTAAGATATTTTCATACATGATACTAATATATCAAACTTTATATCTAGTCGATTCATGGAATTTTTATTGGGTCTTTGTAAATTTTTGCGCTCAATGTGTCAGAAGTTACATTTATAATTTCTCGATTTTGTTTCATTTCGCTCATTTCGAGTATGTTTGGTTGCTTAAAAGCAAATTTTATTTTTGTGTATTTGATCCGATTTAACCATCGATCGTGTTAATTTTCTTGTTGTCCTCTTAACTAATTGATTAATCCATACCCAAAATCACGCAGTATAATATTTCATTGAATGTCCATTTTGTTTTACGCTCTATTAGAGCTTAATAACCAATTAATAAAAACAATCGCGAATGGAAGTGGAGGGCAATCCGATTAGAGTGCAACCATAGTGCAAGATGGAAAATGGTGGTGCCACCAATATGTGCAACCACCGCGACTGTAGCACAAAGACAACTCTAAGAAGATTTCTTCGAGTAACAATTATGATGCACCAACTCGCATGTTATCTCGTGATAATCGCTTTTAGAGGATGTATGATAATCGCTTTGACAAGAAAATTAAAGATTGCCATTTTAAATTAAAGAGACGACTTCAAACGGTAAAACTATCGTGACGCAGCCGGCAAAGCCACTCGTCTTAACCGCCCCCGCCGAGACCATTCCGAACACATATTATAATAAAATTCGAAAGCATGTATACCAATTCTATGCCCATTTCTTTTTTGATACTGTTTTGTATAATACAGTATCAAACAACACACATGACTAATTAACAACACAAAGAAATAATCTAATGGCCAACTTAATACAGTATCAAGCTACTATTCTATAATACAGTATCAAACTTTTCTACAATAGAATATCAAACTGCAAATCGTGGCCACAACTAATATAATGATATTATATTCTATGATACTGTTTTATTAAGATACTGTTTACTATAATAGAGTATCATCCCCTATAGAAATTTATCAAACAAATCATCCATATAGACACTCCAGCACTGAGACAACTCCAGTTCAACATTTGATCTATAGATTATTGCACTTAACAAGAAATCGACTAAGTTCCAAATTTTTATTACTAGATTTTGCATGATGTCCTAGAGGTTGGACAATAGCAAAACCAAAACTAATTTTATTTCAAGAACTTTCTCAAAGAACTCACGCTACTGTGTATCCACAAGCTAAATTATTGAAAACTAAAGCAATTGAGCACCTCGGTACATAGAAGTCGAGAGCACCTTGGTACATAGAAATTGACAATGGGAACACAAAGAACACATAACAATAATCAAACCGCTAACTAGCCACCAAATACGAATACAAGAAGGTATTCAAAGAATTTCATGTCTCCAACGATTTCAGAGCCTTCAAGTTCACCCATCACCAAGAAAGAAAGTTTTGGTGCCGAGCCAAATTTTGATATGATGGATCTCGATCATTCAGATATAAATAAGATCTCAAATGTTCATTGACTCACGGGTAGTAGTGGTGGTTGTGGGAGTAGTGGTGGTCACAAGGCAGTGTGAGTAATATGGATCACAGAATAATTTTGGGATGAATACGAAAATTTGATGAAGAGTACGACTTATCGACAATTTTGAAATTTGTAAGACCAATTTGAAACAAGTCACTTGCAGTGACTTTTAGGACAATTTTTCCTTTTCTTTTACCTGTTGCGTGATCTAGACTAGGGTTCAACCGACTATCCGGTGAATACCCGTCCATAAATCCCTCACGCCCAACCAACAGCAAGAAGCATAGACCGAGTAATAAACAATGGTCCGCTAATCTAGGATCCTCAACTTTAATGTGAAGGAATTGGGAATGATCAACAATCAAGTAACAAAGAGCTCCAAATTCCAAAATACCAAATCTTATCCGATCCATTCTCAGAATCCCACATCAAAAGAAAGAAATCGCTTGATAAAGTCAAAGTTCTTCTCAAACAAACGGCTCTAACACCACCAAAAATACACCCGATGAAGCCAAACCAATTTCTTAAGTCGTCTACGAGTGGCAACACTACCCACACCTCTCACATTCCAGATGATAACACTCATCAAAAAGACTAGCACTGTGATGAAGCACTAGTCTGACTATGAATCACCTGTTTGACTGGATGCGTGATATCAATAACTTTTATATTTTTCTTTCTCTGCACGGTAATAAAACCATCGGTATCCTGCCGCTCATCCAAACCAACCAAGTCATCAGAAGAATTCCTGCGAATGTGCCCCGACTGATGAACCTCTAGCTAAGTAGAACTAGCAGTATTTGAACGAATCAAAGCCTCTATATTCTCAAGACAACTGAGGAGTGGACTGACATGTGGATTAGTATCAAAAACTGGCTGCACTGGCTCTGACAAAATAGGAAAGTTACAAGGGACGAACATCATGTGATCTAAGAATGGATCGAAAAAACAGCATCATGAAAGGGCCTTAAATTATGTTATAGGCTAAAGAACCAACTCATAAAACAACAACTCATTACTTCTAAAAAGAAGTTAAAATTAGACAAGCAATTTGATCTTAATAAGTTACAAGTTCTTAGAAAACTTACAAGATAAAATATAATAAAGATAGTTTTCCAAAATACCACCAGAAACATACTTTTGGAAAACAAAATCTCAGAAAACAGAATTTTCCTCTTAACTATAATAATTAAGTATAGAAAATTAGGACACTATTGTAGAATTAGACTGAAATTCACAATTTGAAAGCTCAATTATCATATATTTCTTATTACCATAGTCCAAAAGGTGAAATCAATTTAAAAATGTTAAAATTGACAACCATACTTGTTCAAGTAAAATTGATAAAAAAAAATATTTGGCCTCAAAACAATAATAACTTTAGGAATATTTTAAAACTATTTTAAAAAGAAAAATATATGAGAATATGATTTATTTACAAAATCTTAAACAAGAATTAAAGGAATTAAAATTTGAAGTCAAATCACTTAAGAGAGAGACTAAACAAATTAAACAAGATGTTTACAAAATTTTACCGTACAAACAATGATGAATTAATCTCTTCATATCATTTCAAAAATTACCCACCAGAAATGGTAAGTTATAATACTCATAATTATAGGAGTTTCAGACGATGGTATCACCTATACTTTGCTATGTAAGATAATCGTGTCATTTGTACTTCGCCATGCGAAATGATTATTTAGTTCATGCCTTGATAGGCAAAGGATTAGATTGTACCACTTATGCCTCGCAATGTGATATTATTATACTACACATACTTTGATAGGCAAGATGATTGGATTGTAACACCTATGCCTCGACATCTCGAGATGATCGTATTACAAAAAATTTTTATAGGGGAGTTGTGTTTTGACCCAACCAACTACCATTGACCTATCAAACAAACTGCTTTATTATTTGGGTAGGGATTGGTATCTTGACCGACCAATTACTATTAAAACTATTTAAGATTGTTGAGTAAAGGGTAGAGGGGTTGGACCTCGACCGGATCAATCACCATTAAAACTACTTAAGAGAGCTGCTATTGCAAAGAGCTTAACTATGATATTCAAACAAATATTAAGTGCGGCACAAATTAAAACAAACATGGGCATGTAAAAAGACTAAATGAGAAACATATGGGAGTTGTTACTCAATAAGATAAGCAAAAAAAAATTGATTTGGTTCGACACTTCAACAAGATTATCCAAACAAAGAATTGACAATGTCAAAACTTTTTTTAAAAAGTCCATCATCTTATATAAATATGAGGCTTGGACTTGAGGACTAATAATATTATATTAGTATATTATCATCATTTTGTTATTGTAATCATTATATAATTTGCAAATAATCATTTCGTATTGTTTCATTATTTCCAACTTCATTATTATCATTTTATTAATATCATGTCACTTGTTTCACACAATGAGACAGTGGTCGCTGCATGTTCGAATGGGATTGTTATTTCTTATATAATTCATACATTACTTGTGATGTTTTTATGTAATATTTGAAATAAAAAATAAATTGATTTATCATAATTTTGTTCTACTATACGATTATATGCTTATTTGGGAGGGACAAATAGTCTCCAATTAATCTATATGTGCTAGTTGGAAATACTATATTGCTTTCCGTGTTGGTTTAGTCTATATTATAAGGGAGATGTCACCGAAATTTCGATAAACCCTATCAGGTTGGTCGCCTTCAAGATTAGTCAGAAGCCTCGACTATTTAAAGTTTACTATATTTCCGAGGCTATTCATAAGTTCTCACCTAATGAGATTCACTTGTGATTAGAGGCTATCTGTGTTATTCACCAACATTCGCCCATTAGATGTAGCATTTTAGTGGCAATTGTAAGACCTTGCTTGGTCGAGGGAATCTTATATTTCAAATATTCTTCAGAAAGTTCTTACATGGCTTAGAGCAATCTAGCAAATGCATTGTTTCTACTTTTCTTTTAAATTGAAAAGCCACATAAATGTATGGTTAAGACTTGGGAGACTATTGTTACTACATGATTTTACGCGACACAAATTGTCCCATGTGAACTCAAGATGGATCCACATAGGGAGTCACATGGCCCACTATAATGACAAGAGCACTACAAAACAGTAACTAAATAAAGCTTCACCGTGTTTCACCAAGGCAAAGTCAGAAATCAAATTATCTTTGCATAAAAAAGAAGAAGTTGACTTGGCAATCAAACCCCGTAGGCGTAGGTTGAACCTAGCGGCAAAGGTCGAGTCAATTAAGTTTGAGATTAATTTGATTCCAACAAAATATGTCAATCAAGGCTGCAAATATATTATTAACCATGTGACACTCATATTTGGCGCCCTCTAAAATTGTAATTTATTATCAACTCTCAAATAGCAAGATGACACATGTTCATATAATACAAACGGATCAAAATGCTCATAAGTTTGAGAAATTTATAAATACACTTAAAATCATAAGAAGGAGAACAAGTTATAAACCTTAGCCAAATTCTTGCTCCTTAAATTCTCGATCTTTAGGCTATGATAAAAGAAAGTTGAATTATTCTTCCAAACAAGGAAGTGGGTAAAATTTGTTGGCTTCTATTTTAGTGGTTAATAGATTGATTGTTTCTATTGCAAAAATTAAACTATTTCAAACAAAATTTAGATTTGTTTTTGACATGAAATACATATGGGTACTAGTGCAATTTTATTTAAGCATTGTAGACGAGCCACACAAACCAAGAATGCTTTTAAGGCTAGCAAATTTTTAGGTTTGGTTTGGTATTATCAGACTTTTTAAGAGATCGCCTTATGTTGTAATCGTAAAAAAATCAGCTATGGAAAGAATCGATAAAGTGTTTGGTAAACTATTGTTTCAAAATTGTTTTATGTTTCAAAACAACATTTAAGCCGCTTGGTAAACAAAAGTGATTTATTTATCAGAAATGTATTAAATTACTAAAAAGGATATTAGTTATAATAATGTTATTTTGTATTATAATTATTATCACGAGTGGTAAAACTCATTTTTTTTTTTTCTTTTATAGTAATATTAATGTATTCACTATTATTATTTTAAAAAAATAATAATAAAACCTAATAAATTTCAACTTTTATAAAAATTATAAAATAAAAGCATAGTCATATAGTGCAAAAATTAATTAAATTTATATTGTTTTTTACGCACCAAATTTGCATCAATTCGTTTCTCAATTTCTTCGCTTTCATATAATAGAAAAACGCTAAATAATCTTAAATTATCATTAATTAATGATTTGCGTAACTAACTTCTCAATTTTTTTTTATTTTAATATAATAAAAATATCAAATAAATTTAAATTATCTTTCATAGTCGGTTGCAAAGTGATTTTGTTTCTCAATTCTCCATTCCAAATAACATGAAATTACTTTAGGCCCCATTCGGGATCGATTAGTTCTCAACTTCCGATCTCAAACAATCGTAAGTTGATTTAGGCTTTTGGCAAATTTTTAAAAGTAATTATAAAATAATCCGACTCACCCTAAGCAGAGATTTCGGTAAGAATAAAAAGGACAAATTTTTGAGCTTTTTAGCTTTTTATTTATATATTATTAAAATACCTGCTTTATCCCTATTTAATTAAATTAATTCTTTTAATACTCATTTGAGAAACCGAATTGATGCAAGTTTGACCATAAAAATAATATAAATTTAATTAATTTTTGCACTACTAGTGAACGACATGCAAGGCACATGTTGTATTTTAATTAAGTATTTAATAGTGTAGTTATTATTAGTGAATTTCTTAATTATTCTCTTATAAAAGACTAAATGAACATGTATTGAAACTTGTTGAAGAAAATACGTATCATTTATAGGTGATAGGTACAATTAACGATTTTCATTGTGATGAATGGTATGAAGTTGACACATAGAAGTGATGAATACTGGATTATGATCCCAAAAATTATTTTTGCTACTTTAAAATTTAAATTAATTTCATTTTTCTCCTCATTATAACATGACCTTGTAAAAATTTCACTCTTCAATTTCATTTTATTTATTCTAATGTATCAAATATTAAGAAAATTTAAATCACACAAGTGTCATATGATATGCATAACATTACTTGTGAACTCATGGTAATAATAATTGTTGCATGTTGCTAAAAGTCTTATGAGCTTTACCATTCTTAGTTATCCCTGGTTCTGTAACCAAAGACAAGATTTATATTTATTCATGCCCTGATGCGTACCAATACCACATTAGAAATTTTAGGTTATTGGCAATCAAATCCTTCCAAGCAAAGTGAGCAATCTAAAAACTTCCATGAAAAATACTAATTATATATGGAGCCCAAAAATACATTTGAAAGCAAGTGATGCATTAGAAGTGAATAGTTAAGTCGTCTTTAATCAAGAATGAGAACGCCAATTTATACTCACAATTCCTGCACACAGTTGCTGCTTATATTCACCAATTAGCAAACCCACTCTAATGAAATAGTGGCTACCGAGTTCAATTTAGTGAAGAATAAGTTTTCAGACACTAATCAAACATTCAGCATTCTGTTCAATCTAATGAAATCAAATAGCAAAAACCCTGCAAGTAATTTGCTTGGTTCATGGCTGCTACCAAATTACTGTAACTATGAGGATCAGAGCCAACATCAAAGGAAAGAAGAAAATGTCGAACTGGTTTATAGAAAGAGGACTTTTCATCACATGAGTAACTTTTTTTTTTTAATTTGAAAAGGTCAAACCAATAACAAAAAATTTACAATAGTAAACTGTACAACACGTCAATCTTATATACATGTATAATTATAACAATTTAAATATAACTTTACGATACTAAATTACATAAAAGCGAAAAAAAAACTCTCAATAGCTTAAATCAACAAAAATAATTCAAAATATAAAGGATTGTTGAATCTAGACTCTAAATACTAAAATCTAGGTGCCCCTACCTTATATTGGAGTTCTATTGTCAATTAATAAATCTAATACTCTAAAAATAACAAATCTAGAATCCTTTCATGCGACAATCATACACCATACAACATTGAATGATTGATTTTCACCGATCTCAAAATGAGAAATAACATGTGAAATCAAGCTAAGAACACACAACACATTACACCAAGAAGAGAAATCAAAACCAATGTACATTATGATACAATGAGCTTCTATTTCATCCAAAACAAGTATTTTTTTTTTTTTTTTTTTGCCTACAATATTACTTCAAGTTACTTTTAAGCAAACAATACAAACCAAAATATTTACTTTTAATTAAACAATACAAACTAAAATATCATGAAGTTAAATCTACAATTTTTATATAGTTTGACTTTATTATCATAAGCAATCGCTTTTAGGCAAAAGAAGCTCTGAATGTCAGAGAAAAATATGTGAGTAAAAAACAAAAATCAACTTCAAGAGCACTTATTCTTATTGAAGTAATATTTAAAAAATCACGACTTGACATGTGCAAATTATGACAAAAACACAATCACCGAACTACGCATAACATTAATTAAAATGTGCATTGGTAAATTTGGATCGAAAAGTGAAAACCATCTATTCATTCAACAATCTTTACCGAAATATAAGAAAACGGGGTAATTTCACCAACGGTCATCGAAAGTTACCTTCAAATTACAAAACGGTCACACCGAGTTCAAAGCCAATGCATGGTCATCGGTTTATAAACCTCACTAATGGTCACCAATTAAATTTCTAATTTAAAATGGTGATGAAGAAGACGACGACGCGCATTTATTTATTGCATGGTAGTCCATATACTTTATATAATATTTACTTTAGTCTCGTGATTTCAATTAAGTCCTTCAAAATTACATCTTAGGTCCTTAATCTTTACATCTTTACACTTTGTCCCCAAATTTTCAACTATCTTTCGCTTAAGTCCTCCAAAATTGAATCTTAGTCCTTCAACTTTTACATCTTTACACTTTGTCCTCAAATTTTTAATTATCTTTCGCTAAGTCCTCCAAAAATTATATCTTATATCCCACAATTTTTATATCTTTAAACTTTGTCCCCAAATCTTGATTTTAGTGGCCAAAATAAGTATATATTTTAGTAGTCAAAATAAATGTACTTTTAATTAAATCATCGATTTTACACTCGAATTTTCACATAAACCAACAAAATAATATTATAGGGTATTTACCACTAAAATATCTACTTTTAGTGGTCAACTCTAAATGATAAGTGTGAATTTTACACTTATTTTGACCACTAAATAGTTTATTATTTAATTATATTATTTTGTTCGTTTAGGTGAAAATTCGAGTGTAAAGTCAAGGATTTAATTGAAAATACACTTATTTTGACCACTAAAATTGTACTTAATTTAGCCACTAAAATCAAGGATTTGGAGGACCAAAGTTGAAGATGTATACAGTTGAAGGACCTAAAATGCAATTTTTTAGAGGACTTAACTGAAAGATAATTAAAAATTTGGAGACTAAAGTGTAAAGATGTAAAAGTTGAAGGGCCCAAGATGCAATTTTGGAGGACTTAAATGAAAGATAATTGAAAATTTGGAGATCAAAATGTAAATATGTAAAAGATTAAGGACCAAGATGCAATTTTTGAAGGATTTAATTGAAATATAGAACTAAAGTGAATATTATATAAAGACATGTACTACCACGCAATAAATAAACGCAACATCACACGCCATATCACCATTTTAAATTTATCACGCCACATCACCATTTTAAATTGTAAATTTAAATTGAGCCGACCATTAAATGAAAGCGATTTATAACTTTAATGACCACCAATCGAAATTTTTTTAACTTCAAATGACCATTTTGTAATTTGGGCGAACTTCAAAGACTGTCATGTAAATTAACCCAAGAAAACACACTATAAGTAGCTACTTGTATTAAAATCTAATGTTAAATTCCAAAATAATCAACACAACTGCAAAAATTTTGGTAATCTTTCAACAAATATGACTAAAATCGAAGGAAATCAAGGAGATAAAAGAAGGAAAACAAGATGAACTATTTCAATTTCCATCTCTACTAAGATTATTCAAGTTGGTAACCAATGTTTTCTAGACTATATGATCTGAGATCACAACGCAAAAGAACATTACAATGTTCACTTCACCAAAAAATTTCATTACTAAGTACTGACTTATGGGAACTAAATAATAGGCAAGAGTAATTCCAAAAAAAAAAATTACATTTAGTAAGACATGCAAACAAACTAACACGAAACTTTGTTTGATTACGAACGAGAAACAAGCAACAGCAAATGTGATTTCTTAAAGAGGAAATGAAATATAATCACATTGTAGTAGTTGTATTTTACTAATGAATATATATATATCTCAAGCCTAATGTGACAATTAGCAATGAATTTAAAAAGAAAGCGAACGCCTAACGCTTTTTCTTCCCTGAATTGCAACCCTCTTTTTCCCTTCAAGGTCTTGCAATTGTTCTTAGTCATTTGTCCTCTATATGGCAATTGCTATGTCTAACACCTCTGTAGCATTGTATCTCCTTCAACCTTGTAATGGCAAGTGCATTCTATAAATATAAATGGCCCCACCCAAAACAAGTTAAAACTCTAAATTTAATTCATTCTGCTAGGAAACTTCCACGAAATTAAGATATTCATATTAAGATCTGCACGCAAAAGCTTAAAAATTTGAAAGAAATTATTCAGAAGCCCAAATCACACTTCCACAAGTACAACCCAAAGAAAAAAATGCCCATATCAATTTTTTTTCCTCCATGCAAATGATAAAATTAGCAACAGACATACCTTTAGGCAAAATGAGAATGAGGGAAAGAAAAGATAACAGAGACACGCGAGAGCGTTTAGCCAAGTCACCAAGTCACAATGTCAGTGAAGGAACCAGAAATCTTAGTTTTAGATAACAAACCCTTGCCGCAACTTAGGATTTGAAATTATGCATCCAAGAAATGAATTGAAATCGTGAATCTCAAACACTAATTTTTAATAAGAACCATAAACTTCATATTATGATGAAAATTGATAAAACTCCAAAATGGGAATTAAAAATTAACACTCAAATAAGCACAAATATTTAAACAAGTTTAACAAATAAACAAAAATAGAGCTTAAATAGCCAAACAACTACCTATTACGTTCAATTTAGAACCCTATAAATAATGACAGCCAATAACAAATTTCAAATCAGTTCTGAACACCTATCCAGCAAAACCATCAAAGAATAGCAAAGTGTCGAGAACAGTTACATATGGTTCATGCGAAACTAGCTCTGTTTGGAGAAAAATAAAAACAAGAGATGGTTGGGTACTTGAGTATCTAAAATAATCAACACATTTACAAATTTTTGGTGATTTTTCGACAATTATGATTGAAATCAGAAGGAAGACGAATGAAAGAAGGAAAAAAAAATAAGCGAGATGGAAAATGGAGAAATTTGAGATAAAGCAAGACTTGGCTTTCTGGCTTTCTGGCTTTCTGCAATATAATTCGGAAAGGAAAACCAAAGACACAAAGTTCTAGAGAAAAGTAAAGAAAAAAAAAAGCAGAAAATGAACAGGAAGTGGCACGCGTTCCTAAGAATAGTGCCCGCAAGAAGTTGACTCTTTTAATAGAAGGATAAGGATATAACTATACTTTTATTTTGTAATTTTTATAAAATTTAGAATTTATTAAGTTTTTATTATATTTATTTTAAAATAATAATAATGAATGCATTGTCTTGTTAAAAATATTTAACTAAAAAAAAAAAAAATTTATCACTCGTGATAATAATAATAATATAAAATAACATTATTATAATCAACGCCCTTTTAAGAATTTAATACCGCATACAAAGAATAAATTACTTTTGCTTACCAAACGCCAAACGCTTTAAACATACAAAGAATTTTGAAACAATAGCTACCAAACACTTATCCGATTCTTCCCACAAATGATTCTTTTCAAGCAAAGACAACAAACCGATTATAAGGCCCATTCGGATCGATTTTGAGTCCAACTTCCGATTCAAACAATCGTGTTTGATTTGACGCTTGACAAAATTTTTAAAAGTGATTATAAAATAATCCGACACCCACAGCAGATTTTGAAAAGAATAAACTACAGCCTTTTCAGATTCGCTTTTACTTTTCTATTTACGTATTATTAAAATATCTATTTTACCCCTAATTAATAAAACTAATTCTTTTAATATCCTATAGGTTTATTTTCTATACATTTAAGTAATTTCAATGCTATTTGAATAGAGAAATTGAGAAACCAAATCACTACAACTTCGACTATGAAAGATAATTTAAATTTATTTGATATTTTTTTATTATATTAAAATAAAAAAAATTGAGAAGTTGGATTTCTGCAAATCATTAATTAATGATAATTTAAGATTATTTGACGTTTTTTCTATTATATGAAAACGAAGAAATTGAGAAACCGAATTGATGCAAATTTGGTGCATAAAAAACAATATAAATTTAATTAATTTTTGCACTATATGACTATGCTTTTATTTTATAATTTTTATAAAATTTGAAATTTATTAGGTTTTTATTATTTTTTTTAAATAATAATAGTGAATGCATTGTATTACAATAAAAGGAAAAAAAAATGAGTTTTACCACTCATGATAATAATTATAATACAAAATAACATTATTATAATTAATATCCTTTTTAGTAATTTAATACCGTTACAGCAATAAATCACTTTTGTTTACCAAACGCTTAAATGTTGTTTTTGAAACGTAAAACAATTTTGAAACAATAGTTTACCAAACACTTATCTGATTTTTCCCATAGCTGATTTTTTCTACAGTACAACATAAGTTCGATTCTCTTAAAAGACACGAATACTAAACTAAACCTAAGGTCATAAATTTTAAAGCAACCGGTCACAAGTGGCTCGTACAATGCTTAAATAAGCTGCACTAGTACCCATATGTATTTCATGTCCGACAAATCTAAATTTTGTTTGAAATAGTTTAATTTGCAATAGAAACAATCAATCTATTAACCACTAAAATAGAAGCCAACAAATTTTTACCCACTTCCTTGTTTGGAAGAATAATTCAACTTTCTTTATCGCCGCCTAAAGATCGAGAATTTAAGGAGCAAGAATTTGCTAAGGTTTATAACTTGTTCTCCTTCTTATGATTTTAAGTGTATTTATAAATTTCAAACTTATGAGCATTTTGATCCGCTTTGTATTATATGAACATGTGTCATCTTGCTATTTGAGAGTTGATAATAAATTACAATTTTAGAGGGCGCCAAATATGAGTGTCACATGGTTAATAATATATTTGCAAAATCGATTGACATATTTTGTTGGAATCAAATTAATCTCAAACTTAATTGACTCAACCTTTTGCCGCTAGGTTCAACCCTCACGCCACAAGTGGTTTGATTGCTAAGTCAACTTTTTTTATGCAAAAGATAATTTGATTTTACAAATTTTGCCTTCGCCAAGCACACTGAAGCTTTATTTAGTTCTGCTTTGTAGTGTCATTATTATAGCGGGCCATGTGACTCCCTATGTGGATCCATCTCGAGTTCACATGGGACAATTTTTGTCACGAAAATCATGTAGTAACAATAGTCTCCCAAGTCCGAATCATACATTTATGTGCGCTTTGACTTAAAAGAAAAGTAGAAGCGCTTACATTTGCTAGATTGCTCTAAGCACTCTAAGGTTTTACGAAGAATATTTGAAATATAAGATGTCAACCAAGCAAGGTCTCGACGAATCGCTTCTAAATGCTACATGTAATGGACGAATGTTGGTGAATAACACGATAGCCTCTAATCACAAGTGAATTTCATTAGGTGAGAACTTATGAATGGCCTCGTAAATATAGTAAACTTTAAATAGTCGAAAGCTTTACAAATTAATCTTGAAAGATAGCCAACACAATAGGGTTTACCAAATTTCGACAAAGATCTCCTTTATAATATAGACTAAACCAACCTAGATAGCAATATAGTATTTCCAACTAGCACATATAGATTAATTGGAGACTATTTGTCCCTCCCAAATAAGCATATAATCGATAGTTGAACAAAATAATGATAAATCAATTTATTTTTTATTTCAAATATTGCCGCAAAAACATCACAAGTAATGTATGAATTATATAAGAAATAACAATCCCATTCGAACATGCACGCCGACCGCCTCTATTGTGTGAAGCAAGTGACATGATATCAATAAAATGATAATAATGAGTCGGAAATAATGAAACAATATGAAATGATTCACGTATATTATATAATGATTACAATAACAAAATGATGATAATATACTAATATAATATTATTAGTCCTCCAAGTCCAAGCCTCATATTTATATAAGATTATGGACTTTTTTTAAAAAAAATTTGACATTGTCAATTCTTTGTTTGGATCATCTTGTTGAAGCATCGAACCAAATCAATTTTTTTTTGCTTATCTTACTAAGTAACAACTCCCATATGTTTCTCATTTCGTCTTTTTACATGCCCATGTTTGTTTTAGTTGTATCACATTTAATATTTGTTTGAATATCATAGTTTGCTCTTTGCAATAACGCTTTCTTAAGTAGTTTTAATGGTGATTGATTCGGTCAAGGTCCAACCCCTCTAACCTTTACTCAACAATCTTAAGTAGTTTTACTCACTAGAGGTTCATCACCGGGCACATTCGCAGAATTCTTCCCTACGACTTGGTTGGTTTGATGAGCGGAAAGATACCGATGGTTTTATTGTCGCAGGCAGAAAGAAAAATCCAAAAGTTACCGATACCACGCCATCCCAAATAAACGGGTGATTCATAGTCGACAAGTGCTTCATCACGCAGCCATTTTTATATGTGTTATCATCTAGAATGCGAGAGGTGTGGTAGTGTTGCCACTGTGAGACGACTTAGAAATTGGTCTCTTCATCAGTATTTTTTGACGGTGTTAGAGCCAGAAAGAACTTTGACTTTATCCGACGATTTCTTTTTTGATGCGGGATTACGTAATGGATCTGATAAGATTTGGTGTTTTTAGAATTTGAAACCATCATATTTCGATTGTTGATCATCCATAATTCTTTCACATTAAAGTTGAGGATCCTAGATTAGCCAAACCATTGTTTATTACTCCTGCCTATGCTTTTGGTGGCGGTTGGACGTAGGATTTACGGGCGGGTCTTTACCGTAAACCCTTTCGCGGATGGGCCGTGGCTAGCCGGGGAGACTTTATGTGATAGCTCACAGAGTGAGCGATCGGTAGGAATACTCGTGATAGGGGCACTTCAAGCTTTGTAGATATGATGACGGATTGTAGTTCGACAGATGCGGTATTCTCGGAAGCAAGTACACGCGACAAATGGGAGGGTTTAGAAGCGCCGGACGTAATTTGATTAACTCAATGGTTGCTCTCATTTTGTTTTGCTCATCATCCGAACCAAAACGCTCGATCACTCACTTCTTCCGATTCAAATGGTCTTCGACGATGATTTTGGGCCTTGTCCATTTCGATTTCTCAATGTTCGGTCTAGGCATCATGATTTTATGGGCTTTGATCTCAAAAGTGGTCATTTCCTACCATCTTACAAGAATAGTTGCTCTCGGGAGATGATTTTATGCTCAAATAGGGTCTTCGCTTGTGGAATCCAGATGTATTCGGTGATATTTTTCAAAGGATTAGGGATGCAGAGCGTGGTGGTGGACGGCCAGTAGTTAGACCACGACATGTAGATCCTTCTCATTCCCATCGCGATACTTTGCATCAAGCTCGTGTAGTTCTTCGAACCGCATTTCATTTATCGAGGAAACCTTCTAAACAAAAGGCAGTGGACACGTTGACTTGTGAGTGTGATCATAACACCATATACTTTCATTCTATAGTTCAGATTTACGATTCGAGATGTGATCCCGCCTATTACTTCAAATTTTCTGACGAGGTGTTCGAGTCTCGCTAAGACTATTCAAGATTCAACTAAGATCTTTCTTCTAGAGCTTCTATCGGCCCTCCTCACCATTGACCTTATTCGACCTCGGTATTATACCTAGATTGGTGTTAGGTGAGGACAATTTATAACTTAATCTGACTCCTACTTGAATCGAGTGTGAGAGGCTATTTTCAAGATTGATCCGTGAGATAGTGTCACTGTGTATGTATGGGTTTTCACCTCATTTTTTCAAGTTTGTTAGGACATAGCATCGAAGATGTGTTTCATACGCCTTGACTTCTTTACCGAGGGCACCTACCACATGGATCGGATCTTCTTGATATCCATTATAGAATATTTTGGGTTCGATGCTCTTTTGAATTGATCGAATACTTGAGGTATATTTCAGATTGTCAATTCTCGCCCCGCTTAATGGCAAACAATATGCTCAGACAGATGATCCCATATCTTCATCGCTATTTATTATTGTCGCAAATTATTTTTCACGACTACTCACTCAACAAAGATCAAGATATTTCTTCGATGGTATATAGACATGGGGGCGATGCTCTTATCTCTCATTTGTCCTTTGCAGATAATATGATTATTTTTGCCAATAGCCGGCGCCCCATCGATTTAGTATTACAAAGGTATTGAGCACCATGAGGGGCTTCAAGCGCTTAGTGAACAGAGATAAGAGCGGGTTTATCTTACCTAGGAGATTTTCTACTAGTTAGATACACAGTTGGAGAATCCGACAGAGTTTCATTCGCAGAGTCTTTTTATTTATTTTGGTGTTCCTTTAATTAAAGGAGCCAGAAGATGTTATCAGATGATGACTTAGTCCGAAAAGTCCGTAGTAGGATTTCTCCAGCCCCTCAAGCTCCTATCAATTAGAGAACTGATTACTTTGATTCGATCAAGTTATCATCTATTCCTCTCATCTCCTTCAGACATGAAGCCTTCATGGCTATCTTGAAAACGTTAGAGGCATATTTGCTAGGTTTCTTGGGGACTTCGTAGATGATGCATACAAAGTTACGCTTGGAGGAGATGGAAGGATTTTTGTATTCAGATCGAGGAGAGTGGTCCGGCTTTAGGAGACCGCAGGATCTTGTTGATACATTCTTCCTAAAGCTCTAGTGGTTATTTAGATCTCATCGGTCATTATGGGCTCAGTTTTTACTGAGTAAGTATTATCAGGATACCCATCCATTGCTGGCTACTATTATTTACTATGCTTCAGCTGTATGGAAGAGGCTCAAGTACATAGTCCCACAGGCGGAGACACACATTGCTTGGCGCTAGGGCGCGGGTAGATATTCTTTTGGCATGACCGCTAGATGGGCGAGTCTACATTAGTTGATTAGCACCCACACTTGACACAATTCTTCTATCCGTGTCGAGAAGTATTTGATGATACCGGATAGAATATCGACAAACTTCTTCAGCTAGTACTATTTAGTATTGCCGAGCGTATAGGGAGCATCCATATTAATGCCGAGGTGCATAGTTAGATTATGTGAAGGATACTTCAGATGGTAGATTTGCTACCAAGTCTACATGGCGCCTAATTCAAGACGGCATATTATTCAGTCAGATATAGTATGATTTGAGTTCTATTATCCCGACGCCTGCCTTTCTTCCGTCAAGACTATGGCAAGATCTTATCTCGCTTGATGTTGTGATTTAGAAGTAGATTGAAGTCATATGGCTTCTCATTGTCGTTAAGCATTCGACTATTAAGACTATTCAAGATTTATTTATCGACAAATTGTATTGTCGACTGTGTTTGGCACCACTTTTCCGATATTTTTCATATAACCCTTCGATCGATGGAAGGTTTTCAAGATCGCTTTTAGTCTCGACGCTTCTGCCACTTTATCAGCAGGTATCATATTCGCACGATCATTCATCTTTTTGATTTTATGGTTTATTCGACTACGAGGAGTAATGCGAACACCGAGATATCTCTATGGAGCCGAGACTTGATCATCCGGAGAGTATACCATATTATCTCCTTACTACATACAGCCGCTTATTTCTGCAAGTTATTCATCACGTAGAGGATATGGATATTGCTCCTTTTTGGTATCTCTTTACTACTACATCGCCTCTTTCTATTTTAGTTTATCACGCACTCCACCAAGAGAGGATCTCATGCGTCAATACCGATGAATACGCCAAAGATAGATTTACGAGTGGATGGGGGATTATTAGAGATTCATCATGTCGGTGTGTTTGTGCCTTTTTTCTTCATATGGCGAGCGCCATATTCAAAGCGGTCGAGCTCTGTATATTCTTGACCGTGATCATTCTTGCTCGCAGGATTGCACTATCGATTTATAGATTGAGGTCGACTTACTTTGCCATTCAACGATCACCACAGTGGAGAACCTCGTCTATTCAGCCACTCTTCGCCACATCGTACATCTTATCGCCTTCGACAAAGATACTATTTCTAATATTTATCGCGAGGGCAACCAAAGTGGTCGACTTTACTTTCTTCAAAAGGGGTTGAGATCGCCGCTGCTATTTCGAGTACAACACCTGTGAATTACCCTCGACACTACCATAGCTTAGTTCGTATTGATAGACACGGGCTTTCATACGCTTAGGAGTCTATAGAATTTTTAGGACTATTTATTTAGGAAATAATACCTCATTATTTATCGCTTTATTATTTATTCATTTATTATTTTGCTTTTAGCTCTTATGATTGAAGATCGTGTTTTACGCCACTCTCCCATGTATTTTTTATGAGCTATTTATATATGTCAGGTATCCGAACCCCATCCTTCCCCGTGGAGGCCTCGACAACCACAATCGAGATGTGATGGTGTGTTGAATAAAAAAACATAATTTAAGGCTAAAAATCTCATAATTGGTTGGTGATCGATGCTTGATATATCGTGATCACGCTTCTCTCGATCAAGTCATTTTTGTGGTTGAGCAATAAAGAAAAGTTAACCTCACATCAAGGGCAAGTAGTCCTTTTGGTGGTCGATGATCCACGAGCTGTGGTGGTCGACACGCTCGACATTGCCATAGCTCTTTTTTTTAATAATGTCACCCATAGTATCTTCTCGTAAAATTTGCATTCTGGATAGTATAGTCTCTAGGTTAGTTTATATTTTTTCCTTTGGTTTCAATTTCGATTATTTGTAGTAACTCAACTCGACATATCAAAGATTCTTACAAAACCCTAATAATGCCAAACATGCGCTTAACGGGTAATCCCATATGTTACTAGGTCAACTTGTTATCCACACCATGGTCCATGCCAAGATTGGTGTGGTGGTGCAACCAAAGACAAGTGTAACGACCACTGACTTTCTCCTACAAACCTTTTCGCCTGTGGGCTATTCAGCTGCATACTCGCTAGCTTACGATTGTCCACCGGAGGTCGGGCTCCAAACCGATTTCTTTCCGCTGCCCCCAATGACCAACCTCGGACCTCCCATTAAGGAGAACTTAAGTGGAATGTCAGTACCAATTGACAAGTTACTTTTTGCTCTCGCCTCAAGACTTCGTCAGCAAACAAGGTCCTTGTTTTAGTTAGATTCAACTCTTCGCTTGTTTTCTCCAAACTTTAATCAAGTTTATTATCGTTCACATTGTTTATCCTCTTGCAGATAGAATTGAACGAAAAGGACCATTGTCGCAAAAAAGTTTAAAATAGGGACTACATCGCTAAAAATAAAAAAGATAGGTCCTCAACCCACGTAAGAAGTGAAAAGATAGGGACCATTTGTGCAAACGCCGATTAACTCCATACCCTAGTTTAATTTCTTCTATTTTCTTTTAGAACTCGTCAAATAGTTGTAAGCAAGATTAGGCGACTTGTCCAAAATCTCAGCTTGCAATGTGGTTCCAATAACTTGGAAGAGTCCTCATTAGTTGATAAATTTATCTACTATTTATATATTGTCCCGTATGTACTACTTAGGGACATTGTTTCGAGATGTTTTATGTGTTGTACTGTGTTATGTCGTGAATCAATTTCATAATTTTGAGAATCTAATGGTTTTTTAAACCATAATTACTAAACTCATTTTATGAGAATCTAATGTTTTCTTAAAGTCATATATATATATATATATATATATATATATATATATATATATATATATATATAAACATATAAATGTAAGCACCACAAAAATTTATTTTCCCGCTAAATGTACTTTCCTATTTAGAATTTCTATTTTTTTTTCCCGCCTTAAATGAATTTTTTTAATAGTATTAACTGCTCATTCTTAATATCAGATTTAATAATCGCCCCATTTTTTTTTTTTTCAACTAGAGTCCTTCCATTTACCTTTTAATTTTTACTTTCTAAATTAGTTTTTTTGCAAGGATAACTAAATTAGTTTAGTTAAAATATAGATTATCTATATTTAAAATATTTAATTAATTAATCTTATCTTTGTTTTGATAAAAAAAAATGCATGGATTTTCCAATACTAATTAAGATTTAAGAGATCACATTTTCAATAGTATTTTCAAGATTATTATGGAAAATAATCAATGCACATTGAAAGAAAAAAATAAGTCCAAATCTATATTTTTATATTTTGTAATTATTGCAAAATTTAATTTTCCAATGGATTT
Organism: Forsythia suspensa; assembly: GCA_023638005.1. Lineage (NCBI taxonomy): Eukaryota > Viridiplantae > Streptophyta > Magnoliopsida > Lamiales > Oleaceae > Forsythia > Forsythia suspensa. The sequence goes on along the minus strand of JALRMA010000109.1, from coordinate 7,554 downwards.
TGATATAATTATCCATATTTTAAATACTAAATAATTTCATTTCATTAATTAATAATTAATTAATCTTATATTCATCTTGGTCAAAATATGCATGAGTTTTTCAATGTTAATTAAGATTTAAGAAATCACATTTAAACTTTTGTCATAGTTTAAATGTGTTATTCAATTTTCATTAATCTTACTTTATAACTTTTCAAAATAAAACAACAAAAAAGTAACATACATAAGAAAATAGTCAAACATGTTTCAATAAAATGAATGGTTATAGGACTATTAGAATAGTTGCACCTCAACTAAATTACTATTATGACACGATTTAAGAGATCACATTTAAGATATTGCATTTTCAAGATTATTATAGAAGACAATCAATATAAAGTGAAAGAAAAATAAGTCAAAATTCATATTTTCAAAGTTTGTTATCATTGCAAAATTAATTTTTTCAACGCTGCTTTTAAATTTAATTATTTATATTTTAAATACCTAATTAATTTAATTTAATTAATTAATTAATTATCTTCGCTTTGGTCAACATATGAATGAATTTAATACTAATTAAAATTTAGTGTTTGATTTTATTATAACTAATTAACTTTCATAAATAATCATCGAAATTATTTTTTGTGATTACACCTTCCGCATCGCACGGTGCAACACTAGTAATCTTTAAAAAGCTTATAAGCAAGTCATTGCACAAAAAATATTCAAGATCTAAAATTACTCAAACTCTTCTTATTCACGCTGTTTTCTATAAAATTATCATCCAAAATAGGAAGATCTAGTACACAAATAAAATTAAATATACTCAAGCTCAAAAGAAAAAAGAAAAAATTAATTGAACACGATATGTATTAACAATCAAATGCTTTATTAATTTTGTATTATCATTTGAGGAATGGACCAAACATTTGTAACTTTGTATTATTAATTTTATTAGGCTAATAGGTCCAATTGTGTTACAATAAATTGATATCGAGTCAATGGATCAAATTTCCATCCATTAAATTGATATTGAGTCAATGGATCAAATTTTCATCCATTAAATTGATATTGTGCTAAAGTTTAAATTACATATTAAAAATTAAAAAAGTCCCAAAGTTATGGGGTCCGTGTCTCCCCTGACCCCCGGCTCGCACTGCTGATAGGTACGTAACTTTTAACATGTTCTTTAGTTCGTAATCTTTTAGCATTCTTTTCAAAGATGCTAAAAGTGTGTGTTAATCCAACTATATCTAATTAAGCACGAGAAGACGGAATATATCAAATGGATCAAAAACCAAATTAAAACCCACACTACTCAAGAACGCATAATATTATACTATTTAAATTAGAAAATTTTGACACCAAAACATAATTTTTGACTTAAATCTAATTTACAATGAATATTATATCGAAAAATATTGGAAAACACTTTAAAAATAATATATGAGCATCTCAAAAACTCCCACTAAGAAATAGAACCTTCAAACAAATATTCTCGAATTTAATGTAAAATTTTCAGAAATTTAATTCACTTAAAAATATTAATTATGTATTTGTAAATGAATTTTATTTAAAGATTAAATACATAAAAATATTTTCACAAGGAAAAAAACTTTGAACCAACTAAAAAGATCCATAATATTATATGAATCATTCTGCAATTTTCACAATTACAGACAAGTCTCTCACGTGCCCCTCATGCACCGAAATAAAAATTTGTCCTTTTTTTATTAATTCCATAAAATTAAGGGGCCATACTGAAAAATCAGAATATTAACTGACCCTCACGTGCCTCCACACGCTGAAAAAATTTGATGTTAAACTACTTTTTAACCACACTAATTTCATAGCACGAAAAATAGTGAATATAATAATATCATGTTATGAAGTTTTGAGTGTTTCAACTAGAGTTTCGATTTACCTTAGTATATAATCCAAACAATGTAAAATTTTGCAAGCATATTTTACATCATGATATGAGCATATAGTATAAATTTCACTTAATTAATATTGAGTATTTCATAATGGGCCATTAAATGTGCTCAAGCTTAACAAATGACATGTATTCAGACTTTGAATTTTTCGTGACTTCAAACAAACTATAAATTTAAGCCCTTATATTGTACGGTGTATTCAATTTTTATTTTTTTCTCAGAAGAGTTTTCCATGCTTTTTGTCTTATTAATATTATATGCAAAATATAACCAAAATTTCAATAAATAAATTCCAAAGAATAAAATCAATTCTAACTTGCAAAAAAATCTAATAAATAAAATTACGTGATTTGCATTAATATTGTAGGCAAATAAAAAACAAGAATTCAAAAAATAAAATAAAATGAAATCAAGAAATAAAATTAAACCTTACATATCTAGTGTGTCGATTGTTTAATCGGCCGGTCCTTATGTCTCGCTTCTCTTTGTTTCAATTATCAAGTACCCAGAATGTTGTTATGATCAAGGCAATAACAAAGAAGAATGATTGGAGGAAAGTGGAGAAGAAGAACAAAGGGCCAACGGAATTAACCAACATTTGAAATTGAAGACAATGGAAACGACATACTTTTTAATGGAACAAAATGGCATCATATCTCTTAATGAAGACTCATTGCCGCTTCACCATTCGCCGTAATGCCTTTACGCTTTTATAAAAAATTTTTTGCTTATAAGTTGTAATTAGAATTTTACGCTTTTAAACAAGATATAAATAGAATAGAAAGGATAGAGAAAGGTAGATTTTGGATGATTGTTTGCAAAATTGAAAGTTTCCCGCATTTACCATCTTTTCTTTTATTTCTTCACGCTCCATATATCATTTCTTATCCCATTTCTATTTTCGCTTGAAATTAATCAAATTGGTGTTGAATTTGGGTTATTATGTTGAATTCCAATTTCAAAAATCGATGTTTTAAGTTTTGCTTTGAGCTTCATTTCCATTGTTTAAGCTTCAACCATAACAATTGGTATCGAGAGACGATTCTCATGACCGAGAAGATGGAAACCGATAAAAACAAGCGATGACCAATCGAAGAGATTAGATAAAGATATGGGCGATTTGGGAGTCGCTACACACTTTGTCTGCGCAAGGTTGATTCATCGAGAAACTACTCAAAACTTTATGTGGTAAGCAAGAGAAGTTCGAGTATTATATGCAAGAAATGAATGAGAAATATAATTCAATTGTAGCTATGCCAGCCTAAATTAAGTGTCTCTAGAGATAAACAAGTGGAAGAAATCAATATTGGGACCAATATGAAGGAGGAATGGTGGTGAAGAAAAGAATGAACAGAGGAGGGTATGATATATGATTAATACCAAATTACCCAAAATAGATTTTCCTCTATTCGGAGGAGAAACCCAAAACAAAGGTGAGAAAAGCCAACAAATATTTCCAAATCCACCAAATACGGAGAGATGAAGATGGAGATTGCCGAAATGTATCTTTTAAAGGAAGGGCGATATTTGGTTCCATGGAGCTGCAAGTCACCCTCAGAGTCGACTGGGTATGATGGCTACAAAAATCAGCAGGAGATTTATGTAAAATATGTGGGAGGAAGTAGTGGAGATCAAATTAGACAAGATGGGAGTATATGGGAGTATATGGAAAGATTTGAGAAACCGAAGTCCCAAGCCATGATAGCCCTACCTAATTTACCAAAATCATATTACATCAAAGATCTTTACCTGTGGGTCGAAGGAGAGATCAAACCATGGTGAAAATAATGAAGCCAACTTCCTTAACCCAAAGCTTTTGAAATTGCTCTCTTACAAGAACCAACCATTTCTGAAAAACCACAAAGAATCAAAACCCTTCATTCCTACTAAAAACCCTTACACTGTTTTCCAGCTTAAAATCCCACTCAACCATATAACTCACCCTCTAACCACAAAAATCCATCATCCACTTATAAAACCAACACACCCATCGATATCCAAACCAAAAGAAATTTGGGACTATGCTCTGTGTGATGAGAAGTACACCTTTCGGCCATGTATGTAAAAATAGAATGATAAATTTCATGGTTATGGAAGATGAAATGACGTAAGATCATGTAGAAGAAGAAGTGAGGATAGAGAAGAACAGGGAGAATGAAGAGGAAGAGGAGGTAATGCGCATTTCTATGAATGCCTTAGTGGGCAACATGAAACACTAACTATTAAAATACCGTAAACTCAAAGGGAAAAGGATGTCCATACTCATCGACAGCTGAAGTACCACGCTTTTGGCGTGGATGGAAGTCGGTACCATCCTTGAATTGTGAGGTTGATTCTTCTAAGATCATGATGGTGTCCGTGCTTCAACTGGATGTAAACTTGAAAGTAAGACCCTATGCAAGCCCCCAAGATGGCGTATGCAAGATTTTGAAGTTCCAATTCTGTCGAGATCACTTAAACCGGGAGGCAAAGTGATATGGTGTTGAGAGTAGATTGTCAATCATTGTTTGACACATAAAAGAATGTAAGTATGGGTGTAAGTGTGCAAGTACAACTAGCATAATCCTTCCAATCATAGGGACTAGAAGATTGGGCCTTGGTGGTGGGGGTAAGTGCCAAGGACACAATGCGCTGTGGTTAGATTGTGGGAAGTGTAGGTTGGAGAGAGGATATACTAGGACTACTTTTATCACAACGGGTATAATGTCAAAGAAAAAAATATAAAGAAAATATAAAGAAAGTAAAACTAATTTTAAGGTTAACACTAATCTGCTATATGTTCATAAGTTTGGAGCCAAAGTTGTAATTTTTCCTAAACCTTTATTCAAAACTTAAAGTGGCACGAGACTCATGTGACGGTGTTCATAGCTGGCCCCGATCTGACGTGCCCACAAATTTACTAAGTGGAAAGAAATGGTAAATACCATAATAAATGAAATAGTGAATATATTTGCATTCATAAACTTTATTTATCACACTATATTTTATTTATATTTAAAATTTTCAAACTTTGTTCATTATAATATTTATATTCTAATTTTTTCGCGCCTAATTTTATCTTCAATTTTAATTAATTAGCAACCCTCATCTTTAATGATGATTTTATTCAAAATATTTTGTTTGCATGTTTTAAAATGAGGAAAACAAATATAATCAACAACAAATCATTTTACGTTATCTCAATAGACTTTTTGGACCTAAAAATTGTTATTAGACAAAATATGTTAATTAATAAAAAATTGATAGTAAAAAATTCGACAAAAAATGTTGAGGATATAATTCTACAATAATCAAAGATCGAAAATTTTAAGACAATTAAAACGTAACAGAACAAATAAAAGGTGTGGAAAACCATTAAGAAACGCAAGAATTACTTATTTGCCACCGCCACTTTCACCGCAAGAAAGATACAAGTTGAGAAGTGCATTTGACATAACTAGATTCTCTCAAATGATGTAAGCAAATCTTTCTTGAACTCTTTAGTCTTTACATAGTGTTGCCTTTTGTCTAATTTTTTTGGGAATGTTATTTCAGCTTATTTCAGAAAAGTCGATTGGTCAAGTATAAACCTTCTCGATAATCATTACGCAATCTTTACATATTCAATTTTATGAGGTTAAATTTTGGTTCTCGACTTTTGATTGTGTCAAAAAAAATTAAGCGAGATATGCTTAGATGGGAGCACATGCCGATTTAATGAAGTTTTAAAAAGATTTCGTCAAGTTGAGAACCGATTGACAAATGTAATCAAAGATTAAAAAAATCAAACCGCTTTTTTTAAAATATCGAGATCAACTGCCACTCAAATTATCTATATTTATTTAACACCTTGATTTAGATTCATAAGAGTGTCTTGTGCTTGCATTTTGTATACACCGAGAGGTGAAATTAGCCAACAATGATAACACTAGGTAATTGACGAATTGCCAAATCAACTAAACTATAAAGACTAAAATTCAATGTTCGATATAAAATTTAAAAGTTGAATTGAATATCAATGTCAAAAAGTATCTAACTTGGATAATTGTCAATTTAAAATTAAATGCAATTTCAATTAATCAAGTCTTCAAGATTAATTAGACACCTAATTATCAAAAATCGAGTTATTTTTGTTATGTAAAGTTTCAATTGTTTTAAATGTTTAATGGTCATTAACATTACTTTTTAATTAAAGATTATAATTTATAAGTCAAAACTATTACATGCATGTGCATCACACACAATATTATCCCATTCAACTCGACTTTTACTCTCCGTACCGCAAATGGAGCCCTCTCTCTCTCTCTCCGAAAACGCTACTCAGACACCCAAAACTTACACACTCACTTACACCTTCACACGCACAAGTGAATACTGATCACTTTATTTATTCGACTAAATAAATAACGATTTAAACAAATGGGCTGGACAACCAGTAGTTAAACGTGAAAGTCGCTGTACATCTCTCTCTCTCTCTCTCTCTGTGTGTGTGTGTACGAATTATACATACACAATCCACACACGACCCACAGTCACGCGCTAGTGGTGCCCGATGCCCTGCCTTTTCATACTTTCTCTCTCCACTTTCTTCCATTTTCCGGTTTTCCCCATTCTTTCTCTACTTTCTTTTTCTTTATTTTCCATTTTTCCACTCTCTTTGAGTAAAAATATTTTTTTCCCAATTTCTGGGTCAACTTTTTTTTTTTTTTTTTTTATGTTATTGAACTTTCCCTGAAAGAAATCTCACTAGGTTACTAAAATTTAATTCATCTCAATTGAATCATCGAACTTCAATTTAATTTCAAATTTTAAAACTCATTACATTTTGTCACTTATCATCTCCAAATTGGCAAAATTGCTTAATTAACATCCATACCATAAATAATCTTCCACGTGATTGTTACGCCGATACTATAGAAATGAAAATAGAAAGTGAAAGTTAATGACAATATCTTTATAATACAAATGTTAAAATACATGTTGTTTAATCTTAACATTTTTATAATGTGACGAGAGGATAAGATAACATGTCATATATAGTGATTATATATAAAATTTGTTGTAGTATGACCATTGATGAAGTAGTTTTCATTAATTTAGAGATGGAAAGTGACCGCTGAAATTTGAAACTAAAATTGAAGTTTGGTGATTGAACCTAATTAAATTAAAGTTTAGTAACATAATTGAGATAAATTAAAGGTTAATACCTTAATTGAAATTTATCTAAAAGTTCTGTGGACTACAGATGAAATTTCATTTCAATTTTTCCACTCCTTGGAAAGTGGAAAATAAAGGAATAACGTTATGGTGTGTTTCTCATTGGCATTTATTTTCAGCTAAAAACGCCTTTTTTCCGCCTATTTTTCAACTTATTTTGTTTGATTGTCACAAAATTTCCATGGAAAGACATTTTCCCACCTATTTTCTTGTTTTTGATTGCAAACCTTTTTCTATGGAAATTTTTTCTCATTTTCTCACTTTGACTACATTTTCCTTTTGTTTTAAAAAAAAAATTTTCTGGGTTATGAAAAATTTATTTTATACTAAAATTTGATAACCTTTCCAACCCATAATTTCTTGGTAATTCATTTCTATAGAAAATATTTTCTTTTCACCTAAATTTTCCACTCTCGCAATCAAACACGCCTTAACGTTAAAA
>JALRMA010000108.1:0-72802 GCA_023638005.1 Forsythia suspensa | reverse complement strand
ATAATTTAGGTTATAGTTTGAGAAAATTCACGAATATAACCCATCGTTGGATGTTCTATACGTATTTTTAGATTCATTTCATTATATATTAACAATCAAAACACTTTTAGAAAACTATAAATTCTAATTTGGAGTCTCAAAACAAATTTTGAACGACCACAATTGTTGTTCTATGTCGAATTGCAAACATTTTGATCAAAAATGTGAAATATTCAAGCGTAAAATCCATTCTTTAACGTTCGAAAACATTTTTATTTCGATTTCCAAAGTTTTCTATATCATAATACATATAGGAAGCCATATATAATAATTTGAAATCACAAAAATACACTTTGAACAACTATATAGGTTATTTAATGTCGAACAATTTGGTTCATAGTTTGAGAAAATTCACCGAGTATAACCCATTGTTGGATGTTCTAAACAAAAATATTTTAGATTGATTTCATTATATATTAAAATCAAAAATCATTTAGAAAACTAAAAATTCCAATTTGGGGTCACAAAAATACATTTTGAACAACTTATTTGGATGTTCGAATTTTTAGAAAATTGCAAACGTTTTGGTTATATTTGTGCAATATTCAAGGTAAAATCCATTCTATAACGTTCGAAATATTTTCATTTCAATTTCAAAGTTTTTCTATATCATAATACATATAGGAAGCCATATATAATAATTTGAAATCACAAAATACACTTTGAACAACTATATAAGTTATTTAATGTCAAACAATTTCGGTCATAGTTTGAGAAAATTCACGAGTATAACCCATTGTTGGATGTTCTAAACGCATTTTTAGATTGATTTCATTATGTATTAACAATCAAAACTCATTTAGAAAACTATAAATTCCAATTTGGGGTCACAAAAATACATTTTGAACAACTTATTTGAATGTTCGAGGCTGAAATGCAAACGTTTTGGTTATATTTGTGCAATATTCAAGTGTAAAACCCATTCTATAACGTTAAAACGTATTTTCATTTCAATTTTCAAAGTTTTTCTATATCATAATACAAATAAGAAGCCATATCTACTAATTTGAAATCAAAAAATATATTTTGAGCAACTATATAGGTTGGTCAATGTCGAATAATTTAGGTTATAGTTTGAGAAAATTCACGAATATAACCCATCGTTGGATGTTCTATACATATTTTTAGATTCATTTCATTATATATTAACAATCAAAACACTTTTAGAAAACTGTAAATTCTAATTTGAGTCTCAAAACAAATTTTAAACGACCACAATTGTTGTTCTATGTCGAATTGCAAACATTTTGATCAAAAATGTGAAATATTCAAACGTAAAATCCATTCTTTAACGTTCGAAAACATTTTTATTTCGATTTCCAAAGTTTTTCTATATCATAATACATATAGGAAGCCATATATAATAATTTGAAATCACAAAAATACACTTTGAACAACTATATAGGTTATTTAATGTCAAACAATTTCGGTCATAGTTTGAGAAAATTCACGAGTATAACCCATTGTTGGATGTTCTAAACGCATTTTTAGATTGATTTCATTATGTATTAACAATCAAAACTCATTTAGAAAACTATAAATTCTAATTTGGGGTCACAAAAATACATTTTGAACAACTTATTTGAATGTTCGAGGTCGAAATGCAAACGTTTTGGTTATATTTGTGCAATATTCAAGTGTAAAACCCATTCTATAACGTTCGAAACGTATTTTCATTTCAATTTTCAAAGTTTTTCTATATCATAATACAAATAAGAAGCCATATCTACCAATTTAAAATCAAAAAAATATATTTTGAGCAACTATATAAGTTGGTCAATGTCGATTAATTTAGGTTATAGTTTGAGAAAATTCACGAATATAACCCATCGTTAGATGTTCTATACATATTTTTAGATTCATTTCATTATATATTAACATTCAAAACACTTTTAGAAAACTGTAAATTCTAATTTGGAGTTTCAAAAACAAATTTTAAACGACCACAATTGTTGTTCTATGTCGAATTGCAAACATTTTGATAAAAAATGTGAAATATTCAAACGTAAAATCCATTCTTTAACGTTCGAAAACATTTTATTTCGATTTCCAAAGTTTTTCTATGTCATAATACATATAGGAAGCCATATATAATAATTTGAAATCACAAAAATACACTTTGAACAACTATATAGGTTATTTAATGTCAAACAATTTCGGTCATAGTTTGAGAAAATTCACGAGTATAACCCATTGTTGGATGTTCTAAACGCATTTTAGATTAATTTCATTATGTATTAACAATCAAAACTCATTTAGAAAACTATAAATTCCAATTTGGGGTCACAAAAATACATTTTGAACAACAACTATTTGAATGTTCGAGGTCGAAAATGCAAACGTTTTGGTTATATTTGTGCAATATTCAAGTGTAAAACCCATTCTATAACGTTTCAAACGTATTTTCATTTCAATTTTCAAAGTTTTTCTATATCATAATACAAATAAGAAGCCATATCTACTAATTTGAAATCAAAAAAATATATTTTGAGCAACTATATAGGTTGGTCAATGTCGAATAATTTAGGTTATAGTTTGAGAAAATTCACGAATATAACCCATCGTTGGATGTTCTATACGTATTTTAGATTCATTTCATTATATATTAACAATCAAAACACTTTTAGAAAACTGTAAATTCTAATTTGGAGTCTCAAAACAAATTTTGAACGACCACAATTGTTGTTCTATGTCGAATTGCAAATATTTTGATCAAAATGTGAAATATTCAAACGTAAAATCCATTCTTTAACGTTCGAAAACATTTTTATTTCGATTTCCAAAGTTTTTCTATATCATAATACATATAGGAAGCCATATATAATAATTTGAAATCACAAAATACACTTTGAACAACTATATAGGTTATTTAATGTCGAACAATTTCGGTCATAGTTTGAGAAAATTCACGTAGTATAACCCATTGTTGGATGTTCTAAACGCATTTTTAGATTGATTTCATTATGTATTAACAATCAAAACTCATTTAGAAAACTATAAATTCCAATTTGGGGTCACAAAAATACATTTTGAACAACTTATTTGGATGTTCGAGGTCGAAATGCAAACGTTTTGGTTATATTTGTGCAATATTCAAGTGTAAAACCCATTCTATAACGTTCGAAACGTATTTTCATTTCAATTTTCAAAGTTTTTCTATATCATAATACAAATAAGAATCCATATCTACTAATTTGAAATCAAAAAATATACTTTGGGCAACTATATAGGTTGGTCAATGTCGAATAATTTAGGTTATAGTTTGAGAAAATTCACGAATATAACCCATCGTTGGATGTTCTATACATATTTTTAGATTCATTTCATTATATATTAATAATCAAAACACTTTTAGAAAACTGTAAATTCTAATTTGGAGTCTCAAAAACAAATTTTAAACGACCACAATTGTTGTTCTATGTCGAATTGCAAACATTTTGATCAAAATGTGAAATATTCAAACGAAAATCCATTCTTTAACGTTCGAAAACATTTTTATTTCGATTTCCAAAGTTTTTCTATATCATAATACATATAGGAAGCCATATATAATAATTTGAAATCACAAAAATACACTTTGAACAACTATATAAGTTATTTAATGTCAAACAATTTCGGTCATAGTTTGAGAAAATTCACTAGTATAACCCATTGTTGGATGTTCTAAATGCATTTTAGATTGATTTCATTATGTATTAACAATCAAAACTCATTTAGAAAACTATAAATTCCAATTTGGGGTCACAAAATACATTTTGAACAACTTATTTGAATGTTCGGCTTCGAAATGCAAACGTTTTTGGTTATATTTGTGCAATATTCAAGTGTAAAACCCATTCTATAACGTTCAAAACGTATTTTCATTTCAATTTTCAAAGTTTTCTATATCATAATACAAATAAGAAGCCATATCTACTAATTTGAAATCAAAAAATATATTTTGAGCAACTATATAGGTTGGTCAATGTCGAATAATTTAGGTTATAGTTTGAGAAAATTCAAGAATATAACCCATCGTTGGATGTTCTATACGTATTTTTAGATTCATTTCATTATATATTAACAATCAAAACACTTTTAGAAAACTGTAAATTCTAATTTGGAGTCTCAAAACAAATTTTGAACGACCACAATTGTTGTTCTATGTCGAATTGCAAATATTTTGATCAAAAATGTGAAATATTCAAACGTAAAATCCATTCTTTAACGTTCGAAAACATTTTTATTTCGATTTCCAAAGTTTTTCTATATCATAATACATATAGGAAGCCATATATAATAATTTGAAATCACAAAAATACACTTTGAACAACTATATAGGTTATTTAATGTCGAACAATTTCGTTCATAGTTTGAGAAAATTCACAGTATAACCCATTGTTGGATGTTCTAAACGCATTTTTATATTGATTTCATTATGTATTAAAAATCAAAAATCATTTAGAAAACTAAAAATTCCAATTTGGGGTCACAAAAATACATTTTGAACAACTTATTTGGATGTTCGAGGTCGAAATGCAAACGTTTTGGTTATATTTGTGCAATATTCAAGGGTAAAACCCATTCTATAACGTTCGAAACGTATTTTCATTTCGATTTCCAAAGTTTTTCTATATCATAATACATATAGGAAGCCATATATAATAATTTGAAATCACAAAAATACACTTTGAACAACTATATAAGTTATTTAATGTCAAACAATTTCGGTCATAGTTTGAGAAAATTCACGAGTATAACCCATTGTTGGATGTTCTAAACGCATTTTTAGATTGATTTCATTATGTATTAACAATCAAAACTCATTTAGAAAACTATAAATTCCAATTTGGGGTCACAAAAATACATTTTGAACAACTTATTTGAATGTTCGAGGTCGAAATGCAAACGTTTTGGTTATATTTGTGCAATATTCAAGTGTAAAACCCATTCTATAACGTTCGAAACGTATTTTCATTTCAATTTTCAAAGTTTTTCTATATCATAATACAAATAAGAAGCCATATCTACTAATTTGAAATCAAAAAATATATTTTGAGCAACTATATAGGTTGGTCAATGTCGAATAATTTAGGTTATAGTTTGAGAAAATTCACGAATATAACCCATCGTTGGATGTTCTATACGTATTTTTAGATTCATTTCATTATATATTAACAATCAAAACACTTTTAGAAAACTGTAAATTCTAATTTGGAGTCTCAAAAACAAATTTTGAACGACCACAATTGTTGTTCTATGTCGAATTGCAAATATTTTGATCAAAATGTGAAATATTCAAACGTAAAATCCATTCTTTAACGTTCGAAAACATTTTTATTTCGATTTCCAAAGTTTTCTATATCATAATACATATAGGAAGCCATATATAATAATTTGAAATCACAAAATACACTTTGAACAACTATATAGGTTATTTAATGTCGAACAATTTCGTTCATAGTTTGAGAAAATTCACGAGTATAACCCATTGTTGGATGTTCTAAGCGCATTTTTAGATTGATTTCATTATGTATTAAAAATCAAAAATCATTTAGAAAACTAAAATTCCAATTTGGGGTCACAAAATACATTTTGAACAACTTATTTGGATGTTCGAGGTCGAAATGCAAACGTTTTGGTTATATTTGTGCAATATTCAAGGGTAAAACCCATTCTATAACGTTAAAACGTATTTTCATTTCAATTTCAAAGTTTTTCTATATCATAATACATATAGGAAGCCATATATAATAATTTGAAATCACAAAAATACACTTTGAACAACTATATAGGTTATTTAATGTCGAACAATTTAGGTTATAGTTTGAGAAAATTCACGAGTATAACCCATTGTTGGATGTTCTAAACGCATTTTTAGATTGATTTCATTATATATTAAAAATCAAAACACATTTAGAAAACTAAAAATTCCAATTTGGGGTCACAAAAATACATTTTGAACAACTTATTTGGATGTTCTAGGTCGAAATGCAAACGTTTTGGTTATATTTGTGCAATATTCAAGGTAAAACCCATTCTATAACGTTCGAAAACATTTTCATTTCGATTTCCAAAGTTTTTCTATATCATAATACATATAGGAAGCCATATATAATAATTTGAAATCACAAAATACACTTTGAACAACTATATAAGTTATTTAATGTCAAACAATTTCGGTCATAGTTTGAGAAAATTCACGAGTATAACCCATTGTTGGATGTTCTAAACGCATTTTAGATTGATTTCATTATGTATTAACAATCAAAACTCATTTAGAAAACTATAAATTCCAATTTGGGGTCACAAAATACATTTTGAACAACTTATTTGAATGTTCGAGGTTAAAATGCAAACGTTTTGGTTATATTTGTGCAATATTCAAGTGTAAAACCCATTCTATAACGTTCAAACGTATTTTCATTTCAATTTTCAAAGTTTTTCTATATCATAATACAAATAAGAAGCCATATCTACTAATTTGAAATCAAAAAATATATTTTGAGCAACTATATAGGTTGGTCAATGTCGAATAATTTAGGTTATAGTTTGAGAAAATTCACGAATATAACCCATCGTTGGATGTTCTATACATATTTTTAGATTCATTTCATTATATATTAACAATCAAAACACTTTTAGAAAACTGTAAATTCTAATTTGGAGTCTCAAAAACAAATTTTGAACGACCACAATTGTTGTTCTATGTCGAATTGCAAATATTTTGATCAAAAATGTGAAATATTCAAACGTAAAATCCATTCTTTAACGTTCGAAAACATTTTTATTTCGATTTCCAAAGTTTTTCTATATCATAATACATATAGGAAGCCATATATAATAATTTGAAATCACAAAAATACACTTTGAACAACTATATAGGTTATTTAATGTCGAACAATTTCGGTTCATAGTTTGAGAAAATTCACGAGTATAACCCATTGTTGGATGTTCTAAACGCATTTTATGATTGATTTCATTATGTATTAAAAATCAAAACTCATTTAGAAAACTAAAAATTCCAATTTGGGGTCACAAAAATACATTTTGAACAACTTATTTGGATGTTCGAGGTCGAAATGCAAACGTTTTGGTTATATTTGTGCAATATTCAAGTGTAAAACCCATTCTATAACGTTCGAAACGTATTTTCATTTCAATTTTCAAAGTTTTTCTATATCATAATACAAATAAGAAGCCATATCTACTAATTTGAAATCAAAAAAATATATTTTGAGCAACTATATAGGTTGGTCAATGTCGAATAATTTAGGTTATAGTTTGAGAAAATTCACGAATATAACCCATCGTTGGATGTTCTATACATATTTTTAGATTCATTTCATTATATATTAACAATCAAAACACTTTTAGAAAACTGTAAATTCTAATTTGGAGTCTCAAAAACAAATTTTGAACGACCACAATTGTTGTTCTATGTCGAATTGCAAACATTTTGATCAAAAATGTGAAATATTCAAACGTAAAATCCATTCTTTAACGTTCGAAAACCTTTTTTTTCAATTTCCAAAGTTTTTCTATATCATAATACATATAGGAAGCCATATATAATAATTTGAAATCACAAAATACACTTTGAACAACTATATAGGTTATTTAATGTCAAACAATTTCGGTCATAGTTTGAGAAAATTCACAGTATAACCCATTGTTGGATGTTCTAAACGCATTTTTAGATTGATTTCATTATGTATTAACAATCAAAACTCATTTAGAAAACTATAAATTCCAATTTGGGGTCACAAAATACATTTTGAACAACTTATTTGAATGTTCGAGGTCGAAATGCAAACGTTTTGGTTATATTTGTGCAATATTCAAGTGTAAAACCCATTCTATAACGTTCGAAACGTATTTTCATTTCAATTTTCAAAGTTTTTCTATATCATAATACAAATAAGAAGCCATATCTACTAATTTGAAATCAAAAAAATATATTTTGAGCAACTATATAGGTTGGTCAATGTCGAATAATTTAGGTTATAGTTTGAGAAAATTCACGAATATAACCCATCGTTGGATGTTCTATACGTATTTTTAGATTCATTTCATTATATATTAACAATCAAAACACTTTTAGAAAACTGTAAATTCTAATTTGGAGTCTCAAAACAAATTTTGAACGACCACAATTGTTGTTCTATGTCGAATTGCAAATATTTTGATCAAAATGTGAAATATTCAAACGTAAAATCCATTCTTTAACGTTCGAAAACATTTTTATTTCGATTTCCAAAGTTTTTCTATATCATAATACATATAGGAAGCCATATATAATAATTTGAAATCACAAAAATACACTTTGAACAACTATATAGGTTATTTAATGTCGAACAATTTCGCTTCATAGTTTGAGAAAATTCACGAGTATAACCCATTGTTGGATGTTCTAAACGCATTTTTAGATTGATTTCATTATGTATTAAAATCAAAATCATTTAGAAAACTAAAATTCCAATTTGGGGTCACAAAAATACATTTTGAACAACTTATTTGGATGTTCGAGGTCGAATGCAAACGTTTTGGTTATATTTGTGCAATATTCAAGGGTAAAACCCATTCTATAACGTTCAAACGTATTTTCATTTCAATTTCCAAAGTTTTTCTATATCATAATACATATAGGAAGCCATATATAATAATTTGAAATCACAAAATACACTTTGAACAACTATATAAGTTATTTAATGTCAAACAATTTCGGTCATAGTTTGAGAAAATTCACTTAGTATAACCCATTGTTGGATGTTCTAAACGCATTTTTAGATTGATTTCATTATGTATTAACAATCAAAACTCATTTAGAAAACTATAAATTCCAATTTGGGGTCACAAAAATACATTTTGAACAACTTATTTGAATGTTCGAGGTCGAAATGCAAACGTTTTGGTTATATTTGTGCAATATTCAAGTGTAAAACCCATTCTATAACGTTCGAAACGTATTTTCATTTCAATTTTCAAAGTTTTTCTATATCATAATACAAATAAGAAGCCATATCTACTAATTTGAAATCAAAAAAATATATTTTGAGCAACTATATAGGTTGGTCAATATCGAATAATTTAGGTTATAGTTTGAGAAAATTCACGAATATAACCCATCGTTGGATGTTCTATACGTATTTTTAGATTCATTTCATTATATATTAACAATCAAAACACTTTTAGAAAACTGTAAATTCTAATTTGGAGTCTCAAAACAAATTTTGAACGACCACAATTGTTGTTCTATGTCGAATTGCAAATATTTTGATCAAAAATGTGAAATATTCAAACGTAAAATCCATTCTTTAACGTTCGAAAACATTTTTATTTCGATTTCCAAAGTTTTTCTATATCATAATACATATAGGAAGCCATATATAATAATTTGAAATCACAAAAATACACTTTGAACAACTATATAGGTTATTTAATGTCGAACAATTTCGTTCATAGTTTGAGAAAATTCACGAGTATAACCCATTGTTGGATGTTCTAAACGCATTTTTAGATTGATTTCATTATGTATTAAAAATCAAAAATCATTTAGAAAACTAAAAATTCCAATTTGGGGTCACAAAAATACATTTTGAACAACTTATTTGGATGTTCGAGGTTGAAATGCAAACGTTTTGGTTATATTTGTGCAATATTCAAGGGTAAAACCCATTCTATAACGTTCGAAACGTATTTTCATTTCGATTTCCAAAGTTTTTCTATATCATAATACATATAGGAAGCCATATATAATAATTTGAAATCACAAAATACACTTTGAACAACTATATAAGTTATTTAATGTCAAACAATTTCGGTCATAGTTTGAGAAAATTCACGAGTATAACCCATTGTTGGATGTTCTAAACGCATTTTTAGATTGATTTCATTATGTATTAACAATCAAAACTCATTTAGAAAACTATAAATTCCAATTTGGGGTCACAAAAATACATTTTGAACAACTTATTTGAATGTTCGAGGTCGAAATGCAAACGTTTTGGTTATATTTGTGCAATATTCAAGTGTAAAACCCATTCTATAACGTTCGAAACGTATTTTCATTTCAATTTTCAAAGTTTTTCTATATCATAATACAAATAAGAAGCCATATCTACTAATTTGAAATCAAAAAAAATATATTTTGAGCAACTATATAGGTTGGTCAATGTCGAATAATTTATGTTATAGATTGAGAAAAATTCACGAATATAACCCATCGTTGGATGTTCTATACGTATTTTCAGATTCATTTCATTATATATTAATAATCAAAACACTTTTAGAAAACTGTAAATTCTAATTTGGAGTCTCAAAAAAAAAATTTGAACGACCACAATTGTTGTTCTATGTCGAATTGCAAACATTTTGATCAAAAATGTGAAATATTCAAACGTAAAATCCATTCTTTAACGTTCGAAAACATTTTTATTTCGATTTCCAAAGTTTTTCTATATCATAATACATATAGGAAGCCATATATAATAATTTGAAATCACAAAAGTGCACTTTGAACAACTATATAGGTTATTTAATGTCGAACAATTTCGTTCATAGTTTGAGAAAATTCACGAGTATAACCCATTGTTGGATGTTCTAAACGCATTTTTAGATTGATTTCATTATGTATTAAAAATCAAAAATCATTTAGAAAACTAAAAATTCCAATTTGGGGTCACAAAAATACATTTTGAACAACTTATTTGGATGTTCGAGGTCGAAATGCAAACGTTTTGGTTATATTTGTGCAATATTCAAGGGTAAAACCCATTCTATAACGTTCGAAACGTATTTTCATTTCAATTTTCAAAGTTTTTCTATATCATAATACATATAGGAAGCCATATATAATAATTTGAAATCACAAAAATACACTTTGAACAACTATATAAGTTATTTAATGTCAAACAATTTCGGTCATAGTTTGAGAAAATTCACGAGTATAACCCATTGTTGGATGTTCTAAACGCATTTTTAGATTGATTTCATTATGTATTAACAATCAAAACTCATTTAGAAAACTATAAATTCCAATTTGGGGTCACAAAAATACATTTTGAACAACTTATTTGAATGTTCGAGGTCGAAATGCAAACGTTTTGGTTATATTTGTGCAATATTCAAGTGTAAAACCCATTCTATAACGTTCGAAACGTATTTTCATTTCAATTTTCAAAGTTTTTCTATATCATAATACAAATAAGAAGCCATATCTACTAATTTGAAATCAAAAAAAATATTTTGAGCAACTATATAGGTTGGTCAATGTCGAATAATTTAGGTTATAGTTTGAGAAAATTCACGAATATAACCCATCGTTGGATGTTCTATACGTATTTTTAGATTCATTTCATTATATATTAACAATCAAAACACTTTTAGAAAACTGTAAATTCTAATTTGGAGTCTCAAAAACAAATTTTAAACGACCACAATTGTTGTTCTATGTCGAATTGCAAACATTTTGATCAAAATGTGAAATATTCAAACGTAAAATCCATTCTTTAACGTTCGAAAACATTTTTATTTCGATTTCCAAAGTTTTTCTATATCATAATACATATAGGAAGCCATATATAATAATTTGAAATCACAAAATACACTTTGAACAACTATATAGGTTATTTAATGTCGAACAATTTCGGTCATAGTTTGAGAAAATTCACGAGTATAACCCATTGTTGGATGTTCTAAACGCATTTTAGATTGATTTCATTATGTATTAACAATCAAAACTCATTTAGAAAACTATAAATTCCAATTTGGGGTCACAAAATACATTTTGAACAACTTATTTGAATGTTCGAGGTCGAAATGCAAACGCGTTTGGTTATATTTGTGCAATATTCAAGTGTAAAACCCATTCTATAACGTTCAAACGTATTTTCATTTCAATTTTCAAAGTTTTTCTATATCATAATACAAATAAGAAGCCATATCTACTAATTTGAAATCAAAAAATATATTTTGAGCAACTATATAGGTTGGTCAATGTCGAATAATTTAGGTTATAGTTTGAGAAAATTCACGAATATAACCCATCGTTGGATGTTCTATACGTATTTTTAGATTCATTTCATTATATATTAACAATCAAAACACTTTTAGAAAACTGTAAATTCTAATTTGGAGTCTCAAAAACAAATTTTGAACGACCACAATTGTTGTTCTATGTCGAATTGCAAATATTTTGATCAAAATGTGAAATATTCAAACGTAAAATCCATTCTTTAACGTTCGAAAACATTTTTATTTCGATTTCCAAAGTTTTTCTATATCATAATACATATAGGAAGCCATATATAATAATTTGAAATCACAAAAATACACTTTGAACAACTATATAGGTTATTTAATGTCGAACAATTTCGTTTATAGTTTGAGAAAATTCACGAGTATAACCCATTGTTGGATGTTCTAAACGCATTTTTAGATTGATTTCATTATGTATTAAAAATCAAAAATCATTTAGAAAACTAAAAATTCCAATTTGGGGTCACAAAAATACATTTTGAACAACTTATTTGGATGTTCGAGGTCGAAATGCAAACGTTTTGGTTATATTTGTGCAATATTCAAGGGTAAAACCCATTCTATAACGTTCGAAACGTATTTTCATTTCAATTTCCAAAGTTTTTCTATATCATAATACATATAGGAAGCCATATATAATAATTTGAAATCACAAAAATACACTTTGAACAACTATATAAGTTATTTAATGTCAAACAATTTCGGTCATAGTTTGAGAAAATTCACGAGTATAACCCATTGTTGGATGTTCTAAACGCATTTTTAGATTGATTTCATTATGTATTAACAATCAAAACTCATTTAGAAAACTATAAATTCCAATTTGGGGTCACAAAAATACATTTTGAACAACTTATTTGAATGTTCGAGGTCGAAATGCAAACGTTTTGGTTATATTTGTGCAATATTCAAGTGTAAAACCCATTCTATAACGTTCGAAACGTATTTTCATTTCAATTTTCAAAGTTTTTCTATATCATAATACAAATAAGAAGCCATATCTACTAATTTGAAATCAAAAAAATATATTTTGAGCAACTATATAGGTTGGTCAATGTCGAATAATTTAGGTTATAGTTTGAGAAAATTCACGAATATAACCCATCGTTGGATGTTCTATACATATTTTTAGATTCATTTCATTATATATTAACAATCAAAACACTTTTAGAAAACTGTAAATTCTAATTTGGAGTTTCAAAACAAATTTTAAACGACCACAATTGTTGTTCTATGTCGAATTGCAAACATTTTGATAAAAAATGTGAAATATTCAAACGTAAAATCCATTCTTTAACGTTCGAAAACATTTTTATTTCGATTTCCAAAGTTTTTCTATATCATAATACATATAGGAAGCCATATATAATAATTTGAAATCACAAAATACACTTTGAACAACTATATAGGTTATTTAATGTCGAACAATTTCGGTCATAGTTTGAGAAAATTCACCCAGTATAACCCATTGTTGGATGTTCTAAACGCATTTTTAGATTAATTTCATTATGTATTAA
The DNA here is from genome assembly GCA_023638005.1 of Forsythia suspensa. Classification (NCBI taxonomy): domain Eukaryota; kingdom Viridiplantae; phylum Streptophyta; class Magnoliopsida; order Lamiales; family Oleaceae; genus Forsythia; species Forsythia suspensa. The sequence goes on along the minus strand of JALRMA010000108.1, from coordinate 59,228 downwards.
CAATCAAAACTCATTTAGAAAACTATAAATTCCAATTTGGGGTCACAAAAATACATTTTGAACAACTTATTTGAATGTTCGAGGTCGAAATGCAAACGTTTTGGTTATATTTGTGCAATATTCAAGTGTAAAACCCATTCTATAACGTTCGAAACGTATTTTCATTTCAATTTTCAAAGTTTTTCTATATCATAATACAAATAAGAAGCCATATCTACTAATTTGAAATCAAAAAAATATATTTTGAGCAACTATATAGGTTGGTCAATGTCGAATAATTTAGGTTATAGTTTGAGAAAATTCACGAATATAACCCATCGTTGGATGTTCTATACGTATTTTTAGATTCATTTCATTATATATTAACAATCAAAACACTTTTAGAAAACTGTAAATTCTAATTTGGAGTCTCAAAACAAATTTTGAACGACCACAATTGTTGTTCTATGTCGAATTGCAAATATTTTGATCAAAATGTGAAATATTCAAACGTAAAATCCATTCTTTAACGTTCGAAAACATTTTTATTTCGATTTCCAAAGTTTTTCTATATCATAATACATATAGGAAGCCATATATAATAATTTGAAATCACAAAAATACACTTTGAACAACTATATAGGTTATTTAATGTCGAACAATTTCGTTCATAGTTTGAGAAAATTCACGAGTATAACCCATTGTTGGATGTTCTAAACGCATTTTTAGATTGATTTCATTATGTATTAAAAATCAAAAATCATTTAGAAAACTAAAAATTCCAATTTGGGGTCACAAAAATACATTTTGAACAACTTATTTGGATGTTCGAGGTCGAAATGCAAACGTTTTGGTTATATTTGTGCAATATTCAAGGGTAAAACCCATTCTATAACGTTCGAAACGTATTTTCATTTCAATTTTCAAAGTTTTTCTATATCATAATACATATAGGAAGCCATATATAATAATTTGAAATCACAAAATACACTTTGAACAACTATATAGTTATTTAATGTCAAACAATTTCGGTCATAGTTTGAGAAAATTCACGAGTATAACCCATTGTTGGATGTTCTAAACGCATTTTTAGATTGATTTCATTATGTATTAACAATCAAAACTCATTTAGAAAACTATAAATTCCAATTTGGGGTCACAAAATACATTTTGAACAACTTATTTGAATGTTCGAGGTCGAAAATGCAAACGTTTTTGGTTATATTTGTGCAATATTCAAGTGTAAAACCCATTCTATAACGTTCAAACGTATTTTCATTTCAATTTTCAAAGTTTTTCTATATCATAATACAAATAAGAAGCCATATCTACTAATTTGAAATCAAAAAATATATTTTGAGCAACTATATAGGTTGGTCAATGTCGAATAATTTAGGTTATAGTTTGAGAAAATTCACGAATATAACCCATCGTTGGATGTTCTATACATATTTTTAGATTCATTTCATTATATATTAACAATCAAAACACTTTTAGAAAACTGTAAATTCTAATTTGGAGTCTCAAAAAATCAAATTTTGAACGACGACCACAATTGTTGTTCTATGTCGAATTGCAAACATTTTGATCAAAAATGTGAAATATTCAAACGTAAAATCCATTCTTTAACGTTCGAAAAACATTTTTATTTCGATTTCCAAAGTTTTTCTATATCATAATACATATAGGAAGCCATATATAATAATTTGAAATCACAAAAATACACTTTGAACAACTATATAGGTTATTTAATGTCGAACAATTTCGGTCATAGTTTGAGAAAATTCACGAGTATAACCCATTGTTGGATGTTCTAAACGCATTTTTAGATTGATTTCATTATGTATTAAAAATCAAAACTCATTTAGAAAACTATAAATTCCAATTTGGGGTCACAAAATACATTTTGAACAACTTATTTGAATGTTCGAGGTTCGAAATGCAAACGTTTTGGTTATATTTGTGCAATATTCAAGTGTAAAACCCATTCTATAACGTTCAAACGTATTTTCATTTCAATTTTCAAAGTTTTTCTATATCATAATACAAATAAGAATCCATATCTACTAATTTGAAATCAAAAAATATATTTTGAGCAACTATATAGGTTGGTCAATGTCGAATAATTTAGGTTATAGTTTGAGAAAATTCACGAATATAACCCATCGTTGGATGTTCTATACGTATTTTTTTAGATTCATTTCATTATATATTAACAATCAAAACACTTTTAGAAAACTGTAAATTCTAATTTGGAGTCTCAAAAACAAATTTTGAAACGACCACAATTGTTGTTCTATGTCGAATTGCAAATATTTTGATCAAAAATGTGAAATATTCAAACGTAAAATCCATTCTTTAACGTTCGAAAACATTTTTATTTCGATTTCCAAAGTTTTTCTATATCATAATACATATAGGAAGCCATATATAATAATTTGAAATCACAAAAGTGCACTTTGAACAACTATATAGGTTATTTAATGTCGAACAATTTCGTTCATAGTTTGAGAAAATTCACGAGTATAACCCATTGTTGGATGTTCTAAACGCATTTTTAGATTGATTTCATTATGTATTAAAAATCAAAAATCATTTAGAAAACTAAAATTCCAATTTGGGGTCACAAAATACATTTTGAACAACTTATTTGGATGTTCGAGGTCGAAATGCAAACGTTTTGGTTATATTTGTGCAATATTCAAGGGTAAAACCCATTCTATAACGTTCGAAACGTATTTTCATTTCAATTTTCAAAGTTTTTCTATATCATAATACATATAGGAAGCCATATATAATAATTTGAAATCACAAAAATACACTTTGAACAACTATATAAGTTATTTAATGTCAAACAATTTCGGTCATAGTTTGAGAAAATTCACGAGTATAACCCATTGTTGGATGTTCTAAACGCATTTTTAGATTGATTTCATTATGTATTAACAATCAAAACTCATTTAGAAAACTATAAATTCCAATTTGGGGTCACAAAAATACATTTTGAACAACTTATTTGAATGTTCGAGGTCGAAATGCAAACGTTTTGGTTATATTTGTGCAATATTCAAGTGTAAAACCCATTCTATAACGTTCGAAACGTATTTTCATTTCAATTTTCAAAGTTTTTCTATATCATAATACAAATAAGAAGCCATATCTACTAATTTGAAATCAAAAAATATATTTTGAGCAACTATATAGGTTGGTCAATGTCGAATAATTTAGGTTATAGTTTGAGAAAATTCACGAATATAACCCATCGTTGGATGTTCTATACGTATTTTTAGATTCATTTCATTATATATTAACAATCAAAACACTTTTAGAAAACTGTAAATTCTAATTTGGAGTCTCAAAAACAAATTTTGAACGACCACAATTGTTGTTCTATGTCGAATTGCAAATATTTTGATCAAAATGTGAAATATTCAAACGTAAAATCCATTCTTTAACGTTCGAAAACATTTTTATTTCGATTTCCAAAGTTTTTCTATATCATAATACATATAGGAAGCCATATATAATAATTTGAAATCACAAAAATACACTTTGAACAACTATATAGGTTATTTAATGTCGAACAATTTCGCTCATAGTTTGAGAAAATTCACGAGTATAACCCATTGTTGGATGTTCTAAACGCATTTTTAGATTGATTTCATTATGTATTAAAAATCAAAAATCATTTAGAAAACTAAAAATTCCATTTGGGGTCACAAAAATACATTTTGAACAACTTATTTGGATGTTCGAGGTCGAAATGCAAACGTTTTGGTTATATTTGTGCAATATTCAAGGGTAAAACCCATTCTATAACGTTCAAACGTATTTTCATTTCAATTTCAAAGTTTTTCTATATCATAATACATATAGGAAGCCATATATAATAATTTGAAATCACAAAATACACTTTGAACAACTATATAAGTTATTTAATGTCAAACAATTTCGGTCATAGTTTGAGAAAATTCACGAGTATAACCCATTGTTGGATGTTCTAAACGCATTTTTAGATTGATTTCATTATGTATTAACAATCAAAACTCATTTAGAAAACTATAAATTCCAATTTGGGGTCACAAAAATACATTTTGAACAACTTATTTGAATGTTCGAGGTCGAAATGCAAACGTTTTGGTTATATTTGTGCAATATTCAAGTGTAAAACCCATTCTATAACGTCCGAAACGTATTTTCATTTCAATTTTCAAAGTTTTTCTATATCATAATACAAATAAGAAGCCATATCTACTAATTTGAAATCAAAAAAATATATTTTGAGCAACTATATAGGTTGGTCAATGTCGAATAATTTAGGTTATAGTTTGAGAAAATTCACGAATATAACCCATCGTTGGATGTTCTATACGTATTTTTAGATTCATTTCATTATATATTAACAATCAAAACACTTTTAGAAAACTGTAAATTCTAATTTGGAGTCTCAAAAACAAATTTTGAACGACCACAATTGTTGTTCTATGTCGAATTGCAAATATTTTGATCAAAAATGTGAAATATTCAAACGTAAAATCCATTCTTTAACGTTCGAAAACATTTTTATTTCGATTTCCAAAGTTTTTCTATATCATAATACATATAGGAAGCCATATATAATAATTTGAAATCACAAAAATACACTTTGAACAACTATATAGGTTATTTAATGTCGAACAATTTCGTTCATAGTTTGAGAAAATTCACGAGTATAACCCATTGTTGGATGTTCTAAACGCATTTTTAGATTGATTTCATTATGTATTAAAAATCAAAAATCATTTAGAAAACTAAAAATTCCAATTTGGGGTCACAAAAATACATTTTGAACAACTTATTTGGATGTTCGAGGTCGAAATGCAAACGTTTTGGTTATATTTGTGCAATATTCAAGGGTAAAACCCATTCTATAACGTTCAAAAACGTATTTTCATTTCAATTTCAAAGTTTTTCTATATCATAATACATATAGGAAGCCATATATAATAATTTGAAATCACAAAATACACTTTGAACAACTATATAAGTTATTTAATGTCAAACAATTTCGGTCATAGTTTGAGAAAATTCACGAGTATAACCCATTGTTGGATGTTCTAAACGCATTTTTAGATTGATTTCATTATGTATTAACAATCAAAACTCATTTAGAAAACTATAAATTCCAATTTGGGGTCACAAAAATACATTTTGAACAACTTATTTGAATGTTCGAGGTCGAAATGCAAACGTTTTGGTTATATTTGTGCAATATTCAAGTGTAAAACCCATTCTATAACGTTCGAAACGTATTTTCATTTCAATTTTCAAAGTTTTTCTATATCATAATACAAATAAGAAGCCATATCTACTAATTTGAAATCAAAAAATATATTTTGAGCAACTATATAGGTTGGTCAATGTCGAATAATTTAGGTTATAGTTTGAGAAAATTCACGAATATAACCCATCGTTGGATGTTCTATACGTATTTTTAGATTCATTTCATTATATATTAACAATCAAAACACTTTTAGAAAACTGTAAATTCTAATTTGGAGTCTCAAAAACAAATTTTGAAACGACCACAATTGTTGTTCTATGTCGAATTGCAAATATTTTGATCAAAAATGTGAAATATTCAAACGTAAAATCCATTCTTTAACGTTCGAAAACATTTTTATTTCGATTTCCAAAGTTTTTCTATATCATAATACATATAGGAAGCCATATATAATAATTTGAAATCACAAAAATACACTTTGAACAACTATATAGGTTATTTAATGTCGAACAATTTCGGTCATAGTTTGAGAAAATTCACGAGTATAACCCATTGTTGGATGTTCTAAACGCATTTTTAGATTGATTTCATTATGTATTAAAAATCAAAACTCATTTAGAAAACTAAAAATTCCAATTTGGGGTCACAAAAATACATTTTGAACAACTTATTTGGATGTTCGAGGTCGAAAATGCAAACGCGTTTTGGTTATATTTGTGCAATATTCAAGGGTAAAACCCATTCTATAACGTTCATAATACAAATAAGAACGTATATTCATTTCAATTTAGTTGAGAAAATTCAAAGTTTTTCTATATCATAATACATATAGGAAAAGCCATATATAATAATTTGAAATCACAAAAATACACTTTGAACAACTATATAAGTTATTTAATGTCAAACAATTTCGGTCATAGTTTGAGAAAATTCACAGTATAACCCATTGTTGGATGTTCTAAACGCATTTTTAGATTGATTTCATTATGTATTAACAATCAAAACTCATTTAGAAAACTATAAATTCCAATTTGGGGTCACAAAATACATTTTGAACAACTTATTTGAATGTTCGAGGTCGAAATGCAAACGCTTTTGGTTATATTTGTGCAATATTCAAGTGTAAAACCCATTCTATAACGTTCGAAACGTATTTTCATTTCAATTTTCAAAGTTTTTCTATATCATAATACAAATAAGAAGCCATATCTACTAATTTGAAATCAAAAAAATATATTTTGAGCAACTATATAGGTTGGTCAATGTCGAATAATTTAGGTTATAGTTTGAGAAAATTCACGAATATAACCCATCGTTGGATGTTCTATACGTATTTTTAGATTCATTTCATTATATATTAACAATCAAAACACTTTTAGAAAACTGTAAATTCTAATTTGGAGTCTCAAAAACAAATTTTAAACGACCACAATTGTTGTTCTATGTCGAATTGCAAATATTTTGATCAAAAATGTGAAATATTCAAACGTAAAATCCATTCTTTAACGTTCGAAAACATTTTTATTTCGATTTCCAAAGTTTTTCTATATCATAATACATATAGGAAGCCATATATAATAATTTGAAATCACAAAATACACTTTGAACAACTATATAGGTTATTTAATGTCAAACAATTTCGGTCATAGTTTGAGAAAATTCACGAGTATAACCCATTGTTGGATGTTCTAAACGCATTTTTAGATTGATTTCATTATGTATTAAAAATCAAAACTCATTTAGAAAACTATAAATTCCAATTTGGGGTCACAAAATACATTTTGAACAACTTATTTGGATGTTCGAGGTCGAAATGCAAACGTTTTGGTTATATTTGTGCAATATTCAAGGGTAAAACCCATTCTATAACGTTCAAACGATTTTCATTTCAATTTTCAAAGTTTTTCTATATCATAATACAAATAAGAAGCCATATCTACTAATTTGAAATCAAAAAATATATTTTGAGCAACTATATAGGTTGGTCAATGTCGAATAATTTAGGTTATAGTTTGAGAAAATTCACGAATATAACCCATCGTTGGATGTTCTATATATATTTTTAGATTCATTTCATTATATATTAACAATCAAAACACTTTTAGAAAACTATAAATTCTAATTTGGAGTTTCAAAACAAATTTTAAATTGTTGTTCTATGTCGAATTGCAAACATTTTGATCAAAAATGTGAAATATTCAAAAAAATCCATTCTTTAACGTTCGAAAACATTTTTATTTCGATTTCCAAAGTTTTTCTATATCATAATACATATAGGAAGCCATATATAATTTTGAAATCACAAAAATACACTTTGAACAACTATATAGGTTATTTAATGTCGAACAATTTGGTCATAGTTTGAGAAAATTCACGAGTATAACCCATTGTTGGATGTTCTAAACGCATTTTTAGATTGATTTCATTATGTATTAACAATCAAAACTCATTTAGAAAACTATAAATTCCAATTTGGGGTCACAAAATACATTTTGAACAACTTATTTGAATGTTCGAGGTCGAAATGCAAACGTTTTGGTTATATTTGTGCAATATTCAAGTGTAAAACCCATTCTATAACGTTCGAAACGTATTTTCATTTCAATTTTCAAAGTTTTTCTATATCATAATACAAATAAGAATCCATATCTACTAATTTGAAATCAAAAAATATATTTTGAGCAACTATATAGGTTGGTCAATGTCGAATAATTTAGGTTATAGTTTGAGAAAATTCACGAATATAACCCATCGTTGGATGTTCTATACGTATTTTTAGATTCATTTCATTATATATTAACAATCAAAACACTTTTAGAAAACTGTAAATTCTAATTTGGAGTCTCAAAAACAAATTTTGAAACGACCACAATTGTTGTTCTATGTCGAATTGCAAATATTTTGATCAAAATGTGAAATATTCAAACGTAAAATCCATTCTTTAACGTTCGAAAACATTTTTATTTCGATTTCCAAAGTTTTTCTATATCATAATACATATAGGAAGCCATATATAATAATTTGAAATCACAAAAATACACTTTGAACAACTATATAGGTTATTTAATGTCGAACAATTTCGGTCATAGTTTGAGAAAATTCACGAGTATAACCCATTGTTGGATGTTCTAAACGCATTTTTAGATTGATTTCATTATGTATTAAAAATCAAAACTCATTTAGAAAACTAAAAATTCCAATTTGGGGTCACAAAAATACATTTTGAACAACTTATTTGGATGTTCGAGGTCGAAATGCAAACGTTTTGGTTATATTTGTGCAATATTCAAGCGTAAAACCCATTCTATAACGTTAAAACGTATTTTCATTTCAATTTTCAAAGTTTTTCTATATCAAATACAAATAAGAAGCCATATCTACTAATTTGAAATCAAAAAAATATATTTTGAGCAACTATATAGGTTGGTCAATGTCGATTAATTTAGGTTATAGTTTGAGAAAATTCACGAATATAACCCATCGTTGGATGTTCTATACATATTTTTAGATTCATTTCATTATATATTAACATTCAAAACACTTTTAGAAAACTGTAAATTCTAATTTGGAGTTTCAAAAACAAATTTTAAACGACCACAATTGTTGTTCTATGTCGAATTGCAAACATTTTGATAAAAAATGTGAAATATTCAAACGTAAAATCCATTCTTTAACGTTCGAAAACATTTTTATTTCGATTTCCAAAGTTTTTCTATATCATAATACATATAGGAAGCCATATATAATAATTTGAAATCACAAAATACACTTTGAACAACTATATAGGTTATTTAATGTCAACAATTTCGGTCATAGTTTGAGAAAATTCACGAGTATAACCCATTGTTGGATGTTCTAAACGCATTTTTAGATTAATTTCATTATGTATTAACAATCAAAACTCATTTAGAAAACTATAAATTCCAATTTGGGGTCACAAAATACATTTTGAACAACTTATTTGAATGTTCGAGGTCGAAATGCAAACGTTTTGGTTATATTTGTGCAATATTCAAGTGTAAAACCCATTCTATAACGTTCGAAACGTATTTTCATTTCAATTTTCAAAGTTTTTCTATATCATAATACAAATAAGAAGCCATATCTACTAATTTGAAATCAAAAAAATATATTTTGAGCAACTATATAGGTTGGTCAATGTCGAATAATTTAGGTTATAGTTTGAGAAAATTCACGAATATAACCCATCGTTGGATGTTCTATACGTATTTTTAGATTCATTTCATTATATATTAACAATCAAAACACTTTTAGAAAACTGTAAATTCTAATTTGGAGTCTCAAAAACAAATTTTGAACGACCACAATTGTTGTTCTATGTCGAATTGCAAATATTTTGATCAAAATGTGAAATATTCAAACGTAAAATCCATTCTTTAACGTTCGAAAACATTTTTATTTCGATTTCCAAAGTTTTTCTATATCATAATACATATAGGAAGCCATATATAATAATTTGAAATCACAAAAGTACACTTTGAACAACTATATAGGTTATTTAATGTCGAACAATTTCGTTCATAGTTTGAGAAAATTCACGAGTATAACCCATTGTTGGATGTTCTAAACGCATTTTTAGATTGATTTCATTATGTATTAAAAATCAAAAATCATTTAGAAAACTAAAAATTCCAATTTGGGGTCACAAAAATACATTTTGAACAACTTATTTGGATGTTCGAGGTCGAAATGCAAACGTTTTGGTTATATTTGTGCAATATTCAAGGGTAAAACCCATTCTATAACGTTCAAACGTATTTTCATTTCAATTTCCAAAGTTTTTCTATATCATAATACATATAGGAAGCCATATATAATAATTTGAAATCACAAAATACACTTTGAACAACTATATAAGTTATTTAATGTCAAACAATTTCGGTCATAGTTTGAGAAAATTCACGAGTATAACCCATTGTTGGATGTTCTAAACGCATTTTTAGATTAATTTCATTATGTATTAACAATCAAAACTCATTTAGAAAACTATAAATTCCAATTTGGGGTCACAAAAATACATTTTGAACAACTTATTTGAATGTTCGAGGTCTAAATGCAAACGTTTTGGTTATATTTGTGCAATATTCAAGTGTAAAACCCATTCTATAACGTTGAAACGTATTTTCATTTCAATTTTCAAAGTTTTTCTATATCATAATACAAATAAGAAGCCATATCTACTAATTTGAAATCAAAAAATATATTTTGAGCAACTATATAGGTTGGTCAATGTCGAATAATTTAGGTTATAGTTTGAGAAAATTCACGAATATAACCCATCGTTGGATGTTCTATACATATTTTTAGATTCATTTCATTATATATTAACAATCAAAACACTTTTAGAAAACTGTAAATTCTAATTTGGAGTTTCAAAACAAATTTTAAACGACCACAATTGTTGTTCTATGTCGAATTGCAAACATTTTGATCAAAATGTGAAATATTCAAACGTAAAATCCATTCTTTAACGTTCGAAAACATTTTTATTTCGATTTCCAAAGTTTTTCTATATCATAATACATATAGGAAGCCATATATAATAATTTGAAATCACAAAAATACACTTTGAACAACTATATAGGTTATTTAATGTCGAACAATTTCGGTCATAGTTTGAGAAAATTCACGAGTATAACCCATTGTTGGATGTTCTAAACGCATTTTTAGATTGATTTCATTATGTATTAAAAATCAAAAATCATTTAGAAAACTAAAATTCCAATTTGGGGTCACAAAAATACATTTTGAACAACTTATTTGGATGTTCGAGGTCTAAATGCAAACGTTTTGGTTATATTTGTGCAATATTCAAGGGTAAAACCCATTCTATAACGTTAAAACGTATTTTCATTTCAATTTTCAAAGTTTTTCTATATCATAATACATATAAGAAGCCATATATAATAATTTGAAATCAAAAAATATATTTTGAACAACTATATAGGTTGGTTAATGTCGAATAATTTAGGTTATAGTTTGAGAAAATTCACGAATATAACCCATTGTTGGATGTTCTATACGCATTTTTAGATTCATTTCATTATATATTAACAATCAAAACACTTTTAGAAAACTAAAATTCTAATTTGGGGTCTCAAAAATAAATTTTGAACAACTTATTTGTTGTTCTATGTCGAATTGCAAACATTTTGATCAAAATTGTGCAATATTCAAGGGTAAAATCCATTCTATAACGTTCGAAAGCATTTTTATTTCGATTTCTAAAGTTTTTCTATATCATAATTCATATAGGAAGCCATATATAATAATTTGAAATCACAAAAATACACTTTGAACAACTATATAAGTTATTTAATGTCAAACAATTTCGGTCATAGTTTGAGAAAATTCACGAGTATAACCCATTGTTGGATGTTCTAAACGCATTTTTAGATTAATTTCATTATGTATTAACAATCAAAACTCATTTAGAAAACTATAAATTCCAATTTGGGGTCACAAAAATACATTTTGAACAACTTATTTGAATGTTCGAGGTCGAAATGCAAACGTTTTGGTTATATTTGTGCAATATTCAAGTGTAAAACCCATTCTATAACGTTCGAAACGTATTTTCATTTCAATTTTCAAAGTTTTTCTATATCATAATACAAATAAGAAGCCATATCTACTAATTTGAAATCAAAAAATATACTTTGAGCAACTATATAGGTTGGTCAATGTCGAATAATTTAGGTTATAGTTTTAGAAAATTCACGAATATAACCCATCGTTGGACGTTCTATACGTATTTTTAGATTCATTTCATTATATTTAACAATCAAAACACTTTTAGAAAACTGTAAATTCTAATTTGGAGTTTCAAAACAAATTTTGAAACGACCACAATTGTTGTTCTATGTCGAATTGCAAATATTTTGATCAAAAATGTGAAATATTCAAACGTAAAATCCATTCTTTAACGTTCGAAAACATTTTCATTTCGATTTCCAAAGTTTTTCTATATCATAATACATATAGGAAGCCATATATAATAATTTGAAATCACAAAAATACACTTTGAACAACTATATAGGTTATTTAATGTCGAACAATTTCGTTCATAGTTTGAGAAAATTCACGAGTATAACCCCATTGTTGGATGTTCTAAACGCATTTTTAGATTGATTTCATTATGTATTAAAAATCAAAAATCATTTAGAAAACTAAAAATTCCAATTTGGGGTCACAAAAATACATTTTGAACAACTTATTTGGATGTTCGAGGTCGAAATGCAAACGTTTTGGTTATATTTGTGCAATATTCAAGGGTAAAACCCATTCTATAACGTTCAAACGTATTTTCATTTCAATTTTCAAAGTTTTTCTATATCATAATACATATAGGAAGCCATATATAATAATTTGAAATCACAAAATACACTTTGAACAACTATATAGGTTATTTAATGTCAAACAATTTCGGTCATAGTTTGAGAAAATTCACGAGTATAACCCATTGTTGGATGTTCTAAACGCATTTTTAGATTAATTTCATTATGTATTAACAATCAAAACTCATTTAGAAAACTATAAATTCCAATTTGGGGTCACAAAATACATTTTGAACAACTTATTTGAATGTTCGAGGTCGAAATGCAAACGTTTTGGTTATATTTGTGCAATATTCAAGTGTAAAACCCATTCTATAACGTTCGAAACGTATTTTCATTTCAATTTTCAAAGTTTTTCTATATCATAATACAAATAAGAAGCCATATCTACTAATTTGAAATCAAAAAATATATTTTGAGCAACTATATAGGTTGGTCAATGTCGAATAATTTAGGTTATAGTTTGAGAAAATTCACGAATATAACCCATCGATGGATGTTCTATACATATTTTTAGATTCATTTCATTATATATTAACAATCAAAACACTTTTAGAAAACTGTAAATTCTAATTTGGAGTCTCAAAAACAAATTTTGAACGACCACAATTGTTGTTCTATGTCGAATTGCAAATATTTTGATCAAAAATGTGAAATATTCAAACGTAAAATCCATTCTTTAACGTTCGAAAACATTTTTATTTCGATTTCCAAAGTTTTTCTATATCATAATACATATAGGAAGCCATATATAATAATTTGAAATCACAAAAATACACTTTGAACAACTATATAGGTTATTTAATGTCGAACAATTTCGGTCATAGTTTGAGAAAATTCACGAGTATAACCCATTGTTGGATGTTCTAAACGCATTTTTAGATTGATTTCATTATGTATTAAAAATCAAAAATCATTTAGAAAACTAAAAATTCCAATTTGGGGTCACAAAAATACATTTTGAACAACTTATTTGGATGTTCGAGGTCGAAATGCAAACGTTTTGGTCATATTTGTGCAATATTCAAGGGTAAAACCCATTCTATAACGTTCAAACGTATTTTCATTTCGATTTCCAAAGTTTTTCTATATCATAATACATATAGGAAGCCATATATAATAATTTGAAATCACAAAATACACTTTGAACAACTATATAGGTTATTTAATGTCAAACAATTTCGGTCATAGTTTGAGAAAATTCACGAGTATAACCCATTGTTGGATGTTCTAAACGCATTTTTAGATTGATTTCATTATGTATTAACAATCAAAACTCATTTAGAAAACTATAAATTCCAATTTGGGGTCACAAAAATACATTTTGAACAACTTATTTGAATGTTCGAGGTCGAAATGCAAACGTTTTGGTTATATTTGTGCAATATTCAAGTGTAAAACCCATTCTATAACGTTCGAAACGTATTTTCATTTCAATTTTCAAAGTTTTTCTATATCATAATACAAATAAGAAGCCATATCTACTAATTTGAAATCAAAAAATATATATTTTGAGCAACTATATAGGTTGGTCAATGTCGAATAATTTAGGTTATAGTTTGAGAAAATTCACGAATATAACCCATCGTTGGATGTTCTATACATATTTTTAGATTCATTTCATTATATATTAATAATCAAAACACTTTTAGAAAACTGTAAATTCTAATTTGGAGTTTCAAAACAAATTTTAAACGACCACAATTGTTGTTCTATGTCGAATTGCAAACATTTTGATAAAAAATGTGAAATATTCAAACGTAAAATCCATTCTTTAACGTTCGAAAACATTTTTATTTCGATTTCCAAAGTTTTTCTATATCATAATACATATAGGAAGCCATATATAATAATTTGAAATCACAAAAATACACTTTGAACAACTATATAGGTTATTTAATGTCGAACAATTTCGGTCATAGTTTGAGAAAATTCACGAGTATAACCCATTGTTGGATGTTCTAAACGCATTTTTAGATTGATTTCATTATGTATTAACAATCAAAACTCATTTAGAAAACTATAAATTCCAATTTGGGGTCACAAAAATACATTTTGAACAACTTATTTGAATGTTCGAGGTCGAAATGCAAACGTTTTGGGTTATATTTGTGCAATATTCAAGTGTAAAACCCATTCTATAACGTTCAAACGTATTTTCATTTCAATTTTCAAAGTTTTTCTATATCATAATACAAATAAGAAGCCATATCTACTAATTTGAAATCAAAAAATATATTTTGAGCAACTATATAGGTTGGTCAATGTCGAATAATTTAGGTTATAGTTTGAGAAAATTCACGAATATAACCCATCGTTGGATGTTCTATACATATTTTTAGATTCATTTCATTATATATTAACAATCAAAACACTTTTAGAAAACTGTAAATTCTAATTTGGAGTTTCAAAACAAATTTTAAACGACCACAATTGTTGTTCTATGTCGAATTGCAAACATTTTGATCAAAATGTGAAATATTCAAACGTAAAATCCATTCTTTAACGTTCGAAAACATTTTTATTTCGATTTCCAAAGTTTTTCTATATCATAATACATATAGGAAGCCATATATAATAATTTGAAATCACAAAATACACTTTGAACAACTATATAGGTTATTTAATGTCGAACAATTTAGATTCGTTCATAGTTTGAGAAAATTCACGAGTATAACCCATTGTTGGATGTTCTAAACGCATTTTTAGATTGATTTCATTATGTATTAAAAATCAAAAATCATTTAGAAAACTAAAAATTCAATTTGGGGTCACAAAATACATTTTGAACAACTTATTTGGATGTTCGAGGTTCAAATGCAAACGCGTTTTGGTCATATTTGTGCAATATTCAAGGGTAAAACCCATTCTATAACGTTCGAAACGTATTTTCATTTCGATTTCCAAAGTTTTTCTATATCATAATACATATAGGAAGCCATATATAATAATTTGAAATCACAAAAATACACTTTGAACAACTATATAGGTTATTTAATGTCGAACAATTTCGGTCATAGTTTGAGAAAATTCACGAGTATAACCCATTGTTGGATGTTCTAAACGCATTTTTAGATTAATTTCATTATGTATTAACAATCAAAACTCATTTAGAAAACTATAAATTCCAATTTGGGGTCACAAAAATACATTTTGAACAACTTATTTGAATGTTCGAGGTTCGAAATGCAAACGTTTTGGTTATATTTGTGCAATATTCAAGTGTAAAACCCATTCTATAACGTTCAAACGTATTTTCATTTCAATTTTCAAAGTTTTTCTATATCATAATACAAATAAGAAGCCATATCTACTAATTTGAAATCAAAAAATATATTTTGAGCAACTATATAGGTTGGTCAATGTCGAATAATTTAGGTTATAGTTTGAGAAAATTCACGAATATAACCCATCGTTGGATGTTCTATACATATTTTTAGATTCATTTCATTATATATTAACAATCAAAACACTTTTAGAAAACTGTAAATTCTAATTTGGAGTTTCAAAACAAATTTTAAACGACCACAATTGTTGTTCTATGTCGAATTGCAAATATTTTGATCAAAATGTGAAATATTCAAACGTAAAATCCATTCTTTAACGTTTGAAAACATTTTTTTTCGATTTCCAAAGTTTTTCTATATCATAATACATATAGGAAGCCATATATAATAATTTGAAATCACAAAATACACTTTGAACAACTATATAGGTTATTTAATGTCAAACAATTTCGGTCATAGTTTGAGAAAATTCACGAGTATAACCCATTGTTGGATGTTCTAAACGCATTTTTAGATTGATTTCATTATGTATTAACAATCAAAACTCATTTAGAAAACTATAAATTCCAATTTGGGGTCACAAAAATACATTTTGAACAACTTATTTGAATGTTCGAGGTCGAAATGCAAACGTTTTGGTTATATTTGTGCAATATTCAAGTGTAAAACCCATTCTATAACGTTCGAAACGTATTTTCATTTCAATTTTCAAAGTTTTTCTATATCATAATACAAATAAGAAGCCATATCTACTAATTTGAAATCAAAAAATATATTTTGAGCAACTATATAGGTTGGTCAATGTCGAATAATTTAGGTTATAGTTTGAGAAAATTCACGAATATAACCCATCGTTGGATGTTCTATACATATTTTTAGATTCATTTCATTATATATTAACAATCAAAACACTTTTAGAAAACTATAAATTCTAATTTGGAGTTTCAAAACAAATTTTAAACGACCACAATTGTTGTTCTATGTCGAATTGCAAACATTTTGATCAAAATGTGAAATATTCAAACGTAAAATCCATTCTTTAACGTTCGAAAACATTTTTATTTCGATTTCCAAAGTTTTTCTATATCATAATACATATAGGAAGCCATATATAATAATTTGAAATCACAAAAATACACTTTGAACAACTATATAGGTTATTTAATGTCAAACAATTTCGGTCATAGTTTGAGAAAATTCACGAGTATAACCCATTGTTGGATGTTCTAAACGCATTTTTAGATTGATTTCATTATGTATTAACAATCAAAACTCATTTAGAAAACTATAAATTCCAATTTGGGGTCACAAAATACATTTTGAACAACTTATTTGAATGTTCGAGGTCGAAATGCAAACGTTTTGGTTATATTTGTGCAATATTCAAGTGTAAAACCCATTCTATAACGTTCGAAACGTATTTTCATTTCAATTTTCAAAGTTTTTCTATATCATAATACAAATAAGAAGCCATATCTACTAATTTGAAATCAAAAAATATATTTTGAGCAACTATATAGGTTGGTCAATGTCGATTAATTTAGGTTATAGTTTGAGAAAATTCACGAATATAACCCATCGTTGGATGTTCTATACATATTTTTAGATTCATTTCATTATATATTAACATTCAAAACACTTTTAGAAAACTGTAAATTCTAATTTGGAGTTTCAAAAACAAATTTTAAACGACCACAATTGTTGTTCTATGTCGAATTGCAAACATTTTGATAAAAAATGTGAAATATTCAAACGTAAAATCCATTCTTTAACGTTTGAAAACATTTTTATTTCGATTTCCAAAGTTTTTCTATATCATAATACATATAGGAAGCCATATATAATAATTTGAAATCACAAAATACACTTTGAACAACTATATAGGTTATTTAATGTCAAACAATTTCGGTCATAGTTTGAGAAAATTCACGAGTATAACCCATTGTTGGATGTTCTAAACGCATTTTTAGATTGATTTCATTATGTATTAACAATCAAAACTCATTTAGAAAACTATAAATTCCAATTTGGGGTCACAAAAATACATTTTGAACAACTTATTTGAATGTTCGAGGTTCTAAATGCAAACGTTTTGGTTATATTTGTGCAATATTCAAGTGTAAAACCCATTCTATAACGTTCGAAACGTATTTTCATTTCAATTTTCAAAGTTTTTCTATATCATAATACAAATAAGAAGCCATATCTACTAATTTGAAATCAAAAAAATATATTTTGAGCAACTATATAGGTTGGTCAATGTCGAATAATTTAGGTTATAGTTTGAGAAAATTCTCGAATATAACCCATCGTTGGATGTTCTATACATATTTTTAGATTCATTTCATTATATATTAACAATCAAAACACTTTTAGAAAACTATAAATTCTAATTTGGAGTTTCAAAAACAAATTTTAAACGACCACAATTGTTGTTCTATGTCGAATTGCAAACATTTTGATCAAAAATGTGAAATATTCAAACGTAAAATCCATTCTTTAACGTTCGAAAACATTTTTATTTCGATTTCCAAAGTTTTTCTATATCATAATACATATAGGAAGCCATATATAATAATTTGAAATCACAAAAGTGCACTTTGAACAACTATATAGGTTATTTAATGTCGAACAATTTCGTTCATAGTTTGAGAAAATTCACGAGTATAACCCATTGTTGGATGTTCTAAACGCATTTTTAGATTGATTTCATTATGTATTAAAAATCAAAAATCATTTAGAAAACTAAAAATTCCAATTTGGGGTCACAAAAATACATTTTGAACAACTTATTTGGATGCTCGAGGTCGAAATGCAAACGTTTTGGTCATATTTGTGCAATATTCAAGGGTAAAACCCATTCTATAACGTTCAAACGTATTTTCATTTCGATTTCCAAAGTTTTTCTATATCATAATACATATAGGAAGCCATATATAATAATTTGAAATCACAAAATACACTTTGAACAACTATATAGGTTATTTAATGTCGAACAATTTCGGTCATAGTTTGAGAAAATTCACGAGTATAACCCATTGTTGGATGTTCTAAACGCATTTTTAGATTAATTTCATTATGTATTAACAATCAAAACTCATTTAGAAAACTATAAATTCCAATTTGGGGTCACAAAAATACATTTTGAACAACTTATTTGAATGTTCGAGGTCGAAATGCAAACGTTTTGGTTATATTTGTGCAATATTCAAGTGTAAAACCCATTCTATAACGTTCGAAACGTATTTTCATTTCAATTTTCAAAGTTTTTCTATATCATAATACAAATAAGAAGCCATATCTACTAATTTGAAATCAAAAAATATATTTTGAGCAACTATATAGGTTGGTCAATGTCGAATAATTTAGGTTATAGTTTGAGAAAATTCACGAATATAACCCATCGTTGGATGTTCTATACATATTTTTAGATTCATTTCATTATATATTAACAATCAAAACACTTTTAGAAAACTATAAATTCTAATTTGGAGTTTCAAAACAAATTTTAAACGACCACAATTGTTGTTCTATGTCGAATTGCAAACATTTTGATCAAAATGTGAAATATTCAAACGTAAAATCCATTCTTTAACGTTCGAAAACATTTTTATTTCGATTTCCAAAGTTTTTCTATATCATAATACATATAGGAAGCCATATATAATAATTTGAAATCACAAAAATGCACTTTGAACAACTATATAGGTTATTTAATGTCGAACAATTTCGCTCATAGTTTGAGAAAATTCACGAGTATAACCCATTGTTGGATGTTCTAAACGCATTTTTAGATTGATTTCATTATGTATTAAAAATCAAAAATCATTTAGAAAACTAAAAATTCCAATTTGGGGTCACAAAATACATTTTGAACAACTTATTTGGATGTTCGAGGTCGAAATGCAAACGTTTTGGTCATATTTGTGCAATATTCAAGGGTAAAACCCATTCTATAACGTTCAAACGTATTTTCATTTCGATTTCAAAGTTTTTCTATATCATAATACATATAGGAAGCCATATATAATAATTTGAAATCACAAAAATACACTTTGAACAACTATATAGGTTATTTAATGTCGAACAATTTCGGTCATAGTTTGAGAAAATTCACGAGTATAACCCATTGTTGGATGTTCTAAACGCATTTTTAGATTAATTTCATTATGTATTAACAATCAAAACTCATTTAGAAAACTATAAATTCCAATTTGGGGTCACAAAAATACATTTTGAACAACTTATTTGAATGTTCGAGGTCGAAATGCAAACGTTTTGGTTATATTTGTGCAATATTCAAGTGTAAAACCCATTCTATAACGTTCGAAACGTATTTTCATTTCAATTTTCAAAGTTTTTCTATATCATAATACAAATAAGAAGCCATATCTACTAATTTGAAATCAAAAAATATATTTTGAGCAACTATATAGGTTGGTCAATGTCGAATAATTTAGGTTATAGTTTGAGAAAATTCACGAATATAACCCATCGTTGGATGTTCTATACATATTTTTAGATTCATTTCATTATATATTAACAATCAAAACACTTTTAGAAAACTATAAATTCTAATTTGGAGTTTCAAAAACAAATTTTAAACGACCACAATTGTTGTTCTATGTCGAATTGCAAACATTTTGATCAAAATGTGAAATATTCAAACGTAAAATCCATTCTTTAACGTTCGAAAACATTTTTATTTCGATTTCCAAAGTTTTTCTATATCATAATACATATAGGAAGCCATATATAATAATTTGAAATCACAAAAGTGCACTTTGAACAACTATATAGGTTATTTAATGTCGAACAATTTCGTTCATAGTTTGAGAAAATTCACAGTATAACCCATTGTTGGATGTTCTAAACGCATTTTAGATTGATTTCATTATGTATTAAAAATCAAAAATCATTTAGAAAACTAAAAATTCCAATTTGGGGTCACAAAAATACATTTTGAACAACTTATTTGGATGTTCGAGGTCGAAATGCAAACGTTTTGGTCATATTTGTGCAATATTCAAGGGTAAAACCCATTCTATAACGTTCGAAACGTATTTTCATTTCGATTTCCAAAGTTTTTCTATATCATAATACATATAGGAAGCCATATATAATAATTTGAAATCACAAAAATACACTTTGAACAACTATATAGGTTATTTAATGTCGAACAATTTCGGTCATAGTTTGAGAAAATTCACGAGTATAACCCATTGTTGGATGTTCTAAACGCATTTTTAGATTAATTTCATTATGTATTAACAATCAAAACTCATTTAGAAAACTATAAATTCCAATTTGGGGTCACAAAAATACATTTTGAACAACTTATTTGAATGTTCGAGGTCGAAATGCAAACGTTTTGGTTATATTTGTGCAATATTCAAGTGTAAAACCCATTCTATAACGTTCGAAACGTATTTTCATTTCAATTTTCAAAGTTTTTCTATATCATAATACAAATAAGAAGCCATATCTACTAATTTGAAATCAAAAAAATATATTTTGAGCAACTATATAGGTTGGTCAATGTCGAATAATTTAGGTTATAGTTTGAGAAAATTCACGAATATAACCCATCGTTGGATGTTCTATACATATTTTTAGATTCATTTCATTATATATTAACAATCAAAACACTTTTAGAAAACTATAAATTCTAATTTGGAGTTTCAAAACAAATTTTAAACGACCACAATTGTTGTTCTATGTCGAATTGCAAACATTTTGATCAAAATGTGAAATATTCAAACGTAAAATCCATTCTTTAACGTTCGAAAACATTTTTATTTCGATTTCCAAAGTTTTTCTATATCATAATACATATAGGAAGCCATATATAATAATTTGAAATCACAAAAGTGCACTTTGAACAACTATATAGGTTATTTAATGTCGAACAATTTCGTTCATAGTTTGAGAAAATTCACGAGTATAACCCATTGTTGGATGTTCTAAACGCATTTTTTAGATTGATTTCATTATGTATTAAAAATCAAAAATCATTTAGAAAACTAAAAATTCCAATTTGGGGTCACAAAAATACATTTTGAACAACTTATTTGGATGCTCGAGGTCGAAATGCAAACGTTTTGGTCATATTTGTGCAATATTCAAGGGTAAAACCCATTTTATAACGTTCGAAACGTATTTTCATTTCGATTTCCAAAGTTTTTCTATATCATAATACATATAGGAAGCCATATATAATAATTTGAAATCACAAAAATACACTTTGAACAACTATATAGGTTATTTAATGTCGAACAATTTCGGTCATAGTTTGAGAAAATTCACGAGTATAACCCATTGTTGGATGTTCTAAACGCACTTTTAGATTAATTTCATTATGTATTAACAATCAAAACTCATTTAGAAAACTATAAATTCCAATTTGGGGTCACAAAAATACATTTTGAACAACTTATTTGAATGTTCGAGGTCGAAATGCAAACGTTTTGGTTATATTTGTGCAATATTCAAGTGTAAAACCCATTCTATAACGTTCGAAACGTATTTTCATTTCAATTTTCAAAGTTTTTCTATATCATAATACAAATAAGAAGCCATATCTACTAATTTGAAATCAAAAAAATATATTTTGAGCAACTATATAGGTTGGTCAATGTCGAATAATTTAGGTTATAGTTTGAGAAAATTCTCGAATATAACCCATCGTTGGATGTTCTATACATATTTTTAGATTCATTTCATTATATATTAACAATCAAAACACTTTTAGAAAACTATAAATTCTAATTTGGAGTTTCAAAACAAATTTTAAACGACCACAATTGTTGTTCTATGTCGAATTGCAAACATTTTGATCAAAATGTGAAATATTCAAACGTAAAATCCATTCTTTAACGTTCGAAAACATTTTTATTTCGATTTCCAAAGTTTTTCTATATCATAATACATATAGGAAGCCATATATAATAATTTGAAATCACAAAAGTGCACTTTGAACAACTATATAGGTTATTTAATGTCGAACAATTTCGTTCATAGTTTGAGAAAATTCACGAGTATAACCCATTGTTGGATGTTCTAAACGCATTTTTAGATTGATTTCATTATGTATTAAAAATCAAAAATCATTTAGAAAACTAAAAATTCCAATTTGGGGTCACAAAAATACATTTTGAACAACTTATTTGGATGCTCGAGGTCGAAATGCAAACGTTTTGGTCATATTTGTGCAATATTCAAGGGTAAAACCCATTCTATAACGTTCGAAACGTATTTTCATTTCGATTTCCAAAGTTTTTCTATATCATAATACATATAGGAAGCCATATATAATAATTTGAAATCACAAAAATACACTTTGAACAACTATATAAGTTATTTAATGTCAAACAATTTCGGTCATAGTTTGAGAAAATTCACGAGTATAACCCATTGTTGGATGTTCTAAACGCATTTTAGATTAATTTCATTATGTATTAACAATCAAAACTCATTTAGAAAACTATAAATTCCAATTTGGGGTCACAAAAATACATTTTGAACAACTTATTTGAATGTTCGAGGTTCGAAATGCAAACGTTTTGGTTATATTTGTGCAATATTCAAGTGTAAAACCCATTCTATAACGTTCAAACGTATTTTCATTTCAATTTTCAAAGTTTTTCTATATCATAATACAAATAAGAAGCCATATCTACTAATTTGAAATCAAAAAATATATTTTGAGCAACTATATAGGTTGGTCAATGTCGAATAATTTAGGTTATAGTTTGAGAAAATTCACGAATATAACCCATCGTTGGATGTTCTATACATATTTTTAGATTCATTTCATTATATATTAACAATCAAAACACTTTTAGAAAACTATAAATTCTAATTTGGAGTTTCAAAAACAAATTTTAAACGACCACAATTGTTGTTCTATGTCGAATTGCAAACATTTTGATCAAAAATGTGAAATATTCAAACGTAAAATCCATTCTTTAACGTTCGAAAACATTTTTATTTCGATTTCCAAAGTTTTTCTATATCATAATACATATAGGAAGCCATATATAATAATTTGAAATCACAAAACTACACTTTGAACAACTATATAGGTTATTTAATGTCGAACAATTTCGGTCATAGTTTGAGAAAATTCACGAGTATAACCCATTGTTGGATGTTCTAAACGCATTTTTAGATTGATTTCATTATGTATTAAAAATCAAAACTCATTTAGAAAACTATAAATTCCAATTTCGGGTCACAAAAATACATTTTGAACAACTTATTTGGATGTTCGAGGTCAAAATGCAAACGTTTTGGTTATATTTGTGCAATATTCAAGCGTAAAACCCATTCTATAATGTTCGAAACGTATTTTCATTTCAATTTTCAAAGTTTTTCAATATCATAATACAAATAAGAAGCCATATCTACTAATTTGAAATCAAAAAAATATATTTTGAGCAACTATATAGGTTGGTTAATGTCGAATAATTTAGGTTATAGTTTGAGAAAATTCACGAATATAACCCATCTTTGGATGTTCTATACGTATTTTTAGATTCATTTCATTATATATTAACAATCAAAACACTTTTAGAAAACTGTAAATTCTAATTTGGAGTCTCAAAAACAAATTTTGAACGACTTAATTGTTGTTCTATGTCGAATTGCAAACATTTTGATCAAAATGTGAAATATTCAAACGTAAAATCCATTCTTTAACGTTCGAAAACATTTTTTCATTTCGATTTCCAAAGTTTTTCTATATCATAATACATATAGGAAGCCATATATAATAATTTGAAATCACAAAAATACACTTTGAACAACTATATAGGTTATTTAATGTCGAACAATTTCGGTCATAGTTTGAGAAAATTCACGAGTATAACCCATTGTTGGATGTTCTAAACGCATTTTTAGATTAATTTCATTATGTATTAACAATCAAAACTCATTTAGAAAACTATAAATTCCAATTTGGGGTCACAAAAATACATTTTGAACAACTTATTTGAATGTTCGAGGTCGAAAATGCAAACGTTTTGGTTATATTTGTGCAATATTCAAGTGTAAAACCCATTCTATAACGTTCGAAACGTATTTTCATTTCAATTTTCAAAGTTTTTCTATATCATAATACAAATAAGAAGCCATATCTACTAATTTGAAATCAAAAAAATATATTTTGAGCAACTATATAGGTTGGTCAATGTCGAATAATTTAGGTTATAGTTTGAGAAAATTCACGAATATAACCCATCGTTGGATGTTCTATACATATTTTTAGATTCATTTCATTATATATTAACAATCAAAACACTTTTAGAAAACTATAAATTCTAATTTGGAGTTTCAAAAATAAATTTTAAACGACCACAATTGTTGTTCTTTGTCGAATTGCAAACATTTTGATCAAAAATGTGAAATATTCAAACGTAAAATCCATTCTTTAACGTTCGAAAACATTTTCATTTCGATTTCCAAAGTTTTTCTATATCATAATACATATAGGAAGCCATATATAATAATTTGAAATCACAAAAATACACTTTGAACAACTATATAGGTTATTTAATGTCTAACAATTTCGGTCATAGTTTGAGAAAATTCACGAGTATAACCCATTGTTGGATGTTCTAAACGCATTTTTAGATTAATTTCATTATGTATTAACAATCAAAACTCATTTAGAAAACTATAAATTCCAATTTGGGGTCACAAAAATACATTTTGAACAACTTATTTGAATGTTCGAGGTTAAAATGCAAACGTTTTGGTTATATTTGTGCAATATTCAAGTGTAAAACCCATTCTATAACGTTCAAACGTATTTTCATTTCAATTTTCAAAGTTTTTCTATATCATAATACAAATAAGAAGCCATATCTACTAATTTGAAATCAAAAAAATATATTTTGAGCAACTATATAGGTTGGTCAATGTCGATTAATTTAGGTTATAGTTTGAGAAAATTCACGAATATAACCCATCGTTGGATGTTCTATACATATTTTTAGATTCATTTCATTATATATTAACATTCAAAACACTTTTAGAAAACTGTAAATTCTAATTTGGAGTTTCAAAAAAAAATTTTAAACGACCACAATTGTTGTTCTATGTCGAATTGCAAACATTTTGATAAAAAATGTGAAATATTCAAACGTAAAATCCATTCTTTAACGTTCGAAAACATTTTTATTTCGATTTCCAAAGTTTTTCTATATCATAATACATATAGGAAGCCATATATAATAATTTGAAATCACAAAAATACACTTTGAACAACTATATAGGTTATTTAATGTCGAACAATTTCGGTCATAGTTTGAGAAAATTCACGAGTATAACCCATTGTTGGATGTTCTAAACGCATTTTTAGATTAATTTCATTATGTATTAACAATCAAAACTCATTTAGAAAACTATAAATTCCAATTTGGGGTCACAAAAATACATTTTGAACAACTTATTTGAATGTTCGAGGTCGAAATGCAAACGTTTTGGTTATATATTGTGCAATATTCAAGTGTAAAACCCATTCTATAACGTTCAAACGTATTTTCATTTCAATTTTCAAAGTTTTTCTATATCATAATACAAATAAGAAGCCATATCTACTAATTTGAAATCAAAAAATATATTTTGAGCAACTATATAGGTTGGTCAATGTCGAATAATTTAGGTTATAGTTTGAGAAAATTCACGAATATAACCCATCGTTGGATGTTCTATACATATTTTTAGATTCATTTCATTATATATTAACAATCAAAACACTTTTAGAAAACTATAAATTCTAATTTGGAGTTTCAAAACAAATTTTAAACGACCACAATTGTTGTTCTATGTCGAATTGCAAACATTTTGATCAAAATGTGTGAATATTCAAACGTAAAATCCATTCTTTAACGTTCGAAAACATTTTTATTTCGATTTCCAAAGTTTTTCTATATCATAATACATATAGGAAGCCATATATAATAATTTGAAATCACAAAAGTGCACTTTGAACAACTATATAGGTTATTTAATGTCGAACAATTTCGTTCATAGTTTGAGAAAATTCACGAGTATAACCCATTGTTGGATGTTCTAAACGCATTTTTAGATTGATTTCATTATGTATTAAAAATCAAAAATCATTTAGAAAACTAAAAATTCCAATTTGGGGTCACAAAAATACATTTTGAACAACTTATTTGGATGCTCGAGGTCGAAATGCAAACGTTTTGGTCATATTTGTGCAATATTCAAGGGTAAAACCCATTCTATAACGTTCGAAACGTATTTTCATTTCGATTTCCAAAGTTTTTCTATATCATAATACATATAGGAAGCCATATATAATAATTTGAAATCACAAAAATACACTTTGAACAACTATATAGGTTATTTAATGTCGAACAATTTCGGTCATAGTTTGAGAAAATTCACGAGTATAACCCATTGTTGGATGTTCTAAACGCACTTTTAGATTAATTTCATTATGTATTAACAATCAAAACTCATTTAGAAAACTATAAATTCCAATTTGGGGTCACAAAAATACATTTTGAACAACTTATTTGAATGTTCGAGGTCGAAATGCAAACGTTTTGGTTATATTTGTGCAATATTCAAGTGTAAAACCCATTCTATAACGTTCGAAACGTATTTTCATTTCAATTTTCAAAGTTTTTCTATATCATAATACAAATAAGAAGCCATATCTACTAATTTGAAATCAAAAAATATATTTTGAGCAACTATATAGGTTGGTCAATGTCGAATAATTTAGGTTATAGTTTGAGAAAATTCTAATATATAACCCATCGTTGGATGTTCTATACATATTTTTAGATTCATTTCATTATATATTAACAATCAAAACACTTTTAGAAAACTATAAATTCTAATTTGGAGTTTCAAAACAAATTTTAAACGACCACAATTGTTGTTCTATGTCGAATTGCAAACATTTTGATCAAAAATGTGAAATATTCAAACGTAAAATCCATTCTTTAACGTTCGAAAACATTTTTATTTCGATTTCCAAAGTTTTTCTATATCATAATACATATAGGAAGCCATATATAATAATTTGAAATCACAAAAGTGCACTTTGAACAACTATATAGGTTATTTAATGTCGAACAATTTCGTTCATAGTTTGAGAAAATTCACGAGTATAACCCATTGTTGGATGTTCTAAACGCATTTTTAGATTGATTTCATTATGTATTAAAAATCAAAAATCATTTAGAAAACTAAAAATCCAATTTGGGGTCACAAAAATACATTTTGAACAACTTATTTGGATGCTCGAGGTTCGAAATGCAACGTTTTGGGTCATATTTGTGCAATATTCAAGGGTAAAACCCATTCTATAACGTTCGAAACGTATTTTCATTTCGATTTCCAAAGTTTTTCTATATCATAATACATATAGGAAGCCATATATAATAATTTGAAATCACAAAAATACACTTTGAACAACTATATAGGTTATTTAATGTCGAACAATTTCGTTCATAGTTTGAGAAAATTCACGAGTATAACCCATTGTTGGATGTTCTAAACGCATTTTTAGATTGATTTCATTATGTATTAAAAATCAAAAATCATTTAGAAAACTAAAAATTCCAATTTGGGGTCACAAAAATACATTTTGAACAACTTATTTGGATGCTCGAGGTCGAAATACAAACGTTTTGGTCATATTTGTGCAATATTCAAGGGTAAAACCCATTCTATAACGTTAAAACGTATTTTCATTTCGATTTCCAAAGTTTTTCTATATCATAATACATATAGGAAGCCATATATAATAATTTGAAATCACAAAAATACACTTTGAACAACTATATAGGTTATTTAATGTCGAACAATTTCGGTCATAGTTTGAGAAAATTCACGAGTATAACCCATTGTTGGATGTTCTAAACGCATTTTTAGATTAATTTCATTATGTATTAACAATCAAAACTCATTTAGAAAACTATAAATTCCAATTTGGGGTCACAAAATACATTTTGAACAACTTATTTGAATGTTCGAGGTCTAAAAATGCAAACGTTTTGGTTATATTTGTGCAATATTCAAGTGTAAAACCCATTCTATAACGTTCAAACGTATTTTCATTTCAATTTTCAAAGTTTTTCTATATCATAATACAAATAAGAAGCCATATCTACTAATTTGAAATCAAAAAATATATTTTGAGCAACTATATAGGTTGGTCAATGTCGAATAATTTAGGTTATAGTTTGAGAAAATTCACGAATATAACCCATCGTCGTTGGATGTTCTATACATATTTTTAGATTCATTTCATTATATATTAACAATCAAAACACTTTTAGAAAACTATAAATTCTAATTTGGAGTTTCAAAAACAAATTTTAAACGACCACAATTGTTGTTCTATGTCGAATTGCAAACATTTTGATCAAAATGTGAAATATTCAAACGTAAAATCCATTCTTTAACGTTCGAAAACATTTTCATTTCGATTTCCAAAGTTTTCTATATCATAATACATATAGGAAGCCATATATAATAATTTGAAATCACAAAATACACTTTGAACAACTATATAGGTTATTTAATGTCTAACAATTTCGGTCATAGTTTGAGAAAATTCACGAGTATAACCCATTGTTGGATGTTCTAAACGCATTTTTAGATTGATTTCATTATGTATTAACAATCAAAACTCATTTAGAAAACTATAAATTCCAATTTGGGGTCACAAAAATACATTTTGAACAACTTATTTGAATGTTCGAGGTCTAAATGCAAACGTTTTGGTTATATTTGTGCAATATTCAAGTGTAAAACCCATTCTATAACGTTCAAACGTATTTTCATTTCAATTTTCAAAGTTTTTCTATATCATAATACAAATAAAAGCCATATCTACTAATTTGAAATCAAAAAATATATTTTGAGCAACTATATAGGTTGGTCAATGTCAATTAATTTAGGTTATAGTTTGAGAAAATTCACGAATATAACCCATCGTTGGATGTTCTATACATATTTTTAGATTCATTTCATTATATATTAACATTCAAAACACTTTTAGAAAACTATAAATTCTAATTTGGAGTTTCAAAACAAATTTTAAACGACCACAATTGTTGTTCTATGTCGAATTGCAAACATTTTGATAAAAAATGTGAAATATTCAAACGTAAAATCCATTCTTTAACGTTTGAAAACATTTTTATTTCGATTTCCAAAGTTTTTCTATATCATAATACATATAGGAAGCCATATATAATAATTTGAAATCACAAAAATACACTTTGAACAACTATATAGGTTATTTAATGTCGAACAATTTCGGTCATAGTTTGAGAAAATTCACGAGTATAACCCATTGTTGGATGTTCTGAACGCATTTTTAGATTAATTTCATTATGTATTAACAATCAAAACTCATTTAGAAAACTATAAATTCCAATTTGGGGTCACAAAAATACATTTTGAACAACTTATTTGAATGTTCGAGATCGAAATGCAAACGTTTTGGTTATATTTGTGCAATATTCAAGTGTAAAACCCATTCTATAACGTTCGAAACGTATTTTCATTTCAATTTTCAAAGTTTTTCTATATCATAATACAAATAAGAAGCCATATCTACTAATTTGAAATCAAAAAATATATTTTGAGCAACTATATAGGTTGGTCAATGTCGAATAATTTAGGTTATAGTTTGAGAAAATTCACGAATATAACCCATCGTTGGATGTTCTATACATATTTTTAGATTCATTTCATTATATATTAACAATCAAAACACTTTTAGAAAACTATAAATTCTAATTTGGAGTTTCAAAACAAATTTTAAACGACCACAATTGTTGTTCTATGTCGAATTGCAAACATTTTGATCAAAATGTGAAATATTCAAACGTAAAATCCATTCTTTAACGTTTGAAAACATTTTTATTTCGATTTCCAAAGTTTTTCTATATCATAATACATATAGGAAGCCATATATAATAATTTGAAATCACAAAAGTGCACTTTGAACAACTATATAGGTTATTTAATGTCGAACAATTTCGTTCATAGTTTGAGAAAATTCACGAGTATAACCCATTGTTGGATGTTCTAAACGCATTTTTAGATTGATTTCATTATGTATTAAAAATCAAAAATCATTTAGAAAACTAAAAATTCCAATTTGGGGTCACAAAAATACATTTTGAACAACTTATTTGGATGTTCGAGGTCGAAATGCAAACGTTTTGGTCATATTTGTGCAATATTCAAGGGTAAAACCCATTCTATAACGTTAAAACGTATTTTCATTTCGATTTCCAAAGTTTTTCTATATCATAATACATATAGGAAGCCATATATAATAATTTGAAATCACAAAAATACACTTTGAACAACTATATAGGTTATTTAATGTCGAACAATTTCGGTCATAGTTTGAGAAAATTCACGAGTATAACCCATTGTTGGATGTTCTAAACGCATTTTTAGATTAATTTCATTATGTATTAACAATCAAAACTCATTTAGAAAACTATAAATTCCAATTTGGGGTCACAAAAATACATTTTGAACAACTTATTTGAATGTTCGAGGTCGAAATGCAAACGTTTTGGTTATATTTGTGCAATATTCAAGTGTAAAACCCATTCTATAACGTTCGAAACGTATTTTCATTTCAATTTTCAAAGTTTTTCTATATCATAATACAAATAAGAAGCCATATCTACTAATTTGAAATCAAAAAATATATTTTGAGCAACTATATAGGTTGGTCAATGTCGAATAATTTAGGTTATAGTTTGAGAAAATTCACGAATATAACCCTCGTCGTTGGATGTTCTATACGTATTTTTAGATTCATTTCATTATATATTAACAATCAAAACACTTTTAGAAAACTGTAAATTCTAATTTGGAGTCTCAAAAACAAATTTTGAACGACCACAATTGTTGTTCTATGTCGAATTGCAAATATTTTGATCAAAAATGTGAAATATTCAAACGTAAAATCCATTCTTTAACGTTCGAAAACATTTTTATTTCGATTTCCAAAGTTTTTCTATATCATAATACATATAGGAAGCCATATATAATAATTTGAAATCACAAAAATATACTTTGAACAACTATATAGGTTATTTAATGTCGAACAATTTCGTTCATAGTTTGAAAAAATTCACGAGTATAACCCATTGTTGGATGTTCTAAACGCATTTTTAGATTGATTTCATTATGTATTAAAAATCAAAAATCATTTAGAAAACTAAAAATTCCAATTTGGGGTCACAAAAATACATTTTGAACAACTTATTTGGATGTTCGAGGTCGAAATGCAAACGTTTTGGTCATATTTGTGCAATATTCAAGGTAAAACCCATTCTATAACGTTCAAACGTATTTTCATTTCGATTTCCAAAGTTTTTCTATATCATAATACATATAGGAAGCCATATATAATAATTTGAAATCACAAAAATACACTTTGAACAACTATATAGGTTATTTAATGTCGAACAATTTCGGTCATAGTTTGAGAAAATTCACGAGTATAACCCATTGTTGGATGTTCTAAACGCATTTTTAGATTAATTTCATTATGTATTAACAATCAAAACTCATTTAGAAAACTATAAATTCCAATTTGGGGTCACAAAAATACATTTTGAACAACTTATTTGAATGTTCGAGGTCGAAATGCAAACGTTTTGGTTATATTTGTGCAATATTCAAGTGTAAAACCCATTCTATAACGTTCGAAACGTATTTTCATTTCAATTTTCAAAGTTTTTCTATATCATAATACAAATAAGAAGCCATATCTACTAATTTGAAATCAAAAAATATATTTTGAGCAACTATATAGGTTGGTCAATGTCGAATAATTTAGGTTATAGTTTGAGAAAATTCACGAATATAACCCATCGTTGGATGTTCTATACGTATTTTTAGATTCATTTCATTATATATTAACAATCAAAACACTTTTAGAAAACTGTAAATTCTAATTTGGAGTCTCAAAACAAATTTTGAACGACCACAATTGTTGTTCTATGTCGAATTGCAAATATTTTGATCAAAATGTGTGAAATATTCAAACGTAAAATCCATTCTTTAACGTTCGAAAACATTTTTATTTCGATTTCCAAAGTTTTTCTATATCATAATACATATAGGAAGCCATATATAATAATTTGAAATCACAAAAGTGCACTTTGAACAACTATATAGGTTATTTAATGTCGAACAATTTCGTTCATAGTTTGAGAAAATTCACGAGTATAACCCATTGTTGGATGTTCTAAACGCATTTTAGATTGATTTCATTATGTATTAAAAATCAAAAATCATTTAGAAAACTAAAAATTCCAATTTGGGGTCACAAAATACATTTTGAACAACTTATTTGGATGTTCGAGGTCGAAATGCAAACGTTTTGGTTATATTTGTGCAATATTCAAGGGTAAAACCCATTCTATAACGTTCAAACGTATTTTTTCATTTTCGATTTCCAAAGTTTTTCTATATCATAATACATATAGGAAGCCATATATAATAATTTGAAATCACAAAATACACTTTGAACAACTATATAGGTTATTTAATGTCGAACAATTTCGGTCATAGTTTGAGAAAATTCACGAGTATAACCCATTGTTGGATGTTCTAAACGCATTTTTAGATTAATTTCATTATGTATTAACAATCAAAACTCATTTAGAAAACTATAAATTCCAATTTGGGGTCACAAAATACATTTTGAACAACTTATTTGAATGTTCGAGGTTCTAAATGCAAACGTTTTGGTTATATTTGTGCAATATTCAAGTGTAAAACCCATTCTATAACGTTCAAACGTATTTTCATTTCAATTTTCAAAGTTTTTCTATATCATAATACAAATAAGAAGCCATATCTACTAATTTGAAATCAAAAAATATATTTTGAGCAACTATATAGGTTGGTCAATGTCGAATAATTTAGGTTATAGTTTGAGAAAATTCACGAATATAACCCATCGTTGGATGTTCTATACATATTTTTAGATTCATTTCATTATATATTAACAATCAAAACACTTTTAGAAAACTGTAAATTCTAATTTGGAGTTTCAAAAACAAATTTTAAACGACCACAATTGTTGTTCTATGTCGAATTGCAAACATTTTGATAAAAAATGTGAAATATTCAAACGTAAAATCCATTCTTTAACGTTTGAAAACATTTTTATTTCGATTTCCAAAGTTTTTCTATATCATAATACATATAGGAAGCCATATATAATAATTTGAAATCACAAAAATACACTTTGAACAACTATATAGGTTATTTAATGTCGAACAATTTCGGTCATAGTTTGAGAAAATTCACGAGTATAACCCATTGTTGGATGTTCTAAACGCATTTTTAGATTAATTTCATTATGTATTAACAATCAAAACTCATTTAGAAAACTATAAATTCCAATTTGGGGTCACAAAAATACATTTTGAACAACTTATTTGAATGTTCGAGGTCGAAATGCAAACGTTTTGGTTATATTTGTGCAATATTCAAGTGTAAAACCCATTCTATAACGTTCGAAACGTATTTTCATTTCAATTTTCAAAGTTTTTCTATATCATAATACAAATAAGAAGCCATATCTACTAATTTGAAATCAAAAAATATATTTTGAGCAACTATATAGGTTGGTCAATGTCGAATAATTTAGGTTATAGTTTGAGAAAATTCACGAATATAACCCATCGTTGGATGTTCTATACGTATTTTTAGATTCATTTCATTATATATTAACAATCAAAACACTTTTAGAAAACTGTAAATTCTAATTTGGAGTCTCAAAACAAATTTTGAACGACCACAATTGTTGTTCTATGTCGAATTGCAAATATTTTGATCAAAAATGTGAAATATTCAAACGTAAAATCCATTCTTTAACGTTCGAAAACATTTTTATTTCGATTTCCAAAGTTTTTCTATATCATAATACATATAGGAAGCCATATATAATAATTTGAAATCACAAAAAATGCACTTTGAACAACTATATAGGTTATTTAATGTCGAACAATTTCGTTCATAGTTTGAGAAAATTCACGAGTATAACCCATTGTTGGATGTTCTAAACGCATTTTTATATTGATTTCATTATGTATTAAAAATCAAAAATCATTTAGAAAACTAAAATTCCAATTTGGGGTCACAAAAATACATTTTGAACAACTTATTTGGATGTTCGAGGTCGAAATGCAAACGTTTTGGTTATATTTGTGCAATATTCAAGGGTAAAACCCATTCTATAACGTTAAAACGTATTTTCATTTCGATTTCCAAAGTTTTCTATATCATAATACATATAGGAAGCCATATATAATAATTTGAAATCACAAAAATACACTTTGAACAACTATATAGGTTATTTAATGTCGAACAATTTCGGTCATAGTTTGAGAAAATTCACGAGTATAACCCATTGTTGGATGTTCTAAACGCATTTTAGATTAATTTCATTATGTATTAACAATCAAAACTCATTTAGAAAACTATAAATTCCAATTTGGGGTCACAAAAATACATTTTGAACAACTTATTTGAATGTTCGAGGTCGAAATGCAAACGTTTTGGTTATATTTGTGCAATATTCAAGTGTAAAACCCATTCTATAACGTTCAAACGTATTTTCATTTCAATTTTCAAAGTTTTTCTATATCATAATACAAATAAGAAGCCATATCTACTAATTTGAAATCAAAAAATATATTTTGAGCAACTATATAGGTTGGTCAATGTCGAATAATTTAGGTTATAGTTTGAGAAAATTCACGAATATAACCCATCGTTGGATGTTCTATACATATTTTTTTAGATTCATTTCATTATATATTAACATTCAAAACACTTTTAGAAAACTGTAAATTCTAATTTGGAGTTTCAAAAACAAATTTTAAACGACCACAATTGTTGTTCTATGTCGAATTGCAAACATTTTGATAAAAAATGTGAAATATTCAAACGTAAAATCCATTCTTTAACGTTTGAAAACATTTTTATTTCGATTTCCAAAGTTTTTCTATATCATAATACATATAGGAAGCCATATATAATAATTTGAAATCACAAAAATACACTTTGAACAACTATATAGGTTATTTAATGTCGAACAATTTCGGTCATAGTTTGAGAAAATTCACGAGTATAACCCATTGTTGGATGTTCTAAACGCATTTTTAGATTAATTTCATTATGTATTAACAATCAAAACTCATTTAGAAAACTATAAATTCCAATTTGGGGTCACAAAATACATTTTGAACAACTTATTTGAATGTTCGAGGTCGAAATGCAAACGTTTTGGTTATATTTGTGCAATATTCAAGTGTAAAACCCATTCTATAACGTTCGAAACGTATTTTCATTTCAATTTTCAAAGTTTTTCTATATCATAATACAAATAAGAAGCCATATCTACTAATTTGAAATCAAAAAAATATATTTTGAGCAACTATATAGGTTGGTCAATGTCGAATAATTTAGGTTATAGTTTGAGAAAATTCACGAATATAACCCATCGTTGGATGTTCTATACGTATTTTTAGATTCATTTCATTATATATTAACAATCAAAACACTTTTAGAAAACTGTAAATTCTAATTTGGAGTCTCAAAAACAAATTTTGAACGACCACAATTGTTGTTCTATGTCGAATTGCAAATATTTTGATCAAAAATGTGAAATATTCAAACGTAAAATCCATTCTTTAACGTTCGAAAACATTTTTATTTCGATTTCCAAAGTTTTTCTATATCATAATACATATAGGAAGCCATATATAATAATTTGAAATCACAAAAGTGCACTTTGAACAACTATATAGGTTATTTAATGTCGAACAATTTCGTTCATAGTTTGAGAAAATTCACGAGTATAACCCATTGTTGGATGTTCTAAACGCATTTTTAGATTGATTTCATTATGTATTAAAAATCAAAAATCATTTAGAAAACTAAAAATTCCAATTTGGGGTCACAAAATACATTTTGAACAACTTATTTGGATGTTCGAGGTCGAAATGCAAACGCGTTTTGGTTATATTTGTGCAATATTCAAGGGTAAAACCCATTCTATAACGTTAAAACGTATTTTCATTTCGATTTCCAAAGTTTTTCTATATCATAATACATATAGGAAGCCATATATAATAATTTGAAATCACAAAATACACTTTGAACAACTATATAGGTTATTTAATGTCGAACAATTTCGGTCATAGTTTGAGAAAATTCACGAGTATAACCCATTGTTGGATGTTCTAAACGCATTTTTAGATTAATTTCATTATGTATTAACAATCAAAACTCATTTAGAAAACTATAAATTCCAATTTGGGGTCACAAAAATACATTTTGAACAACTTATTTGAATGTTCGAGGTTCGAAATGCAAACGCTTTTGGTTATATTTGTGCAATATTCAAGTGTAAAACCCATTCTATAACGTTCAAACGTATTTTCATTTCAATTTTCAAAGTTTTTCTATATCATAATACAAATAAGAAGCCATATCTACTAATTTGAAATCAAAAAATATATTTTGAGCAACTATATAGGTTGGTCAATGTCGAATTAATTTAGGTTATAGTTTGAGAAAATTCACGAATATAACCCATCGTTGGATGTTCTATACATATTTTTAGATTCATTTCATTATATATTAACAATCAAAACACTTTTAGAAAACTGTAAATTCTAATTTGGAGTTTCAAAACAAATTTTAAACCACCACAATTGTTGTTCTATGTCGAATTGCAAACATTTTGATAAAAAATGTGAAATATTCAAACGTAAAATCCATTCTTTAACGTTTGAAAACATTTTTATTTCGATTTCCAAAGTTTTTCTATATCATAATACATATAGGAAGCCATATATAATAATTTGAAATCACAAAAATACACTTTGAACAACTATATAGGTTATTTAATGTCGAACAATTTCGGTCATAGTTTGAGAAAATTCACGAGTATAACCCATTGTTGGATGTTCTAAACGCATTTTTAGATTAATTTCATTATGTATTAACAATCAAAACTCATTTAGAAAACTATAAATTCCAATTTGGGGTCACAAAAATACATTTTGAACAACTTATTTGAATGTTCGAGGTTAAAATGCAAACGTTTTGGTTATATTTGTGCAATATTCAAGTGTAAAACCCATTCTATAACGTTCAAACGTATTTTCATTTCAATTTTCAAAGTTTTTCTATATCATAATACAAATAAGAAGCCATATCTACTAATTTGAAATCAAAAAATATATTTTGAGCAACTATATAGGTTGGTCAATGTCGAATAATTTAGGTTATAGTTTGAGAAAATTCACGAATATAACCCATCGTTGGATGTTCTATACGTATTTTTTAGATTCATTTCATTATATATTAACAATCAAAACACTTTTAGAAAACTGTAAATTCTAATTTGGAGTCTCAAAAACAAATTTTGAACGACCACAATTGTTGTTCTATGTCGAATTGCAAATATTTTGATCAAAATGTGAAATATTCAAACGTAAAATCCATTCTTTAACGTTCGAAAACATTTTTATTTCGATTTCCAAAGTTTTTCTATATCATAATACATATAGGAAGCCATATATAATAATTTGAAATCACAAAAGTGCACTTTGAACAACTATATAGGTTATTTAATGTCGAACAATTTCGCTCATAGTTTGAGAAAATTCACAGTATAACCCATTGTTGGATGTTCTAAACGCATTTTTAGATTGATTTCATTATGTATTAAAAATCAAAATCATTTAGAAAACTAAAAATTCCAATTTGGGGTCACAAAATACATTTTGAACAACTTATTTGGATGCTCGAGGTCGAAATGCAAACGTTTTGGTCATATTTGTGCAATATTCAAGGGTAAACCCATTCTATAACGTTCAAACGTATTTTCATTTCGATTTCCAAAGTTTTTCTATATCATAATACATATAGGAAGCCATATATAATAATTTGAAATCACAAAAATACACTTTGAACAACTATATAGGTTATTTAATGTCGAACAATTTCGGTCATAGTTTGAGAAAATTCACGAGTATAACCCATTGTTGGATGTTCTAAACGCATTTTTAGATTAATTTCATTATGTATTAACAATCAAAACTCATTTAGAAAACTATAAATTCCAATTTGGGGTCACAAAATACATTTTGAACAACTTATTTGAATGTTCGAGGTCGAAATGCAAACGTTTTGGTTATATTTGTGCAATATTCAAGTGTAAAACCCATTCTATAACGTTCGAAATGTATTTTCATTTCAATTTTCAAAGTTTTTCTATATCATAATACAAATAAGAAGCCATATCTACTAATTTGAAATCAAAAAAATATATTTTGAGCAACTATATAGGTTGGTCAATGTCGAATAATTTAGGTTATAGTTTGAGAAAATTCACGAATATAACCCATCGTTGGATGTTGTATACGTATTTTTAGATTTATTTCATTATATATTAACAATCAAAACACTTTTAGAAAACTGTAAATTCTAATTTGGAGAC
The DNA here is from genome assembly GCA_023638005.1 of Forsythia suspensa. Lineage (NCBI taxonomy): Eukaryota > Viridiplantae > Streptophyta > Magnoliopsida > Lamiales > Oleaceae > Forsythia > Forsythia suspensa. The sequence goes on along the minus strand of JALRMA010000108.1, from coordinate 19,784 downwards.
TCAAAAACAAAATTTGAACGACCACAATTGTTGTTCTATGTCGAATTGCAAATATTTTGATCAAAAATGTGAAATATTCAAACGTAAAATCCATTCTTTAACGTTTGAAAACATTTTTATTTCGATTTCCAAAGTTTTTCTATATCATAATACATATAGGAAGCCATATATAATAATTTGAAATCACAAAAGTGCACTTTGAACAACTATATAGGTTATTTAATGTCGAACAATTTCGTTCATAGTTTGAGAAAATTCACGAGTATAACCCATTGTTGGATGTTCTAAACGCATTTTTATATTGATTTCATTATGTATTAAAAATCAAAAATCATTTAGAAAACTAAAAATTCCAATTTGGGGTCACAAAAATACATTTTGAACAACTTATTTGGATGTTCGAGGTCGAAATGCAAACGTTTTGGTTATATTTGTGCAATATTCAAGGGTAAAACCCATTCTATAACGTTAAAACGTATTTTCATTTCGATTTCCAAAGTTTTTCTATATCATAATACATATAGGAAGCCATATATAATAATTTGAAATCACAAAATACACTTTGAACAACTATATAGGTTATTTAATGTCAAACAATTTCGGTCATAGTTTGAGAAAATTCACGAGTATAACCCATTGTTGGATGTTCTAAACGCATTTTTAGATTAATTTCATTATGTATTAACAATCAAAACTCATTTAGAAAACTATAAATTCCAATTTGGGGTCACAAAAATACATTTTGAACAACTTATTTGAATGTTCGAGGTCGAAATGCAAACGTTTTGGTTATATTTGTGCAATATTCAAGTGTAAAACCCATTCTATAACGTTCAAACGTATTTTCATTTCAATTTTCAAAGTTTTTCTATATCATAATACAAATAAGAAGCCATATCTACTAATTTGAAATCAAAAAATATATTTTGAGCAACTATATAGGTTGGTCAATGTCGAATAATTTAGGTTATAGTTTGAGAAAATTCACGAATATAACCCATCGTTGGATGTTCTATACATATTTTTAGATTCATTTCATTATATATTAACAATCAAAACACTTTTAGAAAACTGTAAATTCTAATTTGGAGTTTCAAAACAAATTTTAAACGACCACAATTGTTGTTCTATGTCGAATTGCAAACATTTTGATCAAAATGTGAAATATTCAAACGTAAAATCCATTCTTTAACGTTTGAAAACATTTTTATTTCGATTTCCAAAGTTTTTCTATATCATAATACATATATATAAGCCATATATAATAATTTGAAATCACAAAAATACACTTTGAACAACTATATAGGTTATTTAATGTCGAACAATTTCGGTCATAGTTTGAGAAAATTCACGAGTATAACCCATTGTTGGATGTTCTAAACGCATTTTTAGATTAATTTCATTATGTATTAACAATCAAAACTCATTTAGAAAACTATAAATTCCAATTTGGGGTCACAAAAATACATTTTGAACAACTTATTTGAATGTTCGAGGTCGAAATGCAAACGTTTTGGTTATATTTGTGCAATATTCAAGTGTAAAACCCATTCTATAACGTTCGAAACGTATTTTCATTTCAATTTTCAAAGTTTTTCTATATCATAATACAAATAAGAAGCCATATCTACTAATTTGAAATCAAAAAAATATATTTTGAGCAACTATATAGGTTGGTCAATGTCGAATAATTTAGGTTATAGTTTGAGAAAATTCACGAATATAACCCATCGTTGGATGTTCTATACGTATTTTTAGATTCATTTCATTATATATTAACAATCAAAACACTTTTAGAAAACTGTAAATTCTAATTTGGAGTCTCAAAAACAAATTTTGAACGACCACAATTGTTGTTCTATGTCGAATTGCAAATATTTTGATCAAAAATGTGAAATATTCAAACGTAAAATCCATTCTTTAACGTTCGAAAACATTTTTATTTCGATTTCCAAAGTTTTTCTATATCATAATACATATAGGAAGCCATATATAATAATTTGAAATCACAAAAGTGCACTTTGAACAACTATATAGGTTATTTAATGTCGAACAATTTCGGTCATAGTTTGAGAAAATTCACGAGTATAACCCATTGTTGGATGTTCTAAACGCATTTTTAGATTGATTTCATTATGTATTAAAAATCAAAAATCATTTAGAAAACTAAAAATTCCAATTTGGGGTCACAAAAATACATTTTGAACAACTTATTTGGATGCTCGAGGTCGAAATGCAAACGTTTTGGTCATATTTGTGCAATATTCAAGGGTAAAACCCATTCTATAACGTTCAAACGTATTTTTTCATTTCGATTTCCAAAGTTTTTCTATATCATAATACATATAGGAAGCCATATATAATAATTTGAAATCACAAAAATACACTTTGAACAACTATATAGGTTATTTAATGTCGAAACAATTTCGGTCATAGTTTGAGAAAATTCACGAGTATAACCCATTGTTGGATGTTCTAAACGCATTTTTAGATTAATTTCATTATGTATTAACAATCAAAACTCATTTAGAAAACTATAAATTCCAATTTGGGGTCACAAAAATACATTTTGAACAACTTATTTGAATGTTCGAGGTCGAAATGCAAACGTTTTGGTTATATTTGTGCAATATTCAAGTGTAAAACCCATTCTATAACGTTCGAAACGTATTTTCATTTCAATTTTTAAAGTTTTTCTATATCATAATACAAATAAGAAGCCATATCTACTAATTTGAAATCAAAAAAATATATATTTTGAGCAACTATATAGGTTGGTCAATGTCGAATAATTTAGGTTATAGTTTGAGAAAATTCACGAATATAACCCATCGTTGGATGTTCTATACGTATTTTTTTTAGATTCATTTCATTATATATTAACAATCAAAACACTTTTAGAAAACTGTAAATTCTAATTTGGAGTTTCAAAACAAATTTTGAAACGACCACAATTGTTGTTCTATGTCGAATTGCAAACATTTTGATCAAAATGTGAAATATTCAAACGTAAAATCCATTCTTTAACGTTTGAAAACATTTTTATTTCGATTTCCAAAGTTTTTCTATATCATAATACATATAGGAAGCCATATATAATAATTTGAAATCACAAAAATACACTTTGAACAACTATATAGGTTATTTAATGTCGAACAATTTCGTTCATAGTTTGAGAAAATTCACGAGTATAACCCATTGTTGGATGTTCTAAACGCATTTTTAGATTGATTTCATTATGTATTAAAAATCAAAAATCATTTAGAAAACTAAAAATTCCAATTTGGGGTCACAAAAATACATTTTGAACAACTTATTTGGATGTTCGAGGTCGAAATGCAAACGTTTTGGTTATATTTGTGCAATATTCAAGGGTAAAACCCATTCTATAACGTTCGAAACGTATTTTCATTTCAATTTCCAAAGTTTTTCTATATCATAATACATATAGGAAGCCATATATAATAATTTGAAATCACAAAAATACACTTTGAACAACTATATAGGTTATTTAATGTCAAACAATTTCGGTCATAGTTTGAGAAAATTCACGAGTATAACCCATTGTTGGATGTTCTAAACGCATTTTAGATTAATTTCATTATGTATTAACAATCAAAACTCATTTAGAAAACTATAAATTCCAATTTGGGGTCACAAAATACATTTTGAACAACTTATTTGAATGTTCGAGGTCGAAATGCAAACGTTTTGGTTATATTTGTGCAATATTCAAGTGTAAAACCCATTCTATAACGTTCAAACGTATTTTCATTTCAATTTTCAAAGTTTTTCTATATCATAATACAAATAAGAAGCCATATCTACTAATTTGAAATCAAAAAATATATTTTGAGCAACTATATAGGTTGGTCAATGTCGAATAATTTAGGTTATAGTTTGAGAAAATTCACGAATATAACCCATCGTTGGATGTTCTATACGTATTTTAGATTCATTTCATTATATATTAACAATCAAAACACTTTTAGAAAACTGTAAATTCTAATTTGGAGTCTCAAAACAAATTTTGAACGACCACAATTGTTGTTCTATGTCGAATTGCAAATATTTTGATCAAAAATGTGAAATATTCAAACGTAAAATCCATTCTTTAACGTTCGAAAACATTTTTATTTCGATTTCCAAAGTTTTTCTATATCATAATACATATAGGAAGCCATATATAATAATTTGAAATCACAAAAGTGCACTTTGAACAACTATATAGGTTATTTAATGTCGAACAATTTCGTTCATAGTTTGAGAAAATTCACGAGTATAACCCATTGTTGGATGTTCTAAACGCATTTTTAGATTGATTTCATTATGTATTAAAAATCAAAAATCATTTAGAAAACTAAAAATTCCAATTTGGGGTCACAAAATACATTTTGAACAACTTATTTGGATGCTCGAGGTCGAAATGCAAGCGTTTTGGTCATATTTGTGCAATATTCAAGGGTAAAACCCATTCTATAACGTTCGAAACGTATTTTCATTTCGATTTCCAAAGTTTTTCTATATCATAATACATATAGGAAGCCATATATAATAATTTGAAATCACAAAAATACACTTTGAACAACTATATAGGTTATTTAATGTCAAACAATTTCGGTCATAGTTTGAGAAAATTCACGAGTATAACCCATTGTTGGATGTTCTAAACGCATTTTTAGATTAATTTCATTATGTATTAACAATCAAAACTCATTTAGAAAACTATAAATTCCAATTTGGGGTCACAAAAATACATTTTGAACAACTTATTTGAATGTTCGAGGTCGAAATGCAAACGTTTTGGTTATATTTGTGCAATATTCAAGTGTAAAACCCATTCTATAACGTTCGAAACGTATTTTCATTTCAATTTTCAAAGTTTTTCTATATCATAATACAAATAAGAAGCCATATCTACTAATTTGAAATCAAAAAAATATATTTTGAGCAACTATATAGGTTGGTCAATGTCGATTAATTTAGGTTATAGTTTGAGAAAATTCACGAATATAACCCATCGTTGGATGTTCTATACATATTTTTAGATTCATTTCATTATATATTAACATTCAAAACACTTTTAGAAAACTGTAAATTCTAATTTGGAGTTTCAAAAACAAATTTTAAACGACCACAATTGTTGTTCTATGTCGAATTGCAAACATTTTGATAAAAAATGTGAAATATTCAAACGTAAAATCCATTCTTTAACGTTTGAAAACATTTTTATTTCGATTTCCAAAGTTTTTCTATATCATAATACATATAGGAAGCCATATATAATAATTTGAAATCACAAAATACACTTTGAACAACTATATAGGTTATTTAATGTCGAACAATTTCGGTCATAGTTTGAGAAAATTCACGAGTATAACCCATTGTTGGATGTTCTAAACGCATTTTTAGATTAATTTCATTATGTATTAACAATCAAAACTCATTTAGAAAACTATAAATTCCAATTTGGGGTCACAAAAATACATTTTGAACAACTTATTTGAATGTTCGAGGTCGAAATGCAAACGTTTTGGTTATATTTGTGCAATATTCAAGTGTAAAACCCATTCTATAACGTTCAAACGTATTTTCATTTCAATTTTCAAAGTTTTTCTATATCATAATACAAATAAGAAGCCATATCTACTAATTTGAAATCAAAAAATATATTTTGAGCAACTATATAGGTTGGTCAATGTCGAATAATTTAGGTTATAGTTTGAGAAAATTCACGAATATAACCCATCGTTGGATGTTCTACTACGTATTTTTAGATTCATTTCATTATATATTAACAATCAAAACACTTTTAGAAAACTGTAAATTCTAATTTGGAGTCTCAAAAACAAATTTTGAACGACCACAATTGTTGTTCTATGTCGAATTGCAAATATTTTGATCAAAAATGTGAAATATTCAAACGTAAAATCCATTCTTTAACGTTCGAAAACATTTTTATTTCGATTTCCAAAGTTTTTCTATATCATAATACATATAGGAAGCCATATATAATAATTTGAAATCACAAAAGTGCACTTTGAACAACTATATAGGTTATTTAATGTCGAACAATTTCGTTCATAGTTTGAGAAAATTCACGAGTATAACCCATTGTTGGATGTTCTAAACGCATTTTTAGATTGATTTCATTATGTATTAAAAATCAAAAATCATTTAGAAAACTAAAAATTCCAATTTGGGGTCACAAAATACATTTTGAACAACTTATTTGGATGCTCGAGGTCGAAATGCAAACGTTTTGGTCATATTTGTGCAATATTCAAGGGTAAAACCCATTCTATAACGTTGACGAACGTTTTTCATTTCGATTTCCAAAGTTTTCTATATCATAATACATATAGGAAGCCATATATAATAATTTGAAATCACAAAATACACTTTGAACAACTATATAGGTTATTTAATGTCAAACAATTTCGGTCATAGTTTGAGAAAATTCACGAGTATAACCCATTGTTGGATGTTCTAAACGCATTTTAGATTAATTTCATTATGTATTAACAATCAAAACTCATTTAGAAAACTATAAATTCCAATTTGGGGTCACAAAAATACATTTTGAACAACTTATTTGAATGTTCGAGGTCGAAATGCAAACGTTTTGGTTATATTTGTGCAATATTCAAGTGTAAAACCCATTCTATAACGTTCAAACGTATTTTCATTTCAATTTTCAAAGTTTTTCTATCATCATAATACAAATAAGAAGCCATATCTACTAATTTGAAATCAAAAAATATATTTTGAGCAACTATATAGGTTGGTCAATGTCGAATAATTTAGGTTATAGTTTGAGAAAATTCACGAATATAACCCATCGTTGGATGTTCTATACATATTTTTAGATTCATTTCATTATATATTAACAATCAAAACACTTTTAGAAAACTGTAAATTCTAATTTGGAGTTTCAAAAACAAATTTTAAACGACCACAATTGTTGTTCTATGTCGAATTGCAAACATTTTGATAAAAAATGTGAAATATTCAAACGTAAAATCCATTCTTTAACGTTTGAAAACATTTTTATTTCGATTTCCAAAGTTTTTCTATATCATAATACATATAGGAAGCCATATATAATAATTTGAAATCACAAAATACACTTTGAACAACTATATAGGTTATTTAATGTCGAACAATTTCGGTCATAGTTTGAGAAAATTCACGAGTATAACCCATTGTTGGATGTTCTAAACGCATTTTTAGATTAATTTCATTATGTATTAACAATCAAAACTCATTTAGAAAACTATAAATTCCAATTTGGGGTCACAAAAATACATTTTGAACAACTTATTTGAATGTTCGAGGTCGAAATGCAAACGTTTTGGTTATATTTGTGCAATATTCAAGTGTAAAACCCATTCTATAACGTTCGAAACGTATTTTCATTTCAATTTTCAAAGTTTTTCTATATCATAATACAAATAAGAAGCCATATCTACTAATTTGAAATCAAAAAAATATATTTTGAGCAACTATATAGGTTGGTCAATGTCGAATAATTTAGGTTATAGTTTGAGAAAATTCACGAATATAACCCATCGTTGGATGTTCTATACATATTTTTAGATTCATTTCATTATATATTAACAATCAAAACACTTTTAGAAAACTGTAAATTCTAATTTGGAGTTTCAAAAACAAATTTTAAACGACCACAATTGTTGTTCTATGTCGAATTGCAAACATTTTGATCAAAAATGTGAAATATTCAAACGTAAAATCCATTCTTTAACGTTCGAAAACATTTTTATTTCGATTTCCAAAGTTTTTCTATATCATAATACATATAGGAAGCCATATATAATAATTTGAAATCACAAAATACACTTTGAACAACTATATAGGTTATTTAATGTCGAACAATTTCGGTCATAGTTTGAGAAAATTCACGAGTATAACCCATTGTTGGATGTTCTAAACGCATTTTTAGATTGATTTCATTATGTATTAACAATCAAAACTCATTTAGAAAACTATAAATTCCAATTTGGGGTCACAAAATACATTTTGAACAACTTATTTGAATGTTCGAGGTCGAAATGCAAACGTTTTGGTTATATTTGTGCAATATTCAAGTGTAAAACCCATTCTATAACGTTCAAACGTATTTTCATTTCAATTTTCAAAGTTTTTCTATATCATAATACAAATATAAGAAGCCATATCTACTAATTTGAAATCAAAAAATATATTTTGAGCAACTATATAGGTTGGTCAATGTCGATTAATTTAGGTTATAGTTTGAGAAAATTCACGAATATAACCCATCGTTGGATGTTCTATACATATTTTTAGATTCATTTCATTATATATTAACATTCAAAACACTTTTAGAAAACTGTAAATTCTAATTTGGAGTTTCAAAACAAATTTTAAACGACCACAATTGTTGTTCTATGTCGAATTGCAAACATTTTGATAAAAAATGTGAAATATTCAAACGTAAAATCCATTCTTTAACGTTTGAAAACATTTTTATTTCGATTTCCAAAGTTTTTCTATATCATAATACATATAGGAAGCCATATATAATAATTTGAAATCACAAAAATACACTTTGAACAACTATATAGGTTATTTAATGTCGAACAATTTCGGTCATAGTTTGAGAAAATTCACGAGTATAACCCATTGTTGGATGTTCTAAACGCATTTTTAGATTAATTTCATTATGTATTAACAATCAAAACTCATTTAGAAAACTATAAATTCCAATTTGGGGTCACAAAATACATTTTGAACAACTTATTTGAATGTTCGAGGTCGAAATGCAAACGTTTTGGTTATATTTGTGCAATATTCAAGTGTAAAACCCATTCTATAACGTTCGAAACGTATTTTCATTTCAATTTTCAAAGTTTTTCTATATCATAATACAAATAAGAAGCCATATCTACTAATTTGAAATCAAAAAAATATATTTTGAGCAACTATATAGGTTGGTCAATGTCGAATAATTTAGGTTATAGTTTGAGAAAATTCACGAATATAACCCATCGTTGGATGTTCTATACATATTTTTAGATTCATTTCATTATATATTAACAATCAAAACACTTTTAGAAAACTATAAATTCTAATTTGGAGTTTCAAAACAAATTTTAAACGACCACAATTGTTGTTCTATGTCGAATTGCAAACATTTTGATCAAAATGTGAAATATTCAAACGTAAAATCCATTCTTTAACGTTCGAAAACATTTTTATTTCGATTTCCAAAGTTTTTCTATATCATAATACATATAGGAAGCCATATATAATAATTTGAAATCACAAAAGTGCACTTTGAACAACTATATAGGTTATTTAATGTCGAACAATTTCGGTCATAGTTTGAGAAAATTCACGAGTATAACCCATTGTTGGATGTTCTAAACGCATTTTTAGATTGATTTCATTATGTATTAAAAATCAAAAATCATTTAGAAAACTAAAAATTCCAATTTGGGGTCACAAAAATACATTTTGAACAACTTATTTGGATGCTCGAGGTCGAAATGCAAACGTTTTGGTCATATTTGTGCAATATTCAAGGGTAAAACCCATTCTATAACGTTCGAAACGTATTTTCATTTCGATTTTTCAAAGTTTTTCTATATCATAATACATATAGGAAGCCATATATAATAATTTGAAATCACAAAAATACACTTTGAACAACTATATAGGTTATTTAATGTCAAACAATTTCGGGTCATAGTTTGAGAAAATTCACGAGTATAACCCATTGTTGGATGTTCTAAACGCATTTTTAGATTAATTTCATTATGTATTAACAATCAAAACTCATTTAGAAAACTATAAATTCCAATTTGGGGTCACAAAAATACATTTTGAACAACTTATTTGAATGTTCGAGGTCGAAATGCAAACGTTTTGGTTATATTTGTGCAATATTCAAGTGTAAAACCCATTCTATAACGTTCGAAACGTATTTTCATTTCAATTTTCAAAGTTTTTCTATATCATAATACAAATAAGAAGCCATATCTACTAATTTGAAATCAAAAAATATATTTTGAGCAACTATATAGGTTGGTCAATGTCGAATAATTTAGGTTATAGTTTGAGAAAATTCTACGAATATAACCCATCGTTGGATGTTCTATACATATTTTTAGATTCATTTCATTATATATTAACAATCAAAACACTTTTAGAAAACTATAAATTCTAATTTGGAGTTTCAAAAACAAATTTTAAACGACCACAATTGTTGTTCTATGTCGAATTGCAAACATTTTGATCAAAATGTGAAATATTCAAACGTAAAATCCATTCTTTAACGTTCGAAAACATTTTTATTTCGATTTCCAAAGTTTTTCTATATCATAATACATATAGGAAGCCATATATAATAATTTGAAATCACAAAAGTACACTTTGAACAACTATATAGGTTATTTAATGTCGAACAATTTCGTTCATAGTTTGAGAAAATTCACGAGTATAACCCATTGTTGGATGTTCTAAACGCATTTTTAGATTGATTTCATTATGTATTAAAAATCAAAAATCATTTAGAAAACTAAAATTCCAATTTGGGGTCACAAAAATACATTTTGAACAACTTATTTGGATGTTCGAGGTCGAAATGCAAACGTTTTGGTCATATTTGTGCAATATTCAAGGGTAAAACCCATTCTATAACGTTCGAAACGTATTTTCATTTCGATTTCCAAAGTTTTTCTATATCATAATACATATAGGAAGCCATATATAATAATTTGAAATCACAAAAATACACTTTGAACAACTATATAGGTTATTTAATGTCGAACAATTTCGGTCATAGTTTGAGAAAATTCACGATTATAACCCATTGTTGGATGTTCTAAACGCATTTTTAGATTAATTTCATTATGTATTAACAATCAAAACTCATTTAGAAAACTATAAATTCCAATTTAGGGTCACAAAAATACATTTTGAACAACTTATTTGGATGTTCGAGGTCAAAATGCAAACGTTTTGGTTATATTTGTGCAATATTCAAGTGTAAAACCCATTCTATAACGTTCGAAACGTATTTTCATTTCAATTTTCAAAGTTTTTCTATATCATAATACAAATAAGAAGCCATATCTACTAATTTGAAATCAAAAAATATATTTTGAGCAACTATATAGGTTGGTCAATGTCGAATAATTTAGGTTATAGTTTGAGAAAATTCTCGAATATAACCCATCGTTGGATGTTCTATACATATTTTTAGATTCATTTCATTATATATTAACAATCAAAACACTTTTAGAAAACTATAAATTCTAATTTGGAGTTTCAAAACAAATTTTAAACGACCACAATTGTTGTTCTATGTCGAATTGCAAACATTTTGATCAAAATGTGAAATATTCAAACGTAAAATCCATTCTTTAACGTTCGAAAACATTTTTATTTCGATTTCCAAAGTTTTTCTATATCATAATACATATAGGAAGCCATATATAATAATTTGAAATCACAAAAGTGCACTTTGAACAACTATATAGGTTATTTAATGTCGAACAATTTCGTTCATAGTTTGAGAAAATTCACGAGTATAACCCATTGTTGGATGTTCTAAACGCATTTTTAGATTGATTTCATTATGTATTAAAAATCAAAAATCATTTAGAAAACTAAAAATTCCAATTTGGGGTCACAAAAATACATTTTGAACAACTTATTTGGATGTTCGAGGTCGAAATGCAAACGTTTTGGTCATATTTGTGCAATATTCAAGGGTAAACCCATTCTATAACGTTCAAACGTATTTTCATTTCGATTTCAAAGTTTTTCTATATCATAATACATATAGGAAGCCATATATAATAATTTGAAATCACAAAAATACACTTTGAACAACTATATAGGTTATTTAATGTCAAACAATTTCGGTCATAGTTTGAGAAAATTCACGAGTATAACCCATTGTTGGATGTTCTAAACGCATTTTTAGATTAATTTCATTATGTATTAACAATCAAAACTCATTTAGAAAACTATAAATTCCAATTTGGGGTCACAAAAATACATTTTGAACAACTTATTTGAATGTTCGAGGTCGAAATGCAAACGTTTTGGTTATATTTGTGCAATATTCAAGTGTAAAACCCATTCTATAACGTTCAAACGTATTTTCATTTCAATTTTCAAAGTTTTTCTATATCATAATACAAATAAGAAGCCATATCTACTAATTTGAAATCAAAAAATATATTTGAGAGCAACTATATAGGTTGGTCAATGTCGAATAATTTAGGTTATAGTTTGAGAAAATTCACGAATATAACCCATCGTTGGATGTTCTATACATATTTTTAGATTCATTTCATTATATATTAACAATCAAAACACTTTTAGAAAACTATAAATTCTAATTTGGAGTTTCAAAACAAATTTTAAACGACCACAATTGTTGTTCTATGTCGAATTGCAAACATTTTGATCAAAATGTGAAATATTCAAACGTAAAATCCATTCTTTAACGTTCGAAAACATTTTTATTTCGATTTCCAAAGTTTTCTATATCATAATACATATAGGAAGCCATATATAATAATTTGAAATCACAAAAATACACTTTGAACAACTATATAGGTTATTTAATGTCGAACAATTTCGTTCATAGTTTGAGAAAATTCACGAGTATAACCCATTGTTGGATGTTCTAAACGCATTTTTAGATTGATTTCATTATGTATTAAAAATCAAAAATCATTTAGAAAACTAAAATTCCAATTTGGGGTCACAAAAATACATTTTGAACAACTTATTTGGATGTTCGAGGTCGAAATGCAAACGTTTTGGTTATATTTGTGCAATATTCAAGGGTAAAACCCATTCTATAACGTTCAAAACGTATTTTCATTTCAATTTCCAAAGTTTTTCTATATCATAATACATATAGGAAGCCATATATAATAATTTGAAATCACAAAAATACACTTTGAACAACTATATAGGTTATTTAATGTCAAACAATTTCGGTCATAGTTTGAGAAAATTCACGAGTATAACCCATTGTTGGATGTTCTAAACGCATTTTTAGATTAATTTCGTTATGTATTAACAATCAAAACTCATTTAGAAAACTATAAATTCCAATTTGGGTCACAAAAATACATTTTGAACAACTTATTTGAATGTTCGAAGTCGAAATGCAAACGTTTTGGTTATATTTGTGCAATATTCAAGTGTAAAACCCATTCTATAACGTTCAAACGTATTTTCATTTCAATTTTCAAAGTTTTTCTATATCATAATACAAATAAGAAGCCATATCTACTAATTTGAAATCAAAAAAATATATTTTGAGCAAACTATATAGGTTGGTCAATGTCGAATAATTTAGGTTATAGTTTGAGAAAATTCACGAATATAACCCATCGTTGGATGTTCTATACATATTTTTAGATTCATTTCATTATATATTAATAATCAAAACACTTTTAGAAAACTATAAATTCTAATTTGGAGTTTCAAAACAAATTTTAAACGACCACAATTGTTGTTCTATGTCGAATTGCAAACATTTTGATCAAAAATGTGAAATATTCAAACGTAAAATCCATTCTTTAACGTTCGAAAACATTTTTATTTCGATTTCCAAAGTTTTTCTATATCATAATACATATAGGAAGCCATATATAATAATTTGAAATCACAAAAATACACTTTGAACAACTATATAGGTTATTTAATGTCGAACAATTTCGGTCATAGTTTGAGAAAATTCACGAGTATAACCCATTGTTGGATGTCTCTAAACGCATTTTTAGATTGATTTCATTATGTATTAAAATCAAAAATCATTTAGAAAACTAAAATTCCAATTTGGGGTCACAAAAATACATTTTGAACAACTTATTTGGATGTTCGAATTGAAAATGCAAACGTTTTGGTTATATTTGTGCAATATTCAAGGGTAAAACCCATTCTATAACGTTCAAAAACGTATTTTCATTTCAATTTCCAAAGTTTTTCTATATCATAATACATATAGGAAGCCATATATAATAATTTGAAATCACAAAAATACACTTTGAACAACTATATAGGTTATTTAATGTCAAACAATTTCGGTCATAGTTTGAGAAAATTCACGAGTATAACCCATTGTTGGATGTTCTAAACGCATTTTTAGATTAATTTCATTATGTATTAACAATCAAAACTCATTTAGAAAACTATAAATTCCAATTTGGGGTCACAAAATACATTTTGAACAACTTATTTGAATGTTCGAGGTCGAAATGCAACGTTTTGGTTATATTTGTGCAATATTCAAGTGTAAAACCCATTCTATAACGTTCAAACGTATTTTCATTTCAATTTTCAAAGTTTTTCTATATCATAATACAAATAAGAAGCCATATCTACTAATTTGAAATCAAAAAATATATTTTGAGCAACTATATAGGTTGGTCAATGTCGAATAATTTAGGTTATAGTTTGAGAAAATTCTCGAATATAACCCATCGTTGGATGTTCTATACATATTTTTAGATTCATTTCATTATATATTAACAATCAAAACACTTTTAGAAAACTATAAATTCTAATTTGGAGTTTCAAAAACAAATTTTAAACGACCACAATTGTTGTTCTATGTCGAATTGCAAACATTTTGATCAAAAATGTGAAATATTCAAACGTAAAATCCATTCTTTAACGTTCGAAAACATTTTTATTTCGATTTCCAAAGTTTTTCTATATCATAATACATATAGGAAGCCATATATAATAATTTGAAATCACAAAAATACACTTTGAACAACTATATAGGTTATTTAATGTCGAACAATTTCGGTCATAGTTTGAGAAAATTCACGAGTATAACCCATTGTTGGATGTTCTAAACGCATTTTTAGATTGATTTCATTATGTATTAAAAATCAAAACTCATTTAGAAAACTATAAATTCCAATTTGGGGTCACAAAAATACATTTTGAACAACTTATTTGGATGTTCGAGGTCGAAATGCAAACGTTTTGGTTATATTTGTGCAATATTCAAGCGTAAAACCCATTCTATAACGTTCGAAACGTATTTTCATTTCAATTTTCAAAGTTTTTCTATATCATAATACAAATAAGAAGCCATATCTACTAATTTGAAATCAAAAAAATATATTTTGAGCAACTATATAGGTTGGTCAATGTCGAATAATTTATGTTATAGTTTGAGAAAATTCACGAATATAACCCATCGTTGGATGTTCTATACGTATTTTTAGATTCATTTCATTATATATTAACAATCAAAACACTTTTAGAAAACTGTAAATTCTAATTTGGAGTCTCAAAAACAAATTTTGAACGACCACAATTGTTGTTCTATGTCGAATTGCAAACATTTTGATCAAAAATGTGAAATATTCAAACGTAAAATCCATTCTTTAACGTTCGAAAACATTTTTATTTCGATTTCCAAAGTTTTTCTATATCATAATACATATAGGAAGCCATATATAATAATTTGAAATCACAAAAATACACTTTGAACAACTATATAGGTTATTTAATGTCGAACAATTTCGGTCATAGTTTGAGAAAATTCACGATTATAACCCATTGTTGGATGTTCTAAACGCATTTTTAGATTAATTTCATTATGTATTAACAATCAAAACTCATTTAGAAAACTATAAATTCCAATTTGGGGTCACAAAAATACATTTTGAACAACTTATTTGTATGTTCGAGGTTGAAATGCAAGCGTTTTGTTTATATTTGTGCAATATTCAAGGGTAAAACCCATTCTATAACGTTCGAAACGTATTTTCATTTCAATTTTCAAAGTTTTTCTATATCATAATACAAATAAGAAGCCATATCTACTAATTTGAAATCAAAAAATATATTTTGAGCAACTATATAGGTTGGTCAATGTCGAATAATTTAGGTTATAGTTTGTGAAAATTCACGAATATAACCCATCGTTGGATGTTCTATACATATTTTTAGATTCATTTCATTATATATTAATAATCAAAACACTTTTAGAAAACTGTAAATTCTAATTTGGAGTCTCAAAAACAAATTTTAAACGACCACAATTGTTGTTCTATGTCGAATTGCAAACATTTTGATCAAAAATGTGAAATATTCAAACGTAAAATCCATTCTTTAACGTTCGAAAACATTTTTATTTCGATTTCCAAAGTTTTTCTATATCATAATACATATAGGAAGCCATATATAATAATTTGAAATCACAAAAATACACTTTGAACAACTATATAGGTTATTTAATGTCGAACAATTTCGGTCATAGTTTGAGAAAATTCACGAGTATAACCCATTGTTGGATGTTCTAAACGCATTTTTAGATTGATTTCATTATGTATTAACAATCAAAACTCATTTAGAAAACTATAAATTCCAATTTGGGGTCACAAAATACATTTTGAACAACTTATTTGAATGTTCGAGGTCGAAATGCAAACGTTTTGGTTATATTTGTGCAATATTCAAGTGTAAAACCCATTCTATAACGTTCAAACGTATTTTCATTTCAATTTTCAAAGTTTTTCTATATCATAATACAAATAAGAAGCCATATCTACTAATTTGAAATCAAAAAATATATTTTGAGCAACTATATAGGTTGGTCAATGTCGAATTAATTTAGGTTATAGTTTGAGAAAATTCACGAATATAACCCATCGTTGGATGTTCTATACATATTTTTAGATTCATTTCATTATATATTAACATTCAAAACACTTTTAGAAAACTGTAAATTCTAATTTGGAGTTTCAAAAAAAAATTTTAAACGACCACAATTGTTGTTCTATGTCGAATTGCAAACATTTTGATAAAAATGTGAAATATTCAAACGTAAAATCCATTCTTTAACGTTCGAAAACATTTTTATTTCGATTTCCAAAGTTTTTCTATATCATAATACATATAGGAAGCCATATATAATTTTGAAATCACAAAATACACTTTGAACAACTATATAGGTTATTTAATGTCAAACAATTTCGGTCATAGTTTGAGAAAATTCACGAGTATAACCCATTGTTGGATGTTCTAAACGCATTTTTAGATTAATTTCATTATGTATTAACAATCAAAACTCATTTAGAAAACTATAAATTCCAATTTGGGGTCACAAAAATACATTTTGAACAACTTATTTGAATGTTCGAGGTCGAAATGCAAACGTTTTGGTTATATTTGTGCAATATTCAAGTGTAAAACCCATTCTATAACGTTCGAAACGTATTTTCATTTCAATTTTCAAAGTTTTTCTATATCATAATACAAATAAGAAGCCATATCTACTAATTTGAAATCAAAAAATATATTTTGAGCAACTATATAGGTTGGTCAATGTCGAATAATTTAGGTTATAGTTTGAGAAAATTCACGAATATAACCCATCGTTGGATGTTCTATACGTATTTTTAGATTCATTTCATTATATATTAACAATCAAAACACTTTTAGAAAACTGTAAATTCTAATTTGGAGTCTCAAAACAAATTTTGAAACGACCACAATTGTTGTTCTATGTCGAATTGCAAATATTTTGATCAAAAATGTGAAATATTCAAACGTAAAATCCATTCTTTAACGTTCGAAAACATTTTTATTTCGATTTCCAAAGTTTTTCTATATCATAATACATATAGGAAGCCATATATAATAATTTGAAATCACAAAATACACTTTGAACAACTATATAGGTTATTTAATGTCGAACAATTTCGTTCATAGTTTGAGAAAATTCACGAGTATAACCCATTGTTGGATGTTCTAAACGCATTTTAGATTGATTTCATTATGTATTAAAAATCAAAAATCATTTAGAAAACTAAAAATTCCAATTTGGGGTCACAAAAATACATTTTGAACAACTTATTTGGATGTTCGAGGTCGAAATGCAAACGCTTTTGGTTATATTTGTGCAATATTCAAGGGTAAAACCCATTCTATAACGTTAAACGTATTTTCATTTTTCAAAGTTTTTCAATTTCAAAGTTTTTCTATATCATAATACATATAGGAAGCCATATATAATAATTTGAAATCACAAAATACACTTTGAACAACTATATAAGTTATTTAATGTCAAACAATTTCGGTCATAGTTTGAGAAAATTCACGAGTATAACCCATTGTTGGATGTTCTAAACGCATTTTTAGATTAATTTCATTATGTATTAACAATCAAAACTCATTTAGAAAACTATAAATTCCAATTTGGGGTCACAAAAATACATTTTGAACAACTTATTTGAATGTTCGAGGTCGAAAATGCAAACGTTTTGGTTATATTTGTGCAATATTCAAGTGTAAAACCCATTCTATAACGTTCAAACGTATTTTCATTTCAATTTTCAAAGTTTTTCTATATCATAATACAAATAAGAAGCCATATCTACTAATTTGAAATCAAAAAATATATTTTGAGCAACTATATAGGTTGGTCAATGTCGAATAATTTAGGTTATAGTTTGAGAAAATTCACGAATATAACCCATCGTTGGATGTTCTATACATATTTTTAGATTCATTTCATTATATATTAACAATCAAAACACTTTTAGAAAACTATAAATTCTAATTTGGAGTTTCAAAACAAATTTTAAACGACCACAATTGTTGTTCTATGTCGAATTGCAAACATTTTGATCAAAATGTGAAATATTCAAACGTAAAATCCATTCTTTAACGTTCGAAAACATTTTTATTTCGATTTCCAAAGTTTTTCTATATCATAATACATATAGGAAGCCATATATAATAATTTGAAATCACAAAAATACACTTTGAACAACTATATAGGTTATTTAATGTCAAACAATTTCGTTCATAGTTTGAGAAAATTCACGAGTATAACCCATTGTTGGATGTTCTAAACGCATTTTTAGATTGATTTCATTATGTATTAAAATCAAAAATCATTTAGAAAACTAAAAATTCCAATTTGGGGTCACAAAAATACATTTTGAACAACTTATTTGGATGTTCGAGGTCGAAATGCAAACGTTTTGGTTATATTTGTGCAATATTCAAGGGTAAAACCCATTCTATAACGTTCAAACGTATTTTCATTTCAATTTTCAAAGTTTTTCTATATCATAATACATATAGGAAGCCATATATACTAATTTGAAATCACAAAAATATACTTTGAACAACTATATAGGTTGGTTAATGTCGAATAATTTAGGTTATAGTTTGAGAAAATTCACGAATATAACCCATTGTTGGATGTTCTAAACGCATTTTTAGATTGATTTCATTATATATTAACAATCAAAACATTTTAGAAAACTATAAATTCCAATTTGGGGTCTCAAAAATAAATTTTGAACAACTTATTTGGATGTTCGATGTCGAATTGCAAACGCTTTGATCATATTTGTGAAATATTCAAGGTAAAACCCATTCTATAACGTTCAAACGTATTTTCATTTCGATTTCCAAAGTTTTTCTATATCATAATACATATAGGAAGCCATATATAATAATTTGAAATCACAAAAATACACTTTGAACAACTATATAGGTTATTTAATGTCGAACAATTTCGGTCATAGTTTGAGAAAATTCACGAGTATAACCCATTGTTGGATGTTCTAAACGCATTTTTAGATTAATTTCATTATGTATTAACAATCAAAACTCATTTAGAAAACTATAAATTCCAATTTGGGGTCACAAAATACATTTTGAACAACTTATTTGAATGTTCGAGGTCGAAATACAAACGTTTTGGTTATATTTGTGCAATATTCAAGTGTAAA
>JALRMA010000107.1:0-63215 GCA_023638005.1 Forsythia suspensa | reverse complement strand
AAACAAAATATGTTTTCGTGACGCCAAACTTGTATGTAAAGTTTCATAAAACAATTTGATTATTAATACACACTGAAATCAAGTTGAAAATATGTTTAGAACATCTAATGGTGGGTCATACTCGTGAATTTTGTAAAAGTTCGACCAAAATTGTTCGACAATGAACAACTAATATGATTGTTCAAAAGGAGTTTTTGTTAATTCAAACTAGTACATTTGTCTTCATAAATGTATTAGCATGTAGAAAAGTTGATAAATCAAATTGAATATTTATTTGAGACATTAAACAAAAGGATTTTAAGCAAGAAATTTATACAATTATGACTAAGCGGATGGGATTTGATGTTGAACGGTCGATATAGTAAATGAAAATATGTTTTGGTAAACTTTAATAAAGTTTCATAAAACAATTTGATTATTAATACACAATGAAATCAAGTTGAAAATATGTTTAGAACATCTAATGGTTGGTCATACTAGTGAATTTTGTAAAATTTCGACTAAAATTGTTCGACAATGAACAACTAATATGATTGTTCAAAAGGAGTTTTTGTTATTTCAAACTAGTACATTTGTCTTCATAAATGTATTAGCATGTAGAAAAGTTGATAAATCAAATTGAATATTTATTTGAGACTTTAAACAAAAGGATTTTAGCAAAAATTTATACAATTATGACTAAGCGGATGGGATTCGTTGTCAAACGTTCGATATAGTAAACGAAAATATGTTTTCATGACGCCAAACTTGTATGTAAAGTTTCATAAAACAATTTGATTATTAATACACACAGAAATCAAGTTGAAAATATGTTTAGAACATCTAATGTTGTGTCATACTCGTGAATTTTGTAAAATTTCGACTAAAATTGTTCGACAATGAACAACTAATATGATTGTTCAAAAGGAGTTTTTGTTATTTCAACTAGTACATTTGTCTTCATAAATGTATTAGCATGTAGAAAAAGTTGATAAATCAAATTGAATATTTATTTGAGACTTTAAACAAAAGAATTTTAGCAAAAAATTTATACAATTATGACTAAGCGGATGGGATACGTTGTCAAACGGTCGATATAGTAAACGAAAATATGTTTTCATGACGCCAAACTTGTATGTAAAGTTTCATAAAACAATTTGATTATTAATACACACAGAAATCAAGTTGAAAATATGTTTAGAACATCTAATGGTGGGTCATACTCGTGAATTTTGTAAAATTTCGACTAAAATTGTTTGACAATGAACAACTAATATGATTGTTCAAAAGGAGTTTTTGTTATTTCGAACTAGTACATTTGTCTTCATAAATGTATTAGCATGTAGAAAAAGTTGATAAATCAAATTGAATATTTATTTGAGACTTTAAACAAAAGGATTTTAGCAAAAAATTTATACAATTATGACTAAGCGGATGGGATTCGTTGTCAAACGGTCTATATAGTAAACGAAAATATGTTTTCGTGACGCCAAACTTGTATGTAAAGTTTCATGAAACAATTTGATTATTAATACACACTGAAATCAAGTTGAAAATATGTTTAGAACATCTAATGGTGGGTCATACTGTGAATTTTGTAAAAGTTCGACTAAAATTGTTCGACAATGAACAACTAATATGATTGTTCAAAAGGAGATTTTGTGAATTCAAACTAGTACATTTGTCTTCATAAATGTATTATCATGTAGAAAAAGTTGATAAATCAAATTGAATCTTCATTTGAGACATTAAACAAAAGGATTTAAGCAAGAAATTTCTACAATTATGAATAAGCGGATGGCGATTTGATGTTGAACGGTCGATATAGTAAATGAAAATATGTTTTGGTATTTAATAAAGTTTCATAAAACAATTTGATGATTAATACACAATGAAATCAAGTTGAAAATAAGTTTAGAACAACTAATGGTTGGTCATACTAGTGAATTTTGTAAAATTTCGACTAAAATTGTTCGACAATGAACAACTAATATGATTGTTCAAAAGGAGTTTTTGTTATTTCGAACTAGTACATTTGTCTTCATAAATGTATTAGCATGTAGAAAAAGTTGATAAATCAAATTGAATATTTATTTGAGACTTTAAACAAAAGGATTTTAGCAAAAAATTTATACAATTATGACTAAGCGGATGGGATTCGTTGTCAAACGTTCGATATAGTAAACGAAAATATGTTTTCATGACGCCAAACTTGTATGTAAAGTTTCATAAAACAATTTGATTATTAATACACACAGAAATCAAGTTGAAAATATGTTTAGAACATCTAATGTTGTGTCATACTCGTGAATTTTGTAAAATTTCGACTAAAATTGTTCGACAATGAACAACTAATATGATTGTTCAAAAGGAGTTTTTGTTATTTCGAACTAGTACATTTGTCTTCATAAATGTATTAGCATGTAGAAAAAAGTTGATAAATCAAATTGAATATTTATTTGAGACTTTAAACAAAAGGATTTTAGCAAAAAATTTATACAATTATGACTAAGCGGATGGGATACGTTGTCAAACGGTCGATATAGTAAACGAAAATATGTTTTCGTGACGCCAAACTTGTATGTAAAGTTTCATAAAACAATTTGCTTATTAATACACACTGAAATCAAGTTGAAAATATGTTTAGAACATCTAATGGTGGGTCATACTCGTGAATTTTGTAAAATTTCGACTAAAATTGTTCGACAATGAACAACTAATATGATTGTTCAAAAGGAGTTTTTGTTATTTCGAACTAGTACATTTGTCTTCATAAATGTATTAGCATGTAGAAAAAGTTGATAAATCAAATTGAATATTTATTTGAGACTTTAAACAAAAGGATTTTAAGCAAAAATTTATACAATTATGACTAAGCGGATGGGATTTGATGTCAAACGGTCGATATAGTAAATGAAAATATGTTTTGGTATTTAAACTTGTATGTAAAGTTTCATAAACACAATTGATTATTAATACACAATGAAATCAAGTTGAAAATAAGTTTAGAACAACTAATGGTTGGTCATACTAGTGAATTTTGTAAAATTTCGACTAAAAATTGTTCGACAATGAACAACTAATATGATTGTTCAAAAGGAGTTTTTGTTATTTCGAACTAGTACATTTGTCTTCATAAATGTATTAGCATGTAGAAAAAGTTGATAAATCAAATTGAATATTTATTTGAGACTTTAAACAAAAGGATTTTTTAGCAAAAATTTATACAATTATGACTAAGCGGATGGGATTCGTTGTCAAACGGTCGATATAGTAAACGAAAATATGTTTTCATGACGCCAAACTTGTATGTAAAGTTTCATAAAACAATTTGATTATTAATACACACAGAAATCAAGTTGAAAATATGTTTAGAACATCTAATGGTGTGTCATACTCGTGAATTTTGTAAAATTTCGACTAAAATTGTTCGACAATGAACAACTAATATGATTGTTCAAAAGGAGTTTTTGTTATTTCGAACTAGTACATTTGTCTTCATAAATGTATTAGCATGTAGAAAAAGTTGATAAATCAAATTGAATATTTATTTGAGACTTTAAACAAAAGGATTTTAGCAAAAAATTTATACAATTATGACTAAGCGGATGGGATTCGTTGTCAAACGGTCGATATAGTAAACGAAAATATGTTTTCATGACGCCAAACTTGTATGTAAAGTTTCATAAAACAATTTGATTATTAATACACACAGAAATCAAGTTGAAAATATGTTTAGAACATCTAATGGTGTGTCATACTCATGAATTTTGTAAAATTTCGACTAAAATTGTTCGACAATGAACAACTAATATGATTGTTCAAAAGGAGTTTTTGTTATTTCGAACTAGTACATTTGTCTTCATAAATGTATTAGCATGTAGAAAAAAGTTGATAAATCAAATTGAATATTTATTTGAGACTTTAAACAAAAGGATTTTAGCAAAAAATTTATACAATTATGACTAAGCGGATGGGATTCGTTGTCAAACGGTCTATATAGTAAACGAAAATATGTTTTCGTGACGCCAAACTTGTATGTAAAGTTTCATAAAACAATTTGATTATTAATACACACTGAAATCAAGTTGAAAATATGTTTAGAACATCTAATGGTGTGTCATACTCGTGAATTTTGTAAAATTTCGACTAAAATTGTTCGACAATGAACAACTAATATGATTGTTCAAAAGGAGTTTTTGTTATTTCGAACTAGTACATTTGTCTTCATAAATGTATTAGCATGTAGAAAAGTTGATAAATCAAATTGAATATTTATTTGAGACTTTAAACAAAAGGATTTAAGCAAAAATTTATACAATTATGACTAAGCGGATGGGATTTGTTGTCAAACGGTCGATATAGTAAATGAAAATATGTTTTGGTGCGCAAAACTTGTATGTATAAAAGTTTCATAAAACAATTTGATTATTAATACACACTGAAATCAAGTTGAAAATATGTTTAGAACATCTAATGGTGTGTCATACTCGTGAATTTTGTAAAATTTCGACTAAAATTGTTCGACAATGAACAACTAATATGATTGTTCAAAAGGAGTTTTTGTTATTTCGAACTAGTACATTTGTCTTCATAAATGTATTAGCATGTAGAAAAAGTTGATAAATCAAATTGAATATTTATTTGAGACTTTAAACAAAAGGATTTTAGCAAAAAATTTATACAATTATGACTAAGCGGATGGGATACGTTGTCAAACGGTCGATATAGTAAACGAAAATATGTTTTCATGACGCCAAACTTGTATGTAAAGTTTCATAAAACAATTTGATTATTAATACACACAGAATTCAAGTTGAAAATATGTTTAGAACATCTAATGGTGGTCATACTAAGTGAATTTTGTAAAATTTCGACTAAAATTGTTCGACAATGAACAACTAATATGATTGTTCAAAAGGAGTTTTTGTTATTTCGAACTAGTACATTTGTCTTCATAAATGTATTAGCATGTAGAAAAAGTTGATAAATCAAATTGAATATTTATTTGAGACTTTAAACAAAAGGATTTTAGCAAAAAAAATTTATACAATTATGACTAAGCGGATGGGATTCGTTGTCAAACGGTCGATATAGTAAACGAAAATATGTTTTCATGACGCCAAACTTGTATGTAAAGTTTCATAAAACAATTTGATTATTAATACACACTGAAATCAAGTTGAAAATATGTTTAGAACATCTAATGGTGGGTCATACTGTGAATTTTGTAAAATTTCGACTAAAATTGTTCGACATTGAACAACTAATATGATTGTTCAAAAGGAGTTTTTGTTAATTCAAACTAGTACATTTGTCTTCATAAATGTATTATCATGTAGAAAAAGTTGATAAATCAAATTGAATCTTCATTTGAGACATTAAACAAAAGGATTTAAGCAAAAAATTTATACAATTATGAATAAGCGGATGGGATTTGATGTTGAACGGTCGATATAGTAAATGAAAATATGTTTTGGTATTTAATAAAGTTTCATAAAACAATTTGATGATTAATACACACTGAAATCAAGTTGAAAATAAGTTTAGAACAACTAATGGTTGGTCATACTAGTGAATTTTGTAAAATTTCGACTAAAATTGTTCGACAATGAACAACTAATATGATTGTTCAAAAGGAGTTTTTGTTATTTCGAACTAGTACATTTGTCTTCATAAATGTATTAGCATGTAGAAAAAGTTGATAAATCAAATTGAATATTTATTTGAGACTTTAAACAAAAGGATTTTAGCAAAAAATTTATACAATTATGACTAAGCGGATGGGATACGTTGTCAAACGGTCGATATAGTAAACGAAAATATGTTTTCATGACGCCAAACTTGTATGTAAAGTTTCATAAAACAATTTGATTATTAATACACACAGGAAATCAAGTTGAAAATATGTTTAGAACATCTAATGTTGTGTCATCTCGTGAATTTTGTAAAATTTCGACTAAAATTGTTCGACAATGAACAACTAATATGATTGTTCAAAAGGAGTTTTTGTTATTTCAACTAGTACATTTGTCTTCATAAATGTATTAGCATGTAGAAAAGTTGATAAATCAAATTGAATATTTATTTGAGACTTTAAACAAAAGGATTTTAGCAAAAAATTTATACAATTATGACTAAGCGGATGGGATACGTTGTCAAACGGTCGATATAGTAAACGAAAATATGTTTTCATGACGCCAAACTTGTATGTAAAGTTTCATAAAACAATTTGCTTATTAATACACACTGAAATCAAGTTGAAAATATGTTTAGAACATCTAATGGTGGGTCATACTCGTGAATTTTGTAAAATTTCGACTAAAATTGTTCGACAATGAACAACTAATATGATTGTTCAAAAGGAGTTTTTGTTATTTCGAACTAGTACATTTGTCTTCATAAATGTATTAGCATGTAGAAAAAGTTGATAAATCAAATTGAATATTTATTTGAGACTTTAAACAAAAGGATTTTAGCAAAAAATTTATACAATTATGACTAAGCGGATGGGATACGTTGTCAAACGGTCGATATAGTAAACGAAAATATGTTTTCGTGACGCCAAACTTGTATGTAAAGTTTCATAAAACAATTTGCTTATTAATACACACTGAAATCAAGTTGAAAATATGTTTAGAACATCTAATGGTGGGTCATACTCGTGAATTTTGTAAAATTTCGACTAAAATTGTTCGACAATGAACAACTAATATGATTGTTCAAAAGGAGTTTTTGTGAATTCAAACTAGTACATTTGTCTTCATAAATGTATTATCATGTAGAAAAGTTGATAAATCAAATTGAATCTTCATTTGAGACTTAAACAAAAAAGTTTTAAGCAAAAAATTTCTACAATTATGAATAAGCGGATGGGATTTGATGTCAACGGTCGATATAGTAAATGAAAATATGTTTTGGTATTTAAACTTGTTTTCATAAAACAATTTGATGATTAATACACACTGAAATCAAGTTGAAAATATGTTTAGAACATCTAATGGTGGGTCATACTCGTGAATTTTGTAAAATTTCGACTAAAATTGTTTGACAATGAACAACTAATATGATTGTTCAAAAGGAGTTTTTGTTATTTCGAACTAGTACATTTGTCTTCATAAATGTATTAGCATGTAGAAAAAGTTGATAAATCAAATTGAATATTTATTTGAGACTTTAAACAAAAGGATTTTAGCAAAAAATTTATACAATTATGACTAAGCGGATGGGATTCGTTGTCAAACGGTCGATATAGTAAACGAAAATATATTTTCGTGACGCCAAACTTGTATGTAAAGTTTCATAAAACAATTTGATTATTAATACACACACAAAATCAAGTTGAAAATATGTTTAGAACATCTAATGGTGTGTCATACTCGTGAATTTTGTAAAATTCGACTAAAATTGTTCGACATTGAACAACTAATATGATTGTTCAAAAGGAGTTTTGTTAATTCAAACTAGTACATTTGTCTTCATAAATGTATTAGCATGTAGAAAAGTTGATAAATCAAATTGAATATTTATTTGAGACTTTAAACAAAAGGATTTAAGCAAAAATTTCTACAATTATGACTAAGCGGATGGGATTTGTTGTCAAACGGTCGATATAGTAAATGAAAATATGTTTTGGTAAACTTTAATAAAGTTTCATAAAACAATTTGATGATTAATACACAATGAAATCAAGTTGAAAATAAGTTTAGAACATCTAATGGTTGGTCATACTAGTGAATTTTGTAAAATTTCGACTAAAATTGTTCGACAATGAACAACTAATATGATTGTTCAAAAGGAGTTTTTGTTATTTCGAACTAGTACATTTGTCTTCATAAATGTATTAGCATGTAGAAAAAGTTGATAAATCAAATTGAATATTTATTTGAGACTTTAAACAAAAGGATTTTAGCAAAAATTTATACAATTATGACTAAGCGGATGGGATTCGTTGTCAAACGGTCGATATAGTAAACGAAAATATGTTTTCATGACGCCAAACTTGTATGTAAAGTTTCATAAAACAATTTGATTATTAATACACACTGAAATCAAGTTGAAAATATGTTTAGAACATCTAATGGTGGGTCATACTCGTGAATTTTGTAAAAGTTCGACTAAAATTGTTCGACAATGAACAACTAATATGATTGTTCAAAAGGAGTTTTTGTGAATTCAAACTAGTACATTTGTCTTCATAAATGTATTAGCATGTAGAAAAAGTTGATAAATCAAATTGAATATTTATTTGAGACTTTAAACAAAAGGATTTAAGCAAAAAATTTATACAATTATGAATAAGCGGATGGGATACGTTGTTTGATGTTGATATAGTCGAAATATGTAAATGAAAATATGTTTTGGTATTTAATGTTTCATAAAACAATTTGATTATTAATACACAATGAAATCAAGTTGAAAATAAGTTTAGAACATCTAATGGTGGGTCATACTCGTGAATTTTGTAAAATTTCGACTAAAATTGTTCGACAATGAACAACTAATATGATTGTTCAAAAGGAGTTTTTGTTATTTCGAACTAGTACATTTGTCTTCATAAATGTATTAGCATGTAGAAAAAGTTGATAAATCAAATTGAATATTTATTTGAGACTTTAAACAAAAGGATTTTAGCAAAAAATTTATACAATTATGACTAAGCGGATGGGATTCGTTGTCAAACGTTCGATATAGTAAACGAAAATATGTTTTCATGACGCCAAACTTGTATGTAAAGTTTCATAAAACAATTTGATTATTAATACACACAGAAATCAAGTTGAAAATATGTTTAGAACATCTAATGGTGTGTCATACTCGTGAATTTTGTAAAATTTCGACTAAAATTGTTCGACAATGAACAACTAATATGATTGTTCAAAAGGAGTTTTTGTTATTTCGAACTAGTACATTTGTCTTCATAAATGTATTAGCATGTAGAAAAAGTTGATAAATCAAATTGAATATTTATTTGAGACTTTAAACAAAAGGATTTTAGCAAAAAATTTATACAATTATGACTAAGCGGATGGGATACGTTGTCAAACGGTCGATATAGTAAACGAAAATATGTTTTCATGACGCCAAACTTGTATGTAAAGTTTCATAAAACAATTTGATTATTAATACACACAGAAATCAAGTTGAAAATATGTTTAGAACATCTAATGTTGTGTCATACTCGTGAATTTTGTAAAATTTCGACTAAAATTGTTCGACAATGAACAACTAATATGATTGTTCAAAAGGAGTTTTTGTTATTTCGAACTAGTACATTTGTCTTCATAAATGTATTAGCATGTAGAAAAAGTTGATAAATCAAATTGAATATTTATTTGAGACTTTAAACAAAAGGATTTTAGCAAAAAATTTATACAATTATGACTAAGCGGATGGGATACGTTGTCAAACGGTCGATATAGTAAACGAAAATATGTTTTCGTGACGCCAAACTTGTATGTAAAGTTTCATAAAACAATTTGCTTATTAATACACACTGAAATCAAGTTGAAAATATGTTTAGAACATCTAATGGTGGGTCATACTGTGAATTTTGTAAAATTTCGACTAAAATTGTTCGACAATGAACAACTAATATGATTGTTCAAAAGGAGTTTTTGTTAATTCAAACTAGTACATTTGTCTTCATAAATGTATTATCATGTAGAAAAGTTGATAAATCAATTGAATATTCATTTGAGACTTTAAACAAAAGGTTTTAAGCAAAAATTTATACAATTATGAATAAGCGGATGGGATTTGATGTCAAACGGTCGATATAGTAAATGAAAATATGTTTTGGTATTTAATGTTTCATAAAAAGTTTCATAAAACAATTTGCTTATTAATACACATGAAATCAAGTTGAAAATAAGTTTAGAACAACTAATGGTTGGTCATACTAGTGAATTTTGTAAAATTTCGACTAAAATTGTTCGACAATGAACAACTAATATGATTGTTCAAAAGGAGTTTTTGTTATTTCAAACTAGTACATTTGTCTTCATAAATGTATTAGCATGTAGAAAAAGTTGATAAATCAAATTGAATATTTATTTGAGACTTTAAACAAAAGGATTTTAGCAAAAATTTATACAATTATGACTAAGCGGATGGGATTCGTTGTCAAACGGTCGATATATAAACGAAAATATGTTTTCGTGACGCCAAACTTGTATGTAAAGTTTCATAAAACAATTTGATTATTAATACACACACTGAAATCAAGTTGAAAATATGTTTAGAACATCTAATGGTGTGTCATACTGTGAATTTTGTAAAAGTTCGACTAAAATTGTTCGACATTGAACAACTAATATGATTGTTCAAAAGGAGATTTTGTGAATTCAAACTAGTACATTTGTCTTCATAAATGTATTATCATGTAGAAAAAGTTGATAAATCAAATTGAATCTTCATTTGAGACTTAAACAAAAAGTTTTAAGCAAGAAATTTCTACAATTATGAATAAGCGGATGGGATTTGATGTTGAACGGTCGATATAGTAAATGAAAATATGTTTTGGTATTTAATGTTTCATAAAAGTTTCATTTGATGATTAATACACAATGAAATCAAGTTGAAAATAAGTTTAGAACAACTAATGGTTGGTCATACTAGTGAATTTTGTAAAATTTCGACTAAAATTGTTCGACAATGAACAACTAATATGATTGTTCAAAAGGAGTTTTTGTTATTTCGAACTAGTACATTTGTCTTCATAAATGTATTAGCATGTAGAAAAAGTTGATAAATCAAATTGAATATTTATTTGAGACTTTAAACAAAAGGATTTTAGCAAAAAATTTATACAATTATGACTAAGCGGATGGGATACGTTGTCAAACGGTCGATATATAGTAAACGAAAAATATGTTTTCGTGACGCCAAACTTGTATGTAAAGTTTCATAAAACAATTTGCTTATTAATACACACTGAAATCAAGTTGAAAATATGTTTAGAACATCTAATGGTGGGTCATACTCGTGAATTTTGTAAAATTTCGACTAAAATTGTTCGACAATGAACAACTAATATGATTGTTCAAAAGGAGTTTTTGTTATTTCGAACTAGTACATTTGTCTTCATAAATGTATTAGCATGTAGAAAAAGTTGATAAATCAAATTGAATATTTATTTGAGACTTAAAACAAAAGGATTTTAAGCAAAAATTTATACAATTATGACTAAGCGGATGGGATTTGATGTCAAACGGTCGATATAGTAAATATGTTTTCAATATGTTTGGTATGTAAAGTTTCATAAAACAATTTGATTATTAATACACAATGAAATCAAGTTGAAAATATGTTTAGAACATCTAATGGTTGGTCATACTAATGAATTTTGTAAAATTTCGACTAAAATTGTTCGACAATGAACAACTAATATGATTGTTCAAAAGGAGTTTTTGTTATTTCGAACTAGTACATTTGTCTTCATAAATGTATTAGCATGTAGAAAAAGTTGATAAATCAAATTGAATATTTATTTGAGACTTTAAACAAAAGGATTTTAGCAAAAATTTATACAATTATGACTAAGCGGATGGGATTACGTTGTCAAACGGTCGATATAGTAAACGAAAAATATGTTTTCGTGACGCCAAACTTGTATGTAAAGTTTCATAAAACAATTTGATTATTAATACACACTGAAATCAAGTTGAAAATATGTTTAGAACATCTAATGGTGGGTCATACTGTGAATTTTGTAAAAGTTCGACTAAAATTGTTCGACAATGAACAACTAATATGATTGTTCAAAAGGAGATTTTGTTAATTCAAACTAGTACATTTGTCTTCATAAATGTATTATCATGTAGAAAAAGTTGATAAATCAAATTGAATATTTATTTGAGACTTTAAACAAAAGGTTTTAAGCAAAAAATTTCTACAATTATGAATAAGCGGATGGCGATTTGATGTCAAACGGTCGATATAGTAAATGAAAATATGTTTTTTGACGTAAACTTAATGTTTCATAAAACAATTTGATTATTAATACACAATGAAATCAAGTTGAAAATATGTTTAGAACATCTAATGGTTGGTCATACTAGTGAATTTTGTAAAATTTCGACTAAAATTGTTCGACAATGAACAACTAATATGATTGTTCAAAAGGAGTTTTTGTTATTTCGAACTAGTACATTTGTCTTCATAAATGTATTAGCATGTAGAAAAGTTGATAAATCAAATTGAATATTTATTTGAGACTTTAAACAAAAGGATTTTAGCAAAAATTTATACAATTATGACTAAGCGGATGGGATTCGTTGTCAAACGGTCGATATAGTAAACGAAAATATGTTTTCATGACGCCAAACTTGTATGTAAAGTTTCATAAAACAATTTGATTATTAATACACACTGAAATCAAGTTGAAAATATGTTTAGAACATCTAATGGTGGGTCATACTGTGAATTTTGTAAAAAGTTCGACTAAAATTGTTCGACAATGAACAACTAATATGATTGTTCAAAAGGAGATTTTGTTAATTCAAACTAGTACATTTGTCTTCATAAATGTATTATCATGTAGAAAAAGTTGATAAATCAAATTGAATATTCATTTGAGACTTTAAACAAAAGGATTTTAAGCAAGAAATTTCTACAATTATGACTAAGCGGATGCGATTTGATGTCAAACGGTCGATATAGTAAATGAAAATATGTTTTGGTATTTAAACTTGTATGTTTTCATAAAACAATTTGATTATTAATACACAATGAAATCAAGTTGAAAATAAGTTTAGAACAACTAATGGTTGGTCATACTAGTGAATTTTGTAAAATTTCGACTAAAATTGTTCGACAATGAACAACTAATATGATTGTTCAAAAGGAGTTTTTGTTATTTCGAACTAGTACATTTGTCTTCATAAATGTATTAGCATGTAGAAAAAGTTGATAAATCAAATTGAATATTTATTTGAGACTTTAAACAAAAGGATTTTAGCAAAAATTTATACAATTATGACTAAGCGGATGGGATTCGTTGTCAAACGGTCGATATAGTAAACGAAAATATGTTTTCATGACGCCAAACTTGTATGTAAAGTTTCATAAAACAATTTGATTATTAATACACACACGAAATCAAGTTGAAAATATGTTTAGAACATCTAATGGTGTGTCATACTGTGAATTTTGTAAAATTTCGACTAAAATTGTTCGACAATGAACAACTAATATGATTGTTCAAAAGGAGTTTTTGTTATTTCAACTAGTACATTTGTCTTCATAAATGTATTAGCATGTAGAAAAGTTGATAAATCAAATTGAATATTTATTTGAGACTTTAAACAAAAGGATTTTAGCAAAAATTTATACAATTATGACTAAGCGGATGGGATACGTTGTCAAACGGTCGATATAGTAAACGAAAATATGTTTTCGTGACGCCAAACTTGTATGTAAAGTTTCATAAAACAATTTGATTATTAATACACACTGAAATCAAGTTGAAAATATGTTTAGAACATCTAATGGTGGGTCATACTGTGAATTTTGTAAAAGTTCGACCAAAATTGTTCGACATTGAACAACTAATATGATTGTTCAAAAGGAGATTTTGTGATTTCAAACTAGTACATTTGTCTTCATAAATGTATTATCATGTAGAAAAAGTTGATAAATCAATTGAATCTTCATTTGAGACATTAAACAAAAGGTTTTAAGCAAGAAATTTCTACAATTATGAATAAGCGGATGGGAGGCGATTTGATGTTGAACGGTCGATATAGTAAATGAAAATATGTTTTGGTATTTAATGTTTCATAAAACTGTTTGATGATTAATACACAATGAAATCAAGTTGAAAATAAGTTTAGAACAACTAATGGTTGGTCATACTAGTGAATTTTGTAAAATTTCGACTAAAATTGTTCGACAATGAACAACTAATATGATTGTTCAAAAGGAGTTTTTGTTATTTCAAACTAGTACATTTGTCTTCATAAATGTATTAGCATGTAGAAAAAGTTGATAAATCAAATTGAATATTCATTTGAGACTTTAAACAAAAGGATTTTAGCAAAAAATTTATACAATTATGACTAAGCGGATGGGATTCGTTGTCAAACGGTCGATATAGTAAACGAAAATATGTTTTCATGACGCCAAACTTGTATGTAAAGTTTCATAAAACAATTTGATTATTAATACACACTGAAATCAAGTTGAAAATATGTTTAGAACATCTAATGGTGGGTCATACTCGTGAATTTTGTAAAATTTCGACTAAAATTGTTCGACAATGAACAACTAATATGATTGTTCAAAAGGAGATTTTGTTAATTCAAAACTAGTACATTTGTCTTCATAAATGTATTATCATGTAGAAAAAGTTGATAAATCAAATTGAATATTTATTTGAGACATTAAACAAAAAAAGATTTTAAGCAAAAATTTCTACAATTATGACTAAGCGGATGCGATTTGATGTTGAACGGTCGATATAGTAAATGAAAATATGTTTTGGTATTTAATAAAGTTTCATAAAACAATTTGATGATTAATACACAATGAAATCAAGTTGAAAATATGTTTAGAACAACTAATGGTTGGTCATACTAATGAATTTTGTAAAATTTCGACTAAAATTGTTCGACAATGAACAACTAATATGATTGTTCAAAAGGAGTTTTTGTTATTTCGAACTAGTACATTTGTCTTCATAAATGTATTAGCATGTAGAAAAAGTTGATAAATCAAATTGAATATTTATTTGAGACTTTAAACAAAAGGATTTTAGCAAAAATTTATACAATTATGACTAAGCGGATGGGATTCGTTGTCAAACGGTCGATATAGTAAACGAAAATATGTTTTCATGACGCCAAACTTGTATGTAAAGTTTCATAAAACAATTTGATTATTAATACACACTGAAATCAAGTTGAAAATATGTTTAGAACATCTAATGGTGGTCATACTGTGTGAATTTTGTAAAATTTCGACTAAAATTGTTCGACATTGAACAACTAATATGATTGTTCAAAAGGAGTTTTGTTATTTCAAACTAGTACATTTGTCTTCATAAATGTATTAGCATGTAGAAAAGTTGATAAATCAAATTGAATATTCATTTGAGACTTTAAACAAAAGGTTTTAAGCAAAAAATTTCTACAATTATGACTAAGCGGATGGCGATTTGATGTTGAACGGTCGATATAGTAAATGAAAATATGTTTTGGTATTTAATGTTTCATAAAACAATTTGATTATTAATACACAATGAAATCAAGTTGAAAATAAGTTTAGAACATCTAATGGTTGGTCATACTAGTGAATTTTGTAAAATTTCGACTAAAATTGTTCGACAATGAACAACTAATATGATTGTTCAAAAGGAGTTTTTGTTATTTCAAACTAGTACATTTGTCTTCATAAATGTATTAGCATGTAGAAAAAGTTGATAAATCAAATTGAATATTTATTTGAGACTTTAAACAAAAGGATTTTAGCAAAAATTTATACAATTATGACTAAGCGGATGGGATTCGTTGTCAAACGGTCGATATAGTAAACGAAAATATGTTTTCATGACGCCAAACTTGTATGTAAAGTTTCATAAAACAATTTGATTATTAATACACACTGAAATCAAGTTGAAAATATGTTTAGAACATCTAATGGTGGGTCATACTGTGAATTTTGTAAAAGTTCGACTAAAATTGTTCGACAATGAACAACTAATATGATTGTTCAAAAGGAGTTTTGTTAATTCAAACTAGTACATTTGTCTTCATAAATGTATTATCATGTAGAAAAGTTGATAAATCAAATTGAATATTCATTTGAGACATTAAACAAAAGGTTTTAAGCAAGAAATTTCTACAATTATGAATAAGCGGATGGGATTTGATGTTGTCAAACGGTCGATATAGTAAATGAAAATATGTTTTGGTAAACTTTATGTGTTTCATAAAACAATTTGATGATTAATACACAATGAAATCAAGTTGAAAATAAGTTTAGAACAACTAATGGTTGGTCATACTAATGAATTTTGTAAAATTTCGACTAAAATTGTTCGACAATGAACAACTAATATGATTGTTCAAAAGGAGTTTTTGTTATTTCGAACTAGTACATTTGTCTTCATAAATGTATTAGCATGTAGAAAAAGTTGATAAATCAAATTGAATATTCATTTGAGACTTTAAACAAAAGGATTTTAGCAAAAATTTATACAATTATGACTAAGCGGATTGGGTTTCGTTGTCAAACGGTCGATATAGTAAACGAAAATATGTTTTCGTGACGCCAAACTTGTATGTAAAGTTTCATAAAACAATTTGATTATTAATACACACTGAAATCAAGTTGAAAATATGTTTAGAACATCTAATGGTGCGTCATACTCGTGAATTTTGTAAAAGTTGCACCAAAATTGTTCGACATTGAACAACTAATATGATTGTTCAAAAGGAGATTTTGTGAATTCAAACTAGTACATTTGTCTTCATAAATGTATTATCATGTAGAAAAAGTTGATAAATCGAATTGAATCTTCATTTGAGACATTAAACAAAAAGTTTTAAGCAAGAAATTTCTACAATTATGAATAAGCGGAGGCGATTTGATGTTGAACGGTCGATATAGTAAATGAAAATATGTTTTGGTATTATGTTTCATAAAACTGTTTGATGATTAATACACAATGAAATCAAGTTGAAAATAAGTTTAGAACAACTAATGGTTGGTCATACTAGTGAATTTTGTAAAATTTCGACTAAAATTGTTCGACAATGAACAACTAATATGATTGTTCAAAAGGAGTTTTTGTTATTTCGAACTAGTACATTTGTCTTCATAAATGTATTAGCATGTAGAAAAAGTTGATAAATCAAATTGAATATTCATTTGAGACTTTAAACAAAAGGATTTTAGCAAAAAATTTATACAATTATGACTAAGCGGATGGGATTCGTTGTCAAACGGTCGATATAGTAAACGAAAATATGTTTTCATGACGCCAAACTTGTATGTAAAGTTTCATAAAACAATTTGATTATTAATACACACAGAAATCAAGTTGAAAATATGTTTAGAACATCTAATGGTGTGTCATACTAAGTGAATTTTGTAAAATTTCGACTAAAATTGTTCAACAATGAACAACTAATATGATTGTTCAAAAGGAGTTTTTGTTATTTCGAACTAGTACATTTGTCTTCATAAATGTATTAGCATGTAGAAAAAGTTGATAAATCAAATTGAATATTTATTTGAGACTTTAAACAAAAGGATTTTAGCAAAAATTTATACAATTATGACTAAGCGGATGGGATACGTTGTCAAACGGTCGATATAGTAAACGAAAATATGTTTTCGTGACGCCAAACTTGTATGTAAAGTTTCATAAAACAATTTGATTATTAATACACACTGAAATCAAGTTGAAAATATGTTTAGAACATCTAATGGTGGGTCATACTGTGTGAATTTTGTAAAATTTCGACTAAAATTGTTCGACAATGAACAACTAATATGATTGTTCAAAAGGAGTTTTTGTTATTTCAAACTAGTACATTTGTCTTCATAAATGTATTAGCATGTAGAAAAGTTGATAAATCAAATTGAATATTCATTTGAGACTTTAAACAAAAGGATTTTAGCAAAAAATTTCTACAATTATGACTAAGCGGATGGGATTTGATGTCAAACGGTCGATATAGTAAATGAAAATATGTTTTGACGCCAAACTTTAATGTTTCATAAAACAATTTGATTATTAATACACAATGAAATCAAGTTGAAAATATGTTTAGAACATCTAATGGTTGGTCATACTAATGAATTTTGTAAAATTTCGACTAAAATTGTTCGACAATGAACAACTAATATGATTGTTCAAAAGGAGTTTTTGTTATTTCGAACTAGTACATTTGTCTTCATAAATGTATTAGCATGTAGAAAAAGTTGATAAATCAAATTGAATATTTATTTGAGACTTTAAACAAAAGGATTTTAGCAAAAAATTTATACAATTATGACTAAGCGGATGGGATTCGTTGTCAAACGGTCTATATAGTAAACGAAAATATGTTTTCGTGACGCCAAACTTGTATGTAAAGTTTCATGAAACAATTTGATTATTAATACACACTGAAATCAAGTTGAAAATATGTTTAGAACATCTAATGGTGGGTCATACTAAGTGAATTTTGTAAAATTTCGACTAAAATTGTTCGACATTGAACAACTAATATGATTGTTCAAAAGGAGATTTTGTTAATTCAAACTAGTACATTTGTCTTCATAAATGTATTATCATGTAGAAAAAGTTGATAAATCAAATTGAATCTTCATTTGAGACATTAAACAAAAGGTTTTAAGCAAGAAATTTCTACAATTATGAATAAGCGGAGGGCGATTTGATGTTGAACGGTCGATATAGTAAATGAAAATATGTTTTGGTAAACTTTAATAAAGTTTCATAAAACAATTTGATGATTAATACACAATGAAATCAAGTTGAAAATAAGTTTAGAACAACTAATGGTTGGTCATACTAGTGAATTTTGTAAAATTTCGACTAAAATTGTTCGACAATGAACAACTAATATGATTGTTCAAAAGGAGTTTTTGTTATTTCGAACTAGTACATTTGTCTTCATAAATGTATTAGCATGTAGAAAAAGTTGTTGATAAATCAAATTGAATATTCATTTGAGACTTTAAACAAAAGGATTTTAGCAAAAAATTTATACAATTATGACTAAGCGGATGGGATACGTTGTCAAACGGTCGATATAGTAAACGAAAATATGTTTTCGTGACGCCAAACTTGTATGTAAAGTTTCATAAAACAATTTGCTTATTAATACACACTGAAATCAAGTTGAAAATATGTTTAGAACATCTAATGGTGTCATACTGTGAATTTTGTAAAAGTTCGACTAAAATTGTTCGACAATGAACAACTAATATGATTGTTCAAAAGGAGTTTTTGTTAATTCAAACTAGTACATTTGTCTTCATAAATGTATTATCATGTAGAAAAAGTTGATAAATCAAATTGAATATTCATTTGAGACATTAAACAAAAGGTTTTAAGCAAAAATTTTACAACAATTATGAATAAGCGGATGGGATTTGATGTTGAACGTCGATATAGTAAATGAAAATATGTTTTGGTATTTAATGTTTCATAAAACAATTTGATGATTAATACACAATGAAATCAAGTTGAAAATAAGTTTAGAACAACTAATGGTTGGTCATACTAGTGAATTTTGTAAAATTTCGACTAAAATTGTTCGACAATGAACAACTAATATGATTGTTCAAAAGGAGTTTTTGTTATTTCGAACTAGTACATTTGTCTTCATAAATGTATTAGCATGTAGAAAAGTTGATAAATCAAATTGAATATTTATTTGAGACTTTAAACAAAAGGATTTTAGCAAAAATTTATACAATTATGACTAAGCGGATGGGATTCGTTGTCAAACGGTCGATATAGTAAACGAAAATATGTTTTCATGACGCCAAACTTGTATGTAAAGTTTCATAAAACAATTTGATTATTAATACACACAGAAATCAAGTTGAAAATATGTTTAGAACATCTAATGGTGTGTCATACTCGTGAATTTTGTAAAATTTCGACTAAAATTGTTCAACAATGAACAACTAATATGATTGTTCAAAAGGAGTTTTTGTTATTTCGAACTAGTACATTTGTCTTCATAAATGTATTAGCATGTAGAAAAAGTTGATAAATCAAATTGAATATTTATTTGAGACTTTAAACAAAAGGATTTTAGCAAAAAATTTATACAATTATGACTAAGCGGATGGGATACGTTGTCAAACGGTCGATATAGTAAACGAAAATATGTTTTCGTGACGCCAAACTTGTATGTAAAGTTTCATAAAACAATTTGCTTATTAATACACACTGAAATCAAGTTGAAAATATGTTTAGAACATCTAATGGTGGGTCATACTCGTGAATTTTGTAAAAGTTCTACCAAAATTGTTCGACATTGAACAACTAATATGATTGTTCAAAAGGAGATTTTGTGAATTCAAACTAGTACATTTGTCTTCATAAATGTATTATCATGTAGAAAAAGTTGATAAATCAAATTGAATCTTCATTTGAGACATTAAACAAAAGGTTTTTAAGCAAGAAATTTCTACAATTATGAATAAGCGGATGCGATTTTATGTTGAACGGTCGATATAGTAAATGAAAATATGTTTTGGTATTTAATGTTTCATAAAACTGTTTGATGATTAATACACAATGAAATCAAGTTGAAAATAAGTTTAGAACAACTAATGGTTGGTCATACTGGTGAATTTTGTAAAATTTCGACTAAAATTGTTCGACAATGAACAACTAATATGATTGTTCAAAAGGAGTTTTTGTTATTTCGAACTAGTACATTTGTCTTCATAAATGTATTAGCATGTAGAAAAAGTTGATAAATCAAATTGAATATTCATTTGAGACTTTAAACAAAAGGATTTTAGCAAAAAATTTATACAATTATGACTAAGCGGATGGGATTCATTGTCAAACGGTCGATATAGTAAACGAAAATATGTTTTCATGACGCCAAACTTGTATGTAAAGTTTCATAAAACAATTTGATTATTAATACACACAGAAATCAAGTTGAAAATATGTTTAGAACATCTAATGGTGTGTCATACTCGTGAATTTTGTAAAATTTCGACTAAAATTGTTCAACAATGAACAACTAATATGATTGTTCAAAAGGAGTTTTTGTTATTTCGAACTAGTACATTTGTCTTCATAAATGTATTAGCATGTAGAAAAAGTTGATAAATCAAATTGAATATTTATTTGAGACTTTAAACAAAAGGATTTTAGCAAAAAATTTATACAATTATGACTAAGCGGATGGGATACGTTGTCAAACGGTCGATATAGTAAACGAAAATATGTTTTCGTGACGCCAAACTTGTATGTAAAGTTTCATAAAACAATTTGCTTATTAATACACACTGAAATCAAGTTGAAAATATGTTTAGAACATCTAATGGTGGGTCATACTCGTGAATTTTGTAAAAGTTCGACCAAAATTGTTCGACATTGAACAACTAGTATGATTGTTGAAAAGGAGATTTTGTGAATTCAAACTAGTACATTTGTCATCATAAATGTATTATCATGTAGAAAAAGTTGATAAATCGAATTGAATCTTCATTTGAGACATTAAACAAAAGGTTTTAAGCAAGAAATTTCTACAATTATGAATAAGCGGAGGCGATTTGATGTTGAACGGTCGATATAGTAAATGAAAATATGTTTTGGTATTTAATGTTTCATAAAACTGTTTGATGATTAATACACAATGAAATCAAGTTGAAAATAAGTTTAGAACAACTAATGGTTGGTCATACTAATGAATTTTGTAAAATTTCGACTAAAATTGTTCGACAATGAACAACTAATATGATTGTTCAAAAGGAGTTTTTGTTATTTCGAACTAGTACATTTGTCTTCATAAATGTATTAGCATGTAGAAAAAGTTGATAAATCAAATTGAATATTCATTTGAGACTTTAAACAAAAGGATTTTAGCAAAAAATTTATACAATTATGACTAAGCGGATGGGATTCGTTGTCAAACGGTCTATATAGTAAACGAAAATATGTTTTCGTGACGCCAAACTTGTATGTAAAGTTTCATAAAACAATTTGATTATTAATACACACTGAAATCAAGTTGAAAATATGTTTAGAACATCTAATGGTGCGTCATACTCGTGAATTTTGTAAAAGTTCGACCAAAATTGTTCGACATTGAACAACTAATATGATTGTTCAAAAGGAGATTTTGTGAATTCAAACTAGTACATTTGTCTTCATAAATGTATTATCATGTAGAAAAAGTTGATAAATCGAATTGAATCTTCATTTGAGACATTAAACAAAAGGTTTTAAGCAAGAAATTTCTACAATTATGAATAAGCGGAGGCGATTTGATGTTGAACGGTCGATATAGTAAATGAAAATATGTTTTGGTATTTAATGTTTCATAAAACTGTTTGATGATTAATACACAATGAAATCAAGTTGAAAATAAGTTTAGAACAACTAATGGTTGGTCATACTAATGAATTTTGTAAAATTTCGACTAAAATTGTTCGACAATGAACAACTAATATGATTGTTCAAAAGGAGTTTTTGTTATTTCGAACTAGTACATTTGTCTTCATAAATGTATTAGCATGTAGAAAAAGTTGATAAATCAAATTGAATATTCATTTGAGACTTTAAACAAAAGGATTTTAGCAAAAAATTTATACAATTATGACTAAGCGGATTGGGTTTCGTTGTCAAACGGTCGATATAGTAAACGAAAATATGTTTTCGTGACGCCAAACTTGTATGTAATGTGGCGACCTCAAAATTCTGCCTAAACTTTTTTTTTTTTTTTCTACGCCCAAAGAGGGTAATGGTACCCATATTTGAGGGTATTGATACCCTTTTACGCAGAAGCGCCTTCTATTTCCGATTTGATTAAAAACGATTTAAAACATGTTTTCTTTTTTTTTTTCTTTTGAGGAAAGTAGTTAGAAACTAATTTAGACAAGATTTGGAGATCACCCTTTCTCATTTTGCTTGATTTGCTTTATTCTTTGTTAAGTAAAAACATGTATACTTGATGAAATAAAGAACCATAAGGTAAGAGTATGATAACTTAAATATAAGTTTATATAAATCTAGTCTTTTAGTTCATTTCACCTTTAATGGTATGAGTTACCACAAAATATGGGCCCAAGTAAGTAAAAGAAGTACCTCACATACATTTTTGTTTCAAAACGGTTCATGACAAATCATTACGTCTCATGAACACTCCAAAAGCTTCAGCCCATTAGCAAATACTACTACATACTTTAAGAAAGAGGTGATATGATAAAGACAAGGTTAATCAAAATATTATACTTCATAATAACGAGTAGTAAGATACTCCATGATCCAAAAATCATATACGTCCACGCAAAGGTAGGTGGTTTCATGCTTTTGCAATCCGGGTTGAAGAGGATTAGAGGACCATATCTCAATCTTTGTGATCAAATGGTATTCATGTTCATCGAAGGCCACTTCCACCCGCTGCCCCTTGACTTCATACATGTCTCGATCTATTTCCTACAAGAGTCATAAAACGACTATGAATGGTAACATTCAATGAGTAAAAATATGGTGCTTGTGTGATATTGCATGTAGATATGTCTTTTATCTTTCTTAGGGCCCTTCCCACAAACAATACTTGTACACCGAGCGCTCGAATAAACATTCTTTGTGCATAAGCACACGGCCAAACATTCTTAGGACCTTCATCGTCCTTCTATGGGCTACTTTTGCCCTTGGCCGTAGTTGATCAACTCATGGAACCCTTACCGTCCCAATGTAGGCTACTTTTGCCTTTGGCCGTAATTCAATCAGACCTCAAGTCCTTATGTGGGTCGTTCTAACCCTTGGCCAAAAGTTGAATCAACTCTTTTCTTGGGACCCTTACCGTCCCCTATGGGCCACTTTTGCCCGTGGTGTACAAATAAGTTTGGGGAAAATCTTTATGTGTTCAAACATACTTCATCTTTGTTTACATATAATTTTGCCTTCTCAAGTTGAGCATAAATGGCACAAGATAGCTTTCTCATTCTTGTTCTTCATTCTTGTTGCATAAAATAGTCAATAAGCTCAAGATGCTCACAATCATTTCATGTAACTCATCAAAATAGTTCATCAAGAGCACATGGAATATACACACATCGATGTATATAATTATCATTTTGCATATAAGTCATATACATAATTTTACTCACAACTTGGCATTATCCTTGATCCACCTGAAAATAAAAGGTTTTAAATATCATAACCTTGCATGGGGTGAATGATACTTAAATCTGAAGTTGAGGGTGCCGGAACCATGAAAGAACAAACCTTAAATTATTTACAGTGCGGTGCTTTTGTGGTATTGGTACCTCGTCATAAAACTGAAATATGTGTATCGATACCCTTCCCAAGCGTAAAGGTGTTAAAATATTTTATTTTGAAGGCTACGTTTTTTGCCTATAAAATCTAACTTTCTACACCAAACACCGAGTTCCTTGGTCCCTCTAAGCCGCTTTGCCCAAAATGGGGCTTTGGCGCTGGGTTGGAGATTCATCTATTGAACTAGAGAACCTCCCATCCCTAGCTTTCTTAATATACAACCACTCACCTCTATCTCTGGTATCTTTCTCTTATTGGGGGGTTATTTCCTCCCTGTTTAAAGCTAGAAAACGTGAGGGAGAGTTTTGGAAGAGTTATGGGGGTTAGAGAGGAGAAAGGGACAAGTTGGGGGTTGAAATGAGGGGGTATTTATAGGGAAAATTCAACTCCTTCCTCATGATTGCATTCATCCTCATGGTGACACATGTAAAGTTGGGGAGATTTGCTGAAGATTTTCTTGTTGGCCTTCATTTAAGGCGCTTCCCAACTACCCACATTTAAGAAGATACTAGGGGTAGCCTATAGGGTAAATAAATGCTAAATTCCTAATTTAGGCGATTTCGGACCCGCTTTTGAGTCGATTTTGAAGGTCGAAATGTGCTCATCTTTTGACGCTCCTTATACCATCTCGAAGATCTCACGGGATCTTCACAACGAACTTTGAATCGTAGAAAACGGATCATCACAACGATCACAAATCGTCTCAAAAATGGCTGCTCATAACCAAATTTCTGGGAATTCCAGATTTCCAACTTCCCGAAGGTTTTGACAAAAATATTCGGGCTGATTCCTGAGTCAAACATAGGTGTATTTGGTACCATTTTAAATATCTCATTGCGTGCTTCATAACGCACTTTGAATCAAGAAAATGGACCAACACAGAGGTTAAAACATCACTCTAAAGATGGCTGCCCGAACACGCTTTTGCTGAAATTTTTGGCTGATTCCTAGATATCTAACATCTTAGAACGTTTTTGACATAATTTTTCGGGCTGTTTTCATAGTCGAAACTATGCATATTTGGTACCATTCAAAGTTCTCGCTATGTATTGCAACACCATAAGTTTCGCAGAAATTCACCAATACACAATTCATACGATGGCTCCAAAGTTGGCTACTTACTTAAATCAAAAGGCTCAAAACTTGGTTTTCTCA
This sequence comes from Forsythia suspensa, assembly GCA_023638005.1. Classification (NCBI taxonomy): domain Eukaryota; kingdom Viridiplantae; phylum Streptophyta; class Magnoliopsida; order Lamiales; family Oleaceae; genus Forsythia; species Forsythia suspensa. The sequence continues at coordinate 38,089 of JALRMA010000107.1, read as the reverse complement.
CTTTTTGGGTCTCTACTCAACTTTTCACTTTTAACCAAACAAGCCTTAATAAAAGCCAATAAATCTTAAATAAATTCAACTTAGCCCTTATAAAACATTAAATCCGATTTTTCTCCCTTTTAATATTCGGATTTAAATTAAATTCTAAGTGCTACGACTTTCGAAATACTTTTTGGGACAACTCAACCAAATTTCTTGCTTTATTCTCATTTTCTTATTTAAATTGAAAATACGAATTTTTCGGCCAGCGTTATAAACTTCCTCCTTAAATAAATTTCGTCCTCGAAATTTACCTAGAATAGCTCGAGAAATTTTTCTCTCATTTCATCTTCTTGCTCCCAAGTCTCTTCTTTGATAGCTTCACTTCTCCATTTACTAAATCTAAAATACTTGACCACGATATAGTCGCAAAACTTCATTCTCAATTTAAAATTCAAGAAGCTATCTATGATGATTTTCAAGAATCTAGTTATTTGTTCGACCAAATAACTTTCTTCACTAATTCTCGACCCAAAAATTTAGTATTCTCGCATACTTAACTCCAAAAAAAATCATCGCAGACTAACTATTATCGTACGAAAAACTAATAATTTCTCTAGCTCTTGGAAACTCATTTGACATCCTATAGTATTAACAAAATTAATGCTCTTTCTAACAAGCTAGCTAAACGATAGGCTACTCTGGAGATACTTTCAACAAGAGATAATAGTTATCTTCTAACCCATGGAAATATTGTACTTATCACCTTAAAGAGCGTTCTTATATCAGCACTGCTGTATTCTTCTAAAAACCTTTAGTCCATTCTACTCAATCTGAACATACAATACCTACGCAGAATCCAACGCTATTTCTTTTCTCCTACCTTCAACTTTATACAACCATTTCTTACCTTCTTGCTACTAGAAAAAGAAAGTGATAGTGAAGGCATACAATTTCTCAATCACTGGAGTCAACACTATCTTTCAATCCATTATTCATTTCATCTCTCTAATTATCATTTCTTTATGGACTTTCAATTTAATCTATCAATTGAGTAATCCCTTTCGAATCCTATCTGTAATTCTATTACTTCTACATAACTTAATTTACCTTCTTTCAATCATACCGTGCTACAACTATTTTCTCAAATCCTCAAGGCCCATCATATACATTAACACCATGGTTTTCCATATATCAACACTCTACATACTCTTCATTCTTATTTTTGTCGCTAAGATTTTTATCTAATAATATATCATCATGCTTTTCAAACCTAAGCATCGTGCTCTTATACCACATAGAAGTCACAAATTTCTTCAAAAATTTCTCCCAACACAACCATCATTTAATTCCTCAAGACAATCATAAATATATCATGAAAACTTTCCAACTCCACATGTATCAAAACCTATGTCAGCACTTATCATACAAGGCACCAAGAATTTCCTCATAATGCTTGTAAAAGAAACCCAAAATTTTCATAAACAACTTGATACTTATTCTTTCCTTTATGTCTATAGATAAGCAATTTCTAATGCCTCAAAACTCTTGCTCCCTATATTTTTTTTTTCCATTACATCAATCTCAACAGCTTTGTCATGTACTAATTGTTCTACAAAACAATTTCTTCTATCATCTCGGGTTTCATGTCCTATTTCCTTTTCTCGAAAAGCAATTGATTTTCAAACAAGAGATTGGAGCTTGTGAGTTCTGCCACCCTTAATTTTCTAAATAAGATAGGATTCATAAAAATTTGAGGAAAAGATTCAATCCTTTACAAATCTTACTTTTGCAAAAATATACCAAACAGTTTACATTCGGTGTAGGTATCGATACCTATGTCTTATGGGTATCAATACCCATCGCAGATTTTAGAAAGGAAATTTTTGAAATATCTTCCCAAATTTTATTTTATTTTTCACAAGGGTAAAAGGAGACTTTGACATTAAATTTTTATCCCAAAATTTCACAATCCATTTTCTTTCTTTCTTTATCCCGTTTTCTTTTCTTCTTCTTTCCCAAAATCACCAAGTTCTCATAATTTCTCCCAAATCTTTTCATGGGTCCTTCTAAGAAAGCTTCTACAAAAGGGTAAGAGTGATCAATCTGCTATTTCTAAGGCAAAAGCTACCAAATTTTCAATCGAAAATGATGGAAAAGAGCGAGGCTACTGCGGGTTCTTCTTGGACCGGAGTTTCGACTAATGAAGAGGAGTTTTCTTCTATTTGGTTCCAAAATAAGACTGCTTTATGACTTTTTGGTCACCGATATATCAATCAAATTGGGGATGGATCTTAAGGCAGAGAAGTTTACCTCTATGCATCCCAATACAAAAATCGGGGCAAACTCTCTCATGAAAGCTTGATTTGAACTTGTGAATGAGGTTTGGACTAAATCCGGAGTAAAGGTTGGAGGTGGAGGGGCTGAAGGGGTTGTTCATTTTATGCCAGCTTCATCGACTGACTGGGGTACTTTCATGACTGATTTTTTTTTGGACTTTCCAAGCTAACGTAATTGATAACCTTTCGGAGTTGCGTGCACAAAACCGAGAGCTCATGACTAGGCAAGATCATTTGGATGAGATGATCAAGAATTTACAAGATTCAAAGGATGAAGATTAGTTGATTACCCTCCCCCAATATGTATCCCCTAGGCATTTAGCTCCTTTTTGTCCAGCAACTAAGCCTCATAGTTTCAGCTTGTTAGGCTTTTTTTTTTTTTTTTTTTTGAAATGTTATTTTATCTTTGATGTATTGGAATCTAAAGGACTTTTACATTGGGCCTCAAACTTATCTTTTCATGAATGCTCAACATTGTTCTTACTTGTCATTCATGATCTACTTTAATAATATAGCAAGTTTCATTTTCATAGGCTCTAAATTCCTATGTTGAACTGCCAGATCAAATCTACCAAGCAAGTAGACAATTTATGCACATTGAAACAAATCACCATAAAACATTAAACACAAGAAATGGAAAGAGGTCATGGCATACCGGAGGTGGAAGTTGTCTTCGATGGCCAAATACCATTGATCAAAGTCTGCAGAACCATTAAACCGAAGCTCTGATACCAAGTCTTGTGGCGACCTCAAAATTCTGCCTAAACTTTTTTTTTTTTGTATTCTGCCCAGTAGGGTAATGGTACCCATATTTGAGGGTATTGATACCCTTTTACGCAGAAAGCAGTTCTATTTCCTGATTTGATTAAAAACTGATTTAAAACATGTTTTCTTTTTTTTTTCTTTTGAGGAAAGTAGTTAGAAACTAATTTAGACAGTATTTGGAGATCACCCTTTCTCATTTTGCTTCAGATTTGCTTTATTCTTTGTTAAGTAAAAACATGTATACTTGATGAAATAAAGAACCATAAGGTAAGAGTATGATAACTTAAATATAGCGGAAGTTCATATAAATCTAGTCTTTTAGTTCATTTCACCTTTAATGGTATGAGTTACCACAAAATATGGGCCCAAGTAAGTAAAAGAAGTACCTCACATACATTTTTGTTTCAAAACGGTTCATGACAAATCATTACGTCTCATGAACACTCCAAAAGCTTCAGCCCATTAGCAAATACTACTACATACTTTAAGAAAGAGGTGATATGATAAAGACAAGGTTAATCAAAATATTATACTTCATAATAACGAGTAGTAAGATACTCCATGATCCAAAAATCATATACGTCCACGCAAAGGTAGGTGGTTTCATGCTTTTGCAATCCGGGTTGAAGAGGATTAGAGGACCATATCTCAATCTTTGTGATCAAATGGTATTCATGTTCATCGAAGGCCACTTCCACCCGTTGCCCCTTGACTTCATACATGTCTCGATCTATTTCCTACAAGAGTCATAAAACGACTATGAATGGTAACATTCAATGAGTAAAAATATGGTGCTTGTGTGATATTGCATGTAGATATGTCTTTTATCTTTCTTAGGGCCCTTCCCACAAACAATACTTGTACACCGAGCGCTCGAATAAACATTCTTTGTGCATAAGCACACGGCCAAACATTCTTAGGACCTTCATCGTCCTTCTATGGGCTACTTTTGCCCTTGGCGTAGTTGATCAACTCATGGAACCCTTACCGTCCCAATGTAGGCTACTTTTGCCTTTGGCCGTAATTCAATCGGACCTCAAGTCCTTATGTGGGTCGTTCTAACCCTTGGCCAAAAGTTGAATCAACTCTTTTCTTGGGACCCTTACTGTCCCTATGGGCCACTTTTGCCCGTGGTGTACAAATAAGTTTGGGGAAAATCTTTATGTGTTCAAACATACTTCATCTTTGTTTACATATAATTTTTGCCTTCTCAAGTTGAGCATAAATGGCACAAGATAGCTTTCTCATTCTTGTTCTTCATTCTTGTTGCATAAAATAGTCAATAAGCTCAAGATGCTCACAATCATTTCATGTAACTCATCAAAATAGTTCATCAAGAGCACATGGAATATACACACATCGATGTATATAATTATCATTTTGCATATAAGTCATATACATAATTTTACTCACAACTTGGCGTTATCCTTGATCCACCTGAAAATAAAAGGTTTTTAAATATCATAACCTTGCATGGGGGTGAATGATACTTAAATCTGAAGTTGAGGGTGCTGGAACCATGAAAGAAACGACCTTAAATTATTTCGGTGCGTGAGTTTTTAGGGTATCGTACCGTCATAAAAAGCGAAATCTGGTATCGATACCCTTCCCGCGTAAAGGTGTTAAAATATTTTATTTTGAAGGCTACGTTTTTGCCTATAAAATCTAACTTTCTACACCAAAACCCAGTTCCTTGGTCCCTCTAAGCTGCTGCCCAAAATGGGGCTTTGGCGCTTGGGTTGGAGATTCATCTATTGAACTAGAGAACCTCCCATCCCTAGCTTTCTTAATATACAACCACTCACCTCTATCTCTGGTATCTTTCTCTTATTGGGGGTTATTTCCTCCTGCTTAAAGCTAGAAAACGTGAGGGAGAGTTTTGGAAGAGTTATGGGGGTTAGAGAGGAGAAAGGGACAAGTTGGGGGTTGAAATGAGGGGGTATTTATAGGGAAAATTCAACTCCTTCCTCATGATTGCATTCATCCTCATGGTGACACATGTAAAGTTGGGGAGATTTGCTGAAGATTTTCTTGTTGGCCTTCATTTAAGGCACTTCCCAACTACCCACATTTAAGAAGATACTAGGGGTAGCCTATAGGGTAAATAAATGCTAAATTCCTAATTTAGGCAGATTTCTGGACCCGTTTTTGAGTCGATTTTTCAAGGTCGAAACGTGCTCATCTTTTGACGTTCCATATACCATCTCGAAGATCTCACGGGGATCTTCATAACGAACTTTGAATCGTAGAAAACGGATCATCACAGCGATCACAGCATCGTCTCAAAAATGGCTGCTCGTAACCAAATTTCTGGGAATTCCAGATTTCCAACTTCCTGGAAGGTTTTTGACAAAAATATTCGGGGCTGATTCCTGAGTCAAACATAGGTGTATTTGGTACCATTTTAAAGATCTCATTGTGTACTCCGCAACGCACTTTGAATCGAAGAAAATGGACCAACACAGAGGTTAAAACATCACTCTAAAGATGGCTGCCCGAACACAGTTTTGCTGAAATTTTTGGCTGATTCCTAGATATCTAACATCTTAGAACGTTTTTGACATAATTTTTCGGGGCTGTTTTCATAGTCGAAACTATGCATATTTGGTACCATTCCGAAGGTCTCGTTGCGTACTTCGCAACACCATAAGTTTCGCAGAATTCCGACCAATACACAATTCATACGATGGCTCCAAAGTTGGCTACTTACTTAAATCAAAAGGCTCAAAACTTGGTTTTCTCACTTTTTGGGTCTCTACTCAACTTTTTCACTTTTAACAAAACAAGCCTTAATAAAAGCCAATAAATCTTAAATAAATTCAACTTAGCCCCTATAAAACATTAAATCCGATTTTTCTCCCTTTTTAATATTCGGATTCAAATTAAATTCTAAGTGCTACGACTTTCGAAATACTTTTTGGGACAACTCAACCAAATTTCTTGCTTTATTCTCATTTTCTTATTTAAATTGAAAATACGAATTTTTCGGGGCGTTACATGTAAAGTTTCATAAAACAATTTGATTATTAATACACACTGAAATCAAGTTGAAAATATGTTTAGAACATCTAATGGTGCGTCATACTCGTGAATTTTGTAAAAGTTCGACCAAAATTGTTCGACATTGAACAACTAATATGATTGTTCAAAAGGAGATTTTGTGAATTCAAACTAGTACATTTGTCATCATAAATGTATTATCATGTAGAAAAAGTTGATAAATCGAATTGAATCTTCATTTGAGACATTAAACAAAAGGTTTTAAGTAAGAAATTTCTACAATTATGAATAAGCGGAGGCGATTTGATGTTGAACGGTTGATATAGTAAATGAAAATATGTTTTGGTATTTAATGTTTCATAAAACTGTTTGATGATTAATACACAATGAAATCAAGTTGAAAATAAGTTTAGAACAACTAATGGTTGGTCATACTAATGAATTTTGTAAAATTTCGACTAAAATTGTTCGACAATGAACAACTAATATGATTGTTCAAAAGGATTTTTTGTTATTTCGAACTAGTACATTTGTCTTCATAAATGTATTAGCAAGTAGAAAAAGTTGATAAATCAAATTGAATATTCATTTGAGACTTTAAACAAAAGGATTTTAGCAAAAAATTTATACAATTATGACTAAGCGGATTGGGTTTCGTTGTCAAACGGTCGATATAGTAAACGAAAATATGTTTTCGTGACGCCAAACTTGTATGTAAAGTTTCATAAAACAATTTGATTATTAATACACACTGAAATCAAGTTGAAAATATGTTTAGAACATCTAATGGTGCGTCATACTAAGTGAATTTTGTAAAAGTTCGACCAAAATTGTTCGACATTGAACAACTAATATGATTGTTCAAAAGGAGATTTTGTGAATTCAAACTAGTACATTTGTCTTCATAAATGTATTATCATGTAGAAAAAGTTGATAAATCGAATTGAATCTTCATTTGAGACATTAAACAAAAGTTTTTAAGCAAGAAATTTACGCAATTATGAATAAGCGGAGGCGATTTGATGTTGAACGGTTGATATAGTAAATGAAAATATGTTTTGGTATTTAATGTTTCATAAAACTGTTTGATGATTAATACACAATGAAATCAAGTTGAAAATAAGTTTAGAACAACTAATGGTTGGTCATACTAATGAATTTTGTAAAATTTCGACTAAAATTGTTCGACGGTGAACAACTAATATGATTGTTCAAAAGGATTTTTGTTATTTCGAACTAGTACATTTGTCTTCATAAATGTATTAGCATGTAGAAAAAGTTGATAAATCAAATTGAATATTCATTTGAGACTTTAAACAAAAGGATTTTAGCAAAAAATTTATACAATTATGACTAAGCGGATTGGGTTTCGTTGTCAAACGGTCGATATAGTAAACGAAAATATGTTTTCGTGACGCCAAACTTGTATGTAAAGTTTCATAAAACAATTTGATTATTAATACACACTGAAATCAAGTTGAAAATATGTTTAGAACATCTAATGGTGCGTCATACTCGTGAATTTTGTAAAAGTTCGACCAAAATTGTTCGACATTGAACAACTAATATGATTGTTCAAAAGGAGATTTTGTGAATTCAAACTAGTACATTTGTCTTCATAAATGTATTATCATGTAGAAAAAGTTGATAAATCGAATTGAATCTTCATTTGAGACATTAAACAAAAAGTTTTAAGCAAGAAATTTCTGCAATTATGAATAAGCGGAGGCTATTTGATGTTGAACGGTCGATATAGTAAATGAAAATATGTTTTGGTATTTAATGTTTCATAAAACTGTTTGATGATTAATACACAATGAAATTAAGTTGAAAATAAGTTTAGAACAACTAATGGTTGGTCATACTAGTGAATTTTGTAAAATTTAGGACTAAAATTGTTCGACAATGAACAACTAATATGATTGCTCAAAAGGAGTTTTTCTTATTTCGAACTAGTACATTTGTCTTCATAAATGTATTAGCATGTAGAAAAAGTTGATAAATCAAATTGAATATTCATTTGAGACTTTAAACAAAAGGATTTTAGCAAAAATTTATACAATTATGACTAAGCGGATGGGATTAGAAAATATGTTTTCATGACGCAAACGGTCGATATTAATAGTAAATCGAAAATATGTTTTCATGGTGTGTCGCCAAACTTGTATGTAAAGTTTCATAAAACAATTTGATTATTAATACACACAGAAATCAAGTTGAAAATATGTTTAGAACACCTAATGGTGTGTCATACTCAAATGAATTTTGTAAAATTTCGACTAAAAATTGTTCAACAATGAACAACTAATATGATTGTTCAAAAGGAGTTTTGTTATTTCAAACTAGTACATTTGTCTTCATAAATGTATTAGAATGTAGAAAAAGTTGATAAATCAAATTGAATATTCATTTGAGACTTTAAACAAAAGGATTTTAGCAAAAATTTATACAATTATGACTAAGCGGATTGGGTTTCGTTGTCAAACGGTCGATATAGTAAACGAAAATATGTTTTCGTGACGCCAAACTTGTATGTAAAGTTTCATAAAACAATTTGATTATTAATACACATTGAAATCAAGTTGAAAATATGTTTAGAACATCTAATGGTGCGTCATACTCGTGAATTTTGTAAAAGTTCGACCAAAATTGTTCGACATTGAACAACTAATATGATTGTTCAAAAGGAGATTTTGTGAATTCAAACTATTACATTTGTCTTCATAAATGTATTATCATGTAGAAAAAGTTGATAAATCGAATTGAATCTTCATTTGAGACATTAAACAAAAAGTTTTAAGCAAAGAAATTTCTACAATTATGGATAAGCGGAGGCGATTTGATGTTGAACGGTCGATATAGTAAATGAAAATATGTTTTGGTATTTAATGTTTCATAAAACTGTTTGATGATTAATACACAATGAAATCAAGTTGAAAATAAGTTTAGAACAACTAATGGTTGGTCATACTAGTGAATTTTGTAAAACTTCGACTAAAATTGTTTGACAATGAACAACTAATATGATTGTTCAAAAGGAGTTTTTGTTATTTCGAACTCGTACATTTGTCTTCATAAATGTATTAGCATGTAGAAAAAGTTGATAAATCAAATTGAATATTCATTTGAGACTTTAAACAAAAGGATTTTAGCAAAAAATTTATACAATTATGACTAAGCGGATGGGATACGTTGTCAAACGGTCGATATAGTAAACGAAAATATGTTTTCATGACGCCAAACTTGTATGTAAAGTTTCATAAAACAATTTGATTATTAATACACACAGAAATCAAGTTGAAAATATGTTTAGAACATCTAATGGTGGGTCATACTCGTGAATTTTGTAAAATTTCGACTAAAATTGTTCGACAATGAACAACTAATATGATTGTTCAAAAGGAGTTTTTGTGAATTCAAACTAGTACATTTGTCTTCATAAATGTATAATCATGTAGAAAAAGTTGATAAATCGAATTGAATCTTCATTTGAGACATTAAACAAAAGGTTTTAAGCAAGAAATTTCTACAATTATGAATAAGCGGAGGCGATTTGATGTTGAACGGTCGATATAGTAAATGAAAATATGTTTTGGTATTTAATGTTTCATAAAACTGTTTGATGATTAATACACAATGAAATCAAGTTGAAAATAAGTTTCGAACAACTAATGGTTGGTCATACTAGTGAATTTTGTAAAATTTCGACTAAAATTGTTCGACAATAAACAACTAATATGATTGTTCAAAAGGAGTTTTTGTTATTTCAAACTAGTACATTTGTCTTCATAAATGTATTAGCATGTAGAAAAAGTTGATAAATCAAATTGAATATTCATTTGAGACTTTAAACAAAAGGATTTTAGCAAAACATTTATACAATTATGACTAAGCGGATGGGATTCGTTGTCAAACGGTCGATATAGTAAACGAAAAATATGTTTTCATGACGCCAAACTTGTATGTAAAGTTTCATAAAACAATTTGATTATTAATACACAATGAAATCAAGTTGAAAATATGTTTAGAACATCTAATGGTTTGTCATACTGTGAATTTTGTAAAATTTCGACTAAAATTGTTCAACAATGAACAACTAATATGATTGTTCAAAAGGAGTTTTTGTTATTTCAAACTAGTACATTTGTCTTCATAAATGTATTAGCATGTAGAAAAAGTTGATAAATCAAATTGAATATTTATTTGAGACTTTAAACAAAAGGATTTTAGCAAAAAATTTATATAATTATGACTAAGCGGATGGGATTCGTTGTCAAACGGTCGATATAGTAAACGAAAATATGTTTTCGTGACGCCAAACTTGTATGTAAAGTTTCATAAAACAATTTGATTATTAATACACACTGAAATCAAGTTGAAAATATGTTTAGAACATCTAATGGTGGTCATACTGTGAATTTTGTAAAATTTCGACCAAAATTGTTCGACAATGAACAACTAATATGATTGTTCAAAAGGAGTTTTTGTGAATTCAAACTAGTACATTTGTCTTCATAAATGTATTAGCATGTAGAAAAAGTTGATAAATCAAATTGAATATTCATTTGAGACATTAAACAAAAAGGTTTTAAGCAAGAAATTTATACAATTATGAATGAACAACTAATATGATTGTTCAAAAGGAGTTTTTGTGAATTCAAACTAGTACATTTGTCTTCATAAATGTATTAGCATGTAGAAAAGTTGATAAATCAAATTGAATATTTATTTGAGACTTTAAACAAAAGGATTTTAGCAAAAAATTTATATAATTATGACTAAGCGGATGGGATTCGTTGTCAAACGGTCGATATAGTAAACGAAAATATGTTTTCGTGACGTCAAACTTGTATGTAAAGTTTCATAAAACAATTTGATTATTAATACACACTGAAATCAAGTTGAAAATATGTTTAGAACATCTAATGGTGCGTCATACTCGTGAATTTTGTAAAAGTTCGACCAAAATTGTTCGACATTGAACAACTAATATGATTGTTCAAAAGGAGATTTTGTGAATTCAAACTAGTACATTTGTCTTCATAAATGTATTATCATGTAGAAAAAGTTGATAAATCGAATTGAATCTTCATTTGAGACATTAAACAAAAAGTTTTAAGCAAGAAATTTCTACAATTATGGATAAGCGGAGGCGATTTGATGTTGAACGGTCGATATAGTAAATGAAAATATGTTTTGGTATTTAATGTTTCATAAAACTGTTTGATGATTAATACACAATGAAATCAAGTTGAAAATAAGTTTAGAACAACTAATGGTTGGTCATACTAGTGAATTTTGTAAAATTTCGACTAAAATTGTTCGACAATGAACAACTAATATGATTGTTCAAAAGGAGTTTTTGTTATTTCAAACTAGTACATTTGTCTTCATAAATGTATTAGCATGTAGAAAAAGTTGATAAATCAAATTGAATATTCATTTGAGACTTTAAACAAAAGGATTTTAGCAAAAAATTTATACAATTATGACTAAACGGATGGGATTCGTTGTCAAATGGTCGATATAGTAAACGAAAATATGTTTTCATGATGTCAAACTTGTATGTAAAGTTTCATAAAACAATTTGATTATTAATACACACAGAAATCAAGTTGAAAATATGTTTAGAACTTCTAATGGTGTGTCATACTCGTGAATTTTGTAAAATTTCGACTAAAATTGTTCGACAATGAACAACTAATATGATTGTTCAAAAGGAGTTTTTGTTATTTCAAACTAGTACATTTGTCTTCATAAATGTATTAGCATGTAGAAAAAGTTGATAAATCAAATTGAATATTTATTTGAGACTTTAAACAAAAGGATTTTAGCAAAAAATTTATACAATTATGACTAAGCGGATGGGATTCGTTGTCAAACGGTCGATATAGTAAACGAAAATATGTTTTCGTGACGCCAAACTTGTATATAAAGTTTCATAAAACAATTTGCTTATTAATACACACTGAAATCAAGTTGAAAATATGTTTAGAACATCTAATGGTGGGTCATACTCGTGAATTTTGTAAAAGTTCGACCAAAATTGTTCAACATTGAACAACTAATATGATTGTTCAAAAGGAGATTTTGTGAATTCAAACTAGTACATTTGTCTTCATAAATGTATTATCATGTAGAAAAAGTTGATAAATCGAATTGAATCTTCGTTTAAGACATTAAACAAAAGGTTTTAAGCAAGAAATTTCTACAATTATGAATAAGCGGAGGCGATTTGATGTTGAACGGTCGATATAGTAAATGAAAATATGTTTTGGTATTTAATGTTTCATGAAACTGTTTTGATGATTAATACACAATGAAATCAAGTTGAAAATAAGTTTAGAACAACTAATGGTTGGTCATACTAGTGAATTTTGTAAAATTTCGACTAAAATTGTTCGACAATGAACAACTAATATGATTGTACAAAAGGAGTTTTTCTTATTTCGAACTAGTACATTTGTCTTCATAAATGTATTAGCATGTAGAAAAAGTTGATAAATCAAATTGAATATTCATTTGAGACTTTAAACAAAAGGATTTTAGCAAAAATTTATACAATTATGACTAAGCGGATGGGATTCGTTGTCAAACGGTCGATATAGTAAACGAAAATATGTTTTCGTGACGCCAAACTTGTATGTAAAGTTTCATAAAACAATTTTCTTATTAATACACTTTGAAATCAAGTTGAAAATATGTTTAGAACATCTAATGGTGGGTCATACTAGTGAATTTTGTAAAAGTTCGAATAAAATTGTTCGACATTGAACAACTAATATGATTGTTCAAAAGGAGATTTTGTGAATTCAAACTAGTACATTTGTCTTCATAAATGTATTATCATGTAGAAAAAGTTGATAAATCGAATTGAATCTTCATTTAAGACATTAAACAAAAGGTTTTAAGCAAGAAATTTCTACAATTATGAATAAGCGGAGGCGATTTGATGTTGAAACGGTCGATATAGTAAATGAAAATATGTTTTGGTATTTAATGTTTCATGAAACTGTTTGATGATTAATACACAATGAAATCAAGTTGAAAATAAGTTTACAACAACTAATGGTTGGTCATACTAGCGAATTTTGTAAAATTTCGACTAAAATTGTTCGACAATGAACAACTAATATGATTGTTCAAAAGGAGTTTTTGTTATTTCGAACTAGTACATTTGTCTTCATAAATGTATTAGCATGTAGAAAAAGTTGATAAATCAAATTGAATATTCATTTGAGACTTTAAACAAAAGGATTTTAGCAAAAAATTTATACAATTATGACTAAACGGATGGGATTCGTTGTCAAACGGTCTATATAGTAAACGAAAATATGTTTTCGTGACGCCAAACTTGTATGTAAAGTTTCATAAAACAATTTGCTTATTAATACACTTTGAAATCAATTTGAAAATATGTTTAGAACATCTAATGGTGGGTCATACTCGTGAATTTTGTAAAAGTTCGACCAAAATTGTTCGACATTGAACAACTAATATGATTGTTCAAAAGGAGATTTTGTGAATTCAAACTAGTACATTTGTCTTCATAAATGTATTATCATGTAGAAAAAGTTGATAAATCGAATTGAATCTTCATTTAAGACATTAAACAAAAGGTTTTAAGCAAGAAATTTCTACAATTATGAATAAGCGGAGGCGATTTGATGTTGAACGGTCGATATAGTAAATGAAAATATGTTTTGGTATTTAATGTTTCATGAAACTGTTTGATGATTAATACACAATGAAATCAAGTTGAAAATAAGTTTACAACAACTAATGGTTGGTCATACTAGCGAATTTTGTAAAATTTCGACTAAAATTGTTCGACAATGAACAACTAATATGATTGTTCAAAAGGAGCTTTTGTGAATTCAAGCAAGTACATTTGTCTTCATAAATGTATTATTATGTAGAAAAATTTGATAAATCAAATTGAATATTCATTTGAGACTTTAAACAAAAGGTTTTTACCAAGAAATTTATACAAGTATGACTAAGCGGATGGGATTCATTGTCAAACAGTCGATATAGCAAACGAAAATATGTTTTCGTGACGCCAAACTTGTATTTAAAGTTTCATAAAACAATTTGATTATTAATACACACTGAAATCAAGTTGAAAATATGTTTATAACATCTAATGGTGGGTCATACTCATGAATTTTGTAAAAGTTCGACCAAAATTATTCGACAATGAACAACTAATATGATTGTTAAAAGGAGTTTTTTGAATTCAAACTAGTACATTTGTCTTCATAAATATATTAGCATGTAGAAAAGTTGATAAATTGAATTGAATATTCATTTAAGACATTAAACAAAAGGTTTTAAGCAAGAAATTTATACAATTCTCAATAAGTGGGGTTGATTTGATGTTAAACGGTCGATATAGTAAATGAAAATATGTTGTGGTATTTGAAGTTTCCTAAAACTGTTTGATGATGAATACACAATGAAATCAAGTTGAAAATAGGTTGAGAACAACTAATGGTGGGTCATAATCGTGAATTTCGTAAAATTTCGACCATAATTGTTCGACAATAAACAACTAATATGATTGTTCAAAAGGAGTTTTTGTGAATTCAAGCTAGTACATTTGTCTTGATAAATGTATTATCATGTAGAAAAAGTTGATAAATCAAATTAAATATTCATTTGAGACTTTAAACAAACGGTTTTTACCAAGAAATTTATACAAGTATGACTAAGCGGATGGTATTAGTTGTCAAACAGTTGATATAGTAACCGAAAATATGTTTTCGTGACGCCAAACTTGTATTTAAAGTTTCATAAAACAATTTGATTCTTAATACAAACTGATATCAAGTTGAAAATATGTTTAGAACATCTAATGGTGGGTCATAGTCGTGAATTTTGTAAAAGTTCGACCCAAATTGTTCGACAATGAACAACTAATATGATTGTTCAAAAGGAGTTTTTGTGAATTCAAACTAGTACATTTGTCTTCATAAATGTATTATCATGTAGAAAAAGTTGATAAATCAAATTGAATATTCATTTGAGATTTTAAACAAAAGGTTTTTACCAAGAAATTTATACAAGTATGACTAAGTGGATTGATTCATTGTCAAACGGTCGATATAGTAAACGAAAATATGTATTCGTGACGTCAAAATTGAATGTAAAGTTTCATAAAACAATTTGATTATTAATACACACTGAAATCAAGTTGAAAATATGTTTAGAACATCTAATGGTGGGTCATACTCGTGAATTTTGTAAAAGTTCGACCAAAATTGTTCGATAATAAACAACTAATATGTTTGTTCAAAAGGAGTTTTTGTGAATTCAAACTAGTACATTTGTCTTAATAAATATATTAGCATGTAGAAAAAGTTCATAAATCAAATGGAATATTCATTTGAGACTTTAAACAAAAGGTTTTTAGCAAGAAATTTATACAATTATGACTAAGTAGATTGATTCATTGTCAAACGGTCGATATAGTAAACGAAAATATGTTTTCGTGACTCCAAACTTGTATTTAAAGTTTCATAAAACAATTTGATCATTAATACACACTGAAATCACGTTGAAAATATGTTTAGAACATCTAATGGTGGGTCATACTCGTGAATTTTGTAAAAATTCGACCCAAATTGTTCGACAATGAACAACTAATATGATTGTTCAAAAGGAGACTTTGTGAATTCAAACTAGTACATTTGTCTTCGTAAATGTATTATCATGTAGAAAAAGTTGACAAATCGAATTGAATCTTCATTTGAGACATTAAACAAAAGGTTTTAAGCAAAAATTTCTACAATTATGAATAAGTGGTGGCGATTTGATGTTAAACGGTCGATATAGTAAATGAAATTATGCTTTAGTGTTTAATGTTTCATAAAACTGTATGATGATTAATACAAAATGAAATCAAGTTGAAAATAGGTTTAGAACAACTAATGGTGGGTCATACTAGTGAATTTAGTAAAATTTTGACCATAATTGTTCGACAATGAACAACTAATATGATTGTTCAAAAGGAGCTTTTGTGAATTCAAACAAGTACATTTGTCTTCATAAATGTATTATTATGTAGAAAAAAAATTGATAAATCAAATTGAATATTCATTTGAGACTTTAAACAAAAGGTTTTTACCAAGAAATTTATACAAGTATGACTAAGCGGATGGGATTCATTGTCAAACAGTCGATATAGTAAACGAAAATATGTTTTCGTGACGCCAAACTTGTATTTAAAGTTTCATAAAACAATTTGATTATTAATACACACTGAAATCAAGTTGAAAATATGTTTATAACATCTAATGGTGGGTCATACTCATGAATTTTGTAAAAGTTCGACCAAAATTATTCGACAATGAACAACTAATATGATTGTTAAAAAGGAGTTTTTTTGAATTCAAACTAGTACATTTGTCTTCATAAATATATTAGCATGTAGAAAAAGTTGATAAATTGAATTGAATATTCATTTAAGACATTAAACAAAAGGTTTTAAGCAAGAAATTTATACAATTCTCAATAAGTGGGGTTGATTTGATGTTAAACGGTCGATATAGTAAATGAAAATATGTTGTGGTATTTGAAGTTTCCTAAAACTGTTTGATGATGAATACACAATGAAATCAAGTTGAAAATAGGTTGAGAACAACTAATGGTGGGTCATAATCGTGAATTTTGTAAAATTTCGACCATAATTGTTCGACAATAAACAACTAATATGATTGTTCAAAAGGAGTTTTGTGAATTCAAACTAGTACATTTGTCTTGATAAATGTATTATCATGTAGAAAAAGTTGATAAATCAAATTAAATATTCATTTGAGACTTTAAACAAAATGTTTTTACCAAGAAATTTATACAAGTATGACTAAGCGGATGGTATTAGTTGTCAAACAGTTGATATAGTAAATGAAAATATGTTTTGGACGCCAAACTTGTATTTAAAGTTTCATAAAACAATTTGATTCTTAATACAAAATGATATCAAGTTGAAAATATGTTTAGAACATCTAATGGTGGGTCATAGTCGTGAATTTTGTAAAATTTCAACCCAAAATTGTTCGACAATGAACAACTAATATGATTGTTCAAAAGGAGTTTTTCTGAATTCAAACTAGTACATTTGTCTTCATAAATGTATTATCATGTAGAAAAAGTTGATAAATCAAATTGAATATTCATTTGAGATTTTAAACAAAAGGTTTTTACCAAGAAATTTATACAAGTATGACTAAGTGGATTGATTCATTGTCAAACGGTCGATATAGTAAACGAAAATATGTATTCGTGACGTCAAAATTGAATGTAAAGTTTCATAAAACAATTTGATTATTAATACACACTGAAATCAAGTTGAAAATATGTTTAGAACATCTAATGGTGGGTCATACTGTGAATTTTGTAAAAGTTCACCAAAATTGTTCGATAATAAACAACTAATATGTTTGTTCAAAAGGAGTTTTTGTGAATTCAAACTAGTACATTTGTCTTAATAAATATATTAGCATGTAGAAAAGTTCATAAATCAAATGGAATATTCATTTGAGACTTTAAACAAAAGGTTTTAGCAAGAAATTTATACAATTATGACTAAGTAGATTTATTCATTGTCAAACGGTCGATATAGTAAACGAAAATATGTTTTCGTGACGCCAAACTTGTATTTAAAGTTTCATAAAACAATTTGATTATTAATACACACTGAAATCACGTTGAAAATATGTTTAGAACATCTAATGGTGGGTCATACTCGTGAATTTTGTAAAAATTCGACCCAAATTGTTCGACAATGAACAACTAATATGATTGTTCAAAAGGAGACTTTGTGAATTCAAACTAGTACATTTGTCTTCATAAATGTATTATCATGTAGAAAAAGTTGATAAATCGAATTGAATCTTCATTTGAGACATTAAACAAAAGGTTTTAAGCAAAAAATTTCTACAATTATGAATAAGTGGTGGCGATTTGATGTTAAACGGTCGATATAGTAAATGAAATTATGCTTTAGTGTTTAATGTTTCATAAAACTGTATGATGATTAATACAAAATGAAATCAAGTTGAAAATAGGTTTAGAACAACTAATGGTGGGTCATACTAGTGAATTTAGTAAAATTTTGACCATAATTGTTCGACAATGAACAACTAATATGATTGTTCAAAAGAAGATTTTGTGAATTCAAACTAGTACATTTGTCTTCATAAATGTATTATCATGTAAAATAAATTGATAAATCGAATTGAATATTCATTTGAGACTTTAAACAAAATGTTTTAAGCAAGAAATTTATACAATTATGAATAAGCGGAGGCGATTTGATGTTAAACGGTCGATATAGTAAATGAAAATATGTTTTGATATTTAATGTTTCATAAAACTGTTTGATAATTAATGTACAATGAAATCAAGTTGAAAATATGTTTAGAACATCTAATGGAGGGTCATACTCGTGAATTTTGTAAAAGTTCGACCAAAATTGTTCGACAATGAACAACTAATATGATTGTTCAAAAGGAGTTTTTGTGAATTCAAACTAGTACATTTGTCTTCATAAATATATTAGCATGTAGAAAAAGTTGATAAATCAAATGGAATATTCATTTGAGACTTTAAACAAAAGGTTTTTAGCAAGAAATTTATACAATTATGACTAAGCGGATTGATTCGTTGTCAAATGGTCGATATAGTAAACGAAAATATGTTTTCGTGACGCCAAACTTGTATTTAAAGTTTCACAAAACAATTTGATTATTAATACACACTGAAATCAAGTTGAAAATATGTTTAGAACATCTAATGGTGGGTCATACTGTGAATTATGTAAAAGTTCACCAAAATTATTCGACAATGAACAACTAATATGATTGTTAAAAGGAGTTTTGTGAATTCAAACTAGTACATTTGTCTTCATAAATATATTAGCATGTAGAAAAAGATGATAAATTGAATTGAATATTCATTTAAGACATTAAACAAAAGGTTTTAAGCAAGAAATTTATACAATTCTCAATAAGTGGTGGTGATTTGATGTTAAACGGTTGATATTGTGAATGAAAATATGTTGTGGTATTTAAAGTTTCCTAAAACTGTTTGATGATGAATACACAATGAAATCAAGTTGAAAATAGGTTTAGAACAACTAATGGTGGGTCATACTCTTGAATTTCGTAAAAATTCGACCAAAATTGTTCGACAATGAACAACTAATATGATTGTTCAAAAGGAGTTTTTGTGAATTCAAACTAGTACATTTGTCTTCATAAATATATTAGCATGTAGAAAAAGTTGATAAATCAAATGGAATATTCATTTGAGACTTTAAACAAAAGGTTTTTAGCAAGAAATTTATACAATTATGACTAAGCGGATTGATTCGTTGTCAAATGGTCGATATAGTAAACGAAAATATGTTTTGTGACGCCAAACTTGTATTTAAAGTTTCATAAAACAATTTGATTATTGATACACACTGAAATCAAGTTGAAAATATGTTTAGAATATCTAATGGTGGGTCATACTCGTGAATTTTGTAAAAGTTCGACCAAAATTATTCGACAATCAACAACTAATATGATTGTTAAAAAGGAGTTTTTGTGAATTCAAACTAGTACATTTGTCTTCATAAATATATTAGCATGTAGAAAAAGTTGATAAATTGAATTGAATATTCATTTAAGACATTAAACAAAAGGTTTTAAGCAAGAAATTTATACAATTCTCAATAAGTGGGGGTGATTTGATGTTAAACGGTCGATATAGTAAATGAAAATATGTTGTGGTATTTGAAGTTTCCTAAAACTGTTTGATGATGAATACACAATGAAATCAAGTTGAAAATAGGTCGAGAACAACTAATGGTGGGTCATACTCGTGAATTTTGTAAAATTTCGACCATAATTGTTCGACAATCAACAACTAATATGATTGTTCAAAAGGAGCTTTTGTGAATTCAAACTAGTACATTTGTCTTCATAAATGTATTATCATGTAGAAAAAGTTGATAAATCAAATTGAATATTCATTTGAGACTTTAAACAAAAGATTTTTACCAAGAAATTTATACAAATATGACTAAGCGGATGGGATTCATTGTCAAACGGTCGATATAGTAAACGAACATATGTATTCGTGTTGTCAAAATTGTATGTAAAGTTTCATAAAACAATTTGATTATTAATACACACAGAAATCAAGTTGAAAATATGTTTAGAACATCTAATGGTGGGTCATACTCGTAAATTTTGTAAAAGTTCGACCAAAATTGTTCGACAATGAACAACTAATATGATTGTTCAAAAGGAGATTTTGTGATTTCAAACTAGTACATTTGTCTTCACAAATGTATTATTATGTAGAAAATGTTGATAAATCGAATTGAATCTTCATTTGAGACATTAAACAAAAGGTTTTAAGCAAAAAATTTCTACAATTATGAATAAGTGGTGGCGATTTGATGTTAAACGGTCGATATAGTAAATGAAATTATGCTTTAGTGTTTAATGTTTCATAAAACTGTATGATGATTAATACAAAATGAAATCAAGTTGAAAATAGGTTTAGAACAACTAATGGTGGGTCATACTAGTGAATTTAGTAAAATTTCGACCATAATTGTTCGACAATGAACAACTAATATGATTGTTCAAAAGAAGTTTTTGTGAATTCAAACTAGTACATTTGTCTTCATAAATGTATTATCATGTAAAATAAATTGATAAATTGAATTGAATATTCATTTGAGACTTTAAACAAAATGTTTTAAGCAAGAAATTTATACAACTATGAATAAGCGGAGGCGATTTGATGTTAAACGGTCGATATAGTAAATGAAAATATGTTTTGGTATTTAATGTTTCATAAAACTGTTTGATAATTAATGTACAATGAAATCAAGTTGAAAATATGTTTAGAACATCTAATGGTGGGTCATACTCACGAATTTTGTAAAATTTCACCATAATTGTTCGACAATGAACAACTAATATGATTGTTCAAAAGGAGTTTTTGTGAATTCAAACTAGTACATTTGTCTTCATAAATGTATTATCATGTAGAAAAGTTGATAAATCAAATGGAATATTCAGTTGAGACCTTAAACAAAAGGTTTTTAGCAAGAAATTTATACAATTATGACTAAGCGGATTGATTCGTTGTCAAATGGTCGATATAGTAAACGAAAATATGTTTTCGTGACGCCAAACTTGTATTTAAAGTTTCATAAAACAATTTGATTATTAATACACACTGAAATCAAGTTGAAAATATGTTTAGAACATCTAATGGTGGGTCATACTCGTGAATTTTGTAAAAGTTCGACCAAAATTATTCGACAATCAACAACTAATATGATTGTTAAAAAGGAGTTTTTGTGAATTCAAACTAGTACATTTGTCTTCATAAATATATTAGCATGTAGAAAAAGTTGATAAATTGAATTGAATATTCATTTAAGACATTAAACAAAAGGTTTTAAGCAAGAAATTTATACAATTCTCAATAAGTGGGGGTGATTTGATGTTAAACGGTCGATATAGTAAATGAAAATATGTTGTGGTATTTAATGTTTCATAAAACTGTTTGATGATTAATACACAATGAAATCAAGTTGAAAATAGGTTTAGAACAACTAATGGTGGGTCATACTGTGAATTTTGTAAAATTTCGACCATAATTGTTCGACAATCAACAACTAATATGATTGTTCAAAAGAAGTTTTTGTGAATTCAAACTAGTACATTTGTCTTCATAAATGTATTATCATGTAAAAAAATTGATAAATCAAATTGAATATTCATTTGAGACTTTAAACAAAAAAGTTTTTAAGCAAGAAATTTATACAATTATGAATAAGCGGAGGTGATTTGATGTTAAACGGTCGATATAGTAAATGAAAATATGTTTTGGCATTTAATGTTTCATAAAACAATTTGATAATTAATACACAATGAAATCAAGTTGAAAATAGGTTTAGAACAACTAATGGTGGGTCATACTCGTGAATTTTGTAAAATTTCACCAAAATTGTTCGACAATGAACAACTAATATGATTGTTCAAAAGGAGTTTTTATGAATTCAAACTAGTACATTTGTCTTCATAAATGTATTATCATGTAGAAAAGTTGATAAATCAAATTGAATATTCATTTGAGACTTTAAACAAAAGGTTTTTACCAAGAAATTTATACAAGTATGACTAAGCGGATGGGATTCGTTGTCAAACGGTCGATATAGTAAACGAAAATATGTTTTCGTGACGCCAAACTTGTATTTAAAGTTTCATAAAACAATTTGATTATTAATACACACTGAAATCAAGTTGAAAATATGTTTAGAACATCTAATGGTGGGTTATACTAGTGAATTTTGTAAAAGTTCGACCAAAATTGTTCGACAATGAACAACTAATATGATTGTTCAAAAGGAGTTTTTGTGAATTCAAGCTAGTACATTTGTCTTCATAAATATATTAGCATGTAGAAAAAAGTTGATAAATTGAATTGAATATTCATTTGAGACATTAAACAAAAGGTTTTAAGCAAGAAATTTATACAATTATGAATAAGCGGAGGTGATTTGATGTTAAACGGTCGATATAGTAAATGAAAATATGTTTTGGTATTTAATGTTTCATAAAACAATTTGATGATTAATACACAATGAAATCAAGTTGAAAATAGGTTTAGAACAACTAATGGTGGGTCATACTAGTGAATTTTGTAAAATTTCACCATAATTGTTCGACAATCAACAACTAATATGATTGTTCAAAAGGAGTTTTTGTGAATTCAAACTAGTACATTTGTCTTCATAAATGTATTATCATGTAGAAAAAGTTGATAAATCAAATTGAATATTCATTTGAGACTTTAAACAAAAGATTTTACCAAGAAATTTATACAAATATGACTAAGCGGATGGGATTCTTTGTCAAACGGTCGATATAGTAAACGAAAATATGTATTCGTGATGTCAAAATTGTATGTAAAGTTTCATAAAACAATTTGATTATTAATACACACACAGAAATCAAGTTGAAAATATGTTTAGAACATCTAATGGTGGGTCATACTCAGAATTTTGTAAAAGTTCACCAAAATTGTTCGACAATGAACAACTAATATGATTGTTCAAAAGAGTTTTTGTGAATTCAAACTAGTACATTTGTCTTCATAAATGTATTATCATGTAGAAAAAGTTGATAAATCGAATTGAATCTTCATTTGAGACATTAAACAAAAGGTTTTAGGAAAGAAATTTCTACAATTATGAATAAGCGGAGGCGATTTCATGTTAAACGGTCGATATAGTAAATGAAAATATGTTTTGGTATTTAATGTTTCATAAAATTGTTTGATGATGAATAATACAAAATGAAATCAAGTTGAAAATAGGTTTAGAACAACTAATGGTGGGTCATACTAGTGAATTTTGTAAAATTTCGACTATAATTGTTCGACAATTAACAACTAATATGATTGTTCAAAAGAAGTTTTTGTGAATTCAAACTAGTACATTTGTCTTCATAAATGTATTATCATGTAAAAAAAATTGATAAATCGAATTGAATATTCATTTGAGACTTTAAACAAATGTTTTAAGCAAGAAATTTGTACAATTATGAATAAGTGGAGGTGATTTGATGTTAAACGGTCTATATAGTAAATGAAAATATGTTTTGGCATTTAATGTTTCATAAAACTGTTTGATAATTAATACACAATGAAATCAAGTTGAAAATAGGTTTAGAACAACTAATGGTGGGTCATACTCGTGAATTTTGTAAAATTTCGACCATAATTGTTCAACAATCAACAACTAATATGATTGTTCAAAAGGAGTTTTTGTGAATTCAAACTAGTACATTTATCTTCATAAATGTATTATCATGTAGAAAAAGTTGATAAATCAAATTGAATATTCATTTGAGACTTTAAACAAAAGGTTTTTACCAAGAAATTTATACAAGTATGACTAAGTGGATTGATTCATTGTCAAACGGTCGATATAGTAAACAAAAATATGTATTCGTGACGTCAAAATTGAATGTAAAGTTTCATAAAACAATTTGATTATTAATACACACTGAAATCAAGTTGAAAATATGTTTAGAACATCTAATGGTGGGTCATACTCGTGAATTTTGTAAAAGTTCGATCAAAATTGTTCGCTAATAAACAACTAATATGTTTGTTCAAAAGGAGTTTTTGTGAATTCAAACTAGTACATTTGTCTTAATAAATATATTAGCATGTAGAAAAGTTGATAAATCAAATGGAATATTCATTTGAGACTTTAAACAAAAGGTTTTAGCCAAGAAATTTATACAATTATGACTAAGTAGATTGATTCATTGTCAAACGGTAGATATAGTAAACGAAAATATGTTTTCGTGACGCCAAACTTGTATTTAAAGTTTCATAAAACAATTTGATTATTAATACACACTGAAATCAAGTTGAAAATATGTTTAGAACATCTAATGGTGGGTCATACTGTGAATTTTGTAAAATTTCGACCAAATTGTTCGACAATGAACAACTAATATGATTGTTCAAAAGGAGACTTTTGTGAATTCAAACTAGTACATTTGTCTTCATAAATGTATTATCATGTAGAAAAAGTTGATAAATCGAATTGAATCTTCATTTGAGACATTAAACAAAAGGTTTTAAGCAAAAAATTTCTACAATTATGAATAAGTGGTGGCGATTTGATGTTAAACGGTCGATATAGTAAATGAAAATATGCTTTTGGTGTTTAATGTTTCATAAAACTGTATTGATGATTAATACAAAATGAAATCAAGTTGAAAATAGGTTTAGAACAACTAATGGTGGGTCACACTCGTGAATTTTATAAAATTTTGACCAAAATTGTTCGACATTGAACAACTAATATTATTGTTCAAAAGGAGATTTTGTGAATTCAAACTAGTACATTTGTCTTCATAAATGTATTATCATGTAAAAAAAATTGATAAATTGAATTGAATATTCATTTGAGACTTTAAACAAAAGGTTTTAAGCAAGAAATTTCTACAATTATGAATAAGCGGAGGCGATTTGATGTTAAACGGTCGATATAGTAAATGAAAATACGTTTTGGTATTTAATGTTTCATAAAACTGTTTGATAATTAATACAATGAAATCAAGTTGAAAATATGTTTAGAACATCTAATGGAGGGTCATACTGTGAATTTTGTAAAAGTTCACCAAAATTGTTCGACAATGAACAACTAATATGATTGTTCAAAAGGAGTTTTTGTGAATTCAAACTAGTACATTTGTCTTCATAAATATATTAGCATGTAGAAAAAGTTGATAAATCAAATTGAAATATTCATTTGAGACTTTAAACAAAAGGTTTTTAGCAAGAAATTTATGCAATTATGACTAAGCGGATTGATTCGTTGTCAAATGGTCGATATAGTAAACGAAAATATGTTTCGTGACGCCAAACTTGTATTTAAAGTTTCATAAAACAATTTGATTATTAATACACAAATGAAATCAAGTTGAAAATATGTTTAGAACATCTAATGGTGGGTCATACTAGTGAATTTTGTAAAAGTTCGACCAAAATTATTCGACAATCAACAACTAATATGATTGTTAAAAAGGAGTTTTTGTGAATTCAAACTAGTACATTTGTCTTCATAAATATATTAGCATGTAAAAAAAGTTGATAAATTGAATTGAATATTCATTTAAGACATTAAACAAAAGGTTTTAAGCAAGAAATTTATACAATTATCAATAAGTGGGGGTGATTTGATGTTAAACGGTCGATATAGTAAATGAAAATATGTTTTGGTATTTGAAGTTTCCTAAAAAACTGTTTGATGATGAATACACAATGAAATCAAGTTGAAAATAGGTTTAGAACAACTAATGGTGGGTCATACTCGTGAATTTTGTAAAATTTTGACCATAATTGTTCGACAATCAACAACTAATATGATTGTTCAAAAGGAGCTTTTGTGAATTCAAACTAGTACATTTGTCTTCATAAATGTATTATCATGTAGAAAAAGTTGATAAATCAAATTGAATATTCATTTGAGACTTTAAACAAAAGATTTTTACCAAGAAATTTATACAAATATGACTAAGCGGATGGGATTCATTGTCAAACGGTCGATATAGTAAACGAACATATGTATTCGTGATGTCAAAATTGTATGTAAAGTTTCATAAAACAATTTGATTATTAATACACACAGAAATCAAGTTGAAAATATGTTTAGAACATCTAATGGTGGGTCATACTCGTAAATTTTGTAAAAGTTCGACCAAAATTGTTCGACATTGAACAACTGATATGATTTTTCAAAAGGAGATTTTGTGAATTCAAACTAGTACATTTGTCTTCATAAATGTATTATCATGTAGAAAAAGTTGATAAATCGAATTGAATCTTCATTTGAGACATTAAACAAAAGGTTTTAGGAAAGAAATTTCTACAATTATGAATAAGCGGAGGCGATTTGATGTTAAACGGTCGATATAGTAAATGAAAATATGTTTTGGTATTTAATGTTTCATAAAACTGTTTGATGATTAATACAAAATGAAATCAAGTTGAAAATAGGTTTAGAACAACTAATGGTGGGTCATACTAGTGAATTTTGTAAAATTTCGACTATAATTGTTCGACAATTAACAACTAATATGATTGTTCAAAAGAAGTTTTTGTGAATTCAAACTAGTACATTTGTCTTCATAAATGTATTATCATGTAAAAAAAATTGATAAATCGAATTGAATATTCATTTGAGACTTTAAACAAAATGTTTTAAGCAAGAAATTTATACAATTATGAATAAGCGGAGGTGATTTGATGTTAAACGGTCGATATAGTAAATGAAAATATGTTTTGGCATTTAATGTTTCATAAAACTGTTTGATAATTAATACACAATGAAATCAAGTTGAAAATAGGTTTAGAACAACTAATGGTGGGTCATACTCGTGAATTTTGTAAAATTTCGACCATAATTGTTCGACAATCAACAACTAATATGATTGTTCAAAAGGAGTTTTTATGAATTCAAACTAGTACATTTGTCTTCATAAATGTATTATCATGTAGAAAAGTTGATAAATCAAATTGAATATTCATTTGAGACTTTAAACAAAAGGTTTTTACCAAGAAATTTATACAAGTATGACTAAGCGGATGGATTCATTGTCAAACGGTCGATATAGTAAACAAAAATATGTATTCGTGAAAAATTGAATGTTAAAGTTTCATAAAACAATTTGATTATTAATACACACTGAAATCAAGTTGAAAATATGTTTAGAACATCTAATGGTGGGTCATACTGTGAATTTTGTAAAAGTTCACCAAAATTGTTCGATAATGAACAACTAATATGATTGTTCAAAAGGAGTTTTTGTGAATTCAAACTAGTACATTTGTCTTCATAAATATATTAGCATGTAGAAAAGTTGATAAATCAAATGGAATATTCATTTGAGACTTTAAACAAAAGGTTTTAGCAAGAAATTTATACAATTATGACTAAGTAGATTGATTTTGATGTCAAACGGTCGATATAGTAAACGAAAATATGTTTTCGTGACGCCAAACTTGTATTTAAAGTTTCATAAAACAATTTGATTATTAATACACACTGAAATCAAGTTGAAAATATGTTTAGAACATCTAATGGTGGTTTATACTAGTGAATTTTGTAAAAGTTCGACCATAATTGTTCGACAATGAACAACTAATATGATTGTTCAAAAAGGAGATTTTGTGAATTCAAACTAGTACATTTGTCTTCATAAATGTATTATCATGTAGAAAAAGTTGATAAATCGAATTGAATCTTCATTTGAGACATTAAACAAAAGGTTTTAAGCAAGAAATTTCTACAATTATGAATAAGCGGTGGCGATTTGATGTTAAACGGTCGATATAGTAAATGAAAATATTTTTTGGTGTCTAATGTTTCATAAAACTGTATCATGATTAATACAAAATGAAATCAAGTTGAAAATAGGTTTAGAACAACTAATGGTGGGTCGTACTAGTGAATTTTGTAAAATTTCAACCATAATTGTTCGACAATGAACAACTAATATGATTGTTCAAAAGAAGTTTTTGTGAATTCAAACTAGTACATTTGTCTTCATAAATGTATTGTCATGTAAAAAAAATTGATAAATTGAATTGAATATTCATTTGAGACTTTAAACAAAATGTTTTAAGCAAGAAATTTATACAACTATGAATAAGCGGAGGCGATTTGATGTTAAACGGTCGATATAGTAAATGAAAATATGTTTTGGTATTTAATGTTTCATAAAACTGTTTGATAATTAATGTACAATGAAATCAAGTTGAAAATATGTTTAGAACATCTAATGGTGGGTCATACTCGTGAATTTTGTAAAAGTTCGACCAAAATTGTTCTACAATGAACAACTAATATGATTGTTCAAAAGGAGTTTTTGTGAATTCAACCTAGTACATTTGTCTTCATAAATATATTAGCATGTAGAAAAAGTTGATAAATCAAATGGAATATTCATTTGAGACTTTAAACAAAAGGTTTTAGCAAGAAATTTATACAATTATGAATAAGCGGATTGATTCGATGTTAAATGGTCGATATAGTAAATGAAAATATGTTTTGGTATTTAAAGTTTCATAAAACAATTTGATTATTAATACACAATGAAATCAAGTTGAAAATATGTTTAGAACAACTAATGGTGGGTCATACTAGTGAATTTTGTAAAATTTCGACCATAATTGTTCGACAATGAACAACTAATATGATTGTTCAAAAGAAGTTTTTGTGAATTCAAACTAGTACATTTCTCTTCATAAATGTATTATCATGTAAAAAAAATTGATAAATTGAATTGAATATTCATTTGAGACTTTAAACAAAATGTTTTAAGCAAGAAATTTATACAATTATGAATAAGCGGAGGCGATTTGATGTTAAACGGTCGATATAGTAAATGAAAATATGTTTTGGTATTTAATGTTTCATAAAACTGTTTGATAATTAATACACAATGAAATCAAGTTGAAAATATGTTTAGAACATCTAATGGTGGGTCATACTGTGAATTTTGTAAAATTTCGACCATAATTGTTCTACAATGAACAACTAATATGATTGTTCAAAAGGAGTTTTTGTGAATTCAAGCTAGTACATTTGTCTTCATAAATGTATTATCATGTAGAAAAAGTTGATAAATCAAATTGAATATTCATTTGAGACTTTAAACAAAAGGTTTTTAGCAAGAAATTTATACAATTATGACTAAGCGGATTGATTCGTTGTCAAATGGTCGATATAGTAAACGAAAATATGTTTTCGTGACGCCAAACTTGTATTTAAAGTTTCATAAAACAATTTGATTATTAATACACACTGAAATCAAGTTGAAAATATGTTTAGAACATCTAATGGTGGGTCATACTCGTGAATTTTGTAAAAGTTCGACCAAAATTATTCGACAATCAACAACTAATATGATTGTTAAAAAGGAGTTTTTGTGAATTCAAACTAGTACATTTGTCTTCATAAATATATTAGCATGTAGAAAAAGTTGATAAATTGAATTGAATATTCATTTAAGACAATAAACAAAAGGTTTTAACCAAGAAATTTATACAATTATGAATAAGTGGGGTGATTTGATGTTAAACGGTCGATATAGTAAATGAAAATATGTTGTGGTATTTAAAGTTTCCTAAAACAGTTTGATGATGAATACACAATGAAATCAAGTTGAAAATAGGTTGAGAACAACTAATGGTGGGTCATACTCGTGAATTTCGTAAAATTTCGACCAAAATTGTTCGACAATGAACAACTAATATGATTGTTCAAAAGGAGATTTTGTGAATTCAAACTAGTACATTTGTCTTCATAAATGTATTATCATGTAGAAAAAGTTGATAAATCGAATTGAATCTTCATTTGAGACATTAAACAAAAAGGTTTTAAGCAAGAAATTTCTACAATTATGAATAAGCGGGAGGCTATTTGATGTTAAACGGTCGATATAGTAAATGAAAATATGTTTTGGTATTTAATGTTTCATAAAACTATTTGATGATTAATACAAAATGAAATCAAGTTGAAAATAGGTTTAGAACAACTAATGGTGGGTCATACTAGTGAATTTTGTAAAATTTCGACTATAATTGTTCGACAATTAACAACTAATATGATTGTTCAAAAGAAGTTTTTGTGAATTCAAACTAGTACATTTGTCTTCATAAATGTATTATCATGTAAAAAAAATTGATAAATCGAATTGAATATTCATTTGAGACTTTAAAGAAAATGTTTTAAGCCAGAAATTTATACAATTATCAATAAGCGGAGGTGATTTGATGTTAAACGGTCGATATAGTAAATGAAAATATGTTTTGGCATTTAATGTTTCATAAAACTGTTTGATAATTAATACACAATGAAATCAAGTTGAAAATAGGTTTAGAACAACTAATGGTGGGTCATACTCGTGAATTTTGTAAAATTTCGACCATAATTGTTCGACAATCAACAACTAATATGATTGTTCAAAAGGAGTTTTTGTGAATTCAAACTAGTACATTTGTCTTCATAAATGTAATATCATGTAGAAAAAGTTGATAAATCAAATTGAATATTCATTTGAGACTTAAAAAAAAAGGTTTTTACTTTTACTAAGAAATTTATACAAGTATGACTAAGCGGATGGGATTCGTTGTCAAACGGTCGATATAGTAAACGAAAATATGTATTCGTGACGTCAAAATTGAATGTTAAGTTTCATAAAACAATTTGATTATTAATACACACTGAAATCAAGTTGAAAATATGTTTAGAACATCTAATGGTGGGTCATACTCGAGAATTTTGTAAAAGTTCGACCAAAATTATTCGACAATGAACAACTAATATGATTGTTAAAAAGGAGTTTTTGTGAATTCAAACTAGTACATTTGTCTTCATAAATATATTAGCATGTAGAAAAAGTTGATAAGTTGAATTGAATATTCATTTGAGACATTAAACAAAAGGTTTTAAATTTCCAAGAAATTTATACAATTCAAACTATGAATAAGCGGAGGATGATTTGATGTTAAACGGTCGATATAGTAAATGAAAATATGTTGTATTTAAAGTGGTATTTAATGTTTCATAAAACTGTTTGATAATTAATACACAATGAAATCAAGTTGAAAATAGGTTTAGAACAACTAATGGTGGGTCATACTCGTGAATTTTGTAAAATTTCACCATAATTGTTCGACAATGAACAACTAATATGATTGTTCAAAAGGAGTTTTTGTGAATTCAAACTAGTACATTTGTCTTCATAAATGTATTATCATGTAGAAAAAGTTGATAAATCAAATTGAATATTCATTTGAGACTTTACTTTAAAAAAAGATTTTTACCAAGAAATTTATACAAATATGACTAAGCGGATGGGATTCATTGTCAAACGGTCGATATAGTAAACGAAAATATGTATTCGTGATTCAAAATTGTATTTAAAGTTTCATAAAACAATTTGATTATTAATACACACTGAAATCAAGTTGAAAATATGTTTAGAACATCTAATGGTGGGTCATACTTTGTGAATTTTGTAAAAGTTCGACCAAAATTATTCGACAATGAACAACTAATATGATTGTTAAAAAGGAGTTTTTGTGAATTCAAACTAGTACATTTGTCTTCATAAATATATTAGCATGTAGAAAAAGTTGATAAGTTGAATTGAATATTCATTTGAGACATTAAACAAAAGGTTTTAGGCAAGAAATTTCTACAATTATGAATAAGCGGAGGCGATTTGATGTTAAACGGTCGATATAGTAAATGAAAATATGTTTTGGTATTTAATGTTTCATAAAACTGTTTGATGATTAATACAAAATGAAATCAAGTTGAAAATAGGTTTAGAACAACTAATGGTGGGTCATACTAGTGAATTTTGTAAAATTTCGACTATAATTGTTCGACAATTAACAACTAATATGATTGTTCAAAAGAAGTTTTTGTGAATTCAAACTAGTACATTTGTCTTCATAAATGTATTATCATGTAAAAAATTGATAAATCGAATTGAATATTCATTTGAGACTTTAAAGAAAATGTTTTAAGCCGTAAATTTATACAATTATCAATAAGCGGAGGTGATTTGATGTTAAACGGTCGATATAGTAAATGAAAATATGTTTTGGCATTTAATGTTTCATAAAACTGTTTGATAATTAATACACAATGAAATCAAGTTGAAAATAGGTTTAGAACAACTAATGGTGGGTCATACTAAGAATTTTGTAAAATTTCGACCATAATTGTTCGACAATCAACAACTAATATGATTGTTCAAAAGGAGTTTTTGTGAATTCAAACTAGTACATTTGTCTTCATAAATGTAATATCATGTAGAAAAAGTTGATAAATCAAATTGAATATTCATTTGAGACTTAAAAAAAAGGTTTTACCAAGAAATTTATACAAGTATGACTAAGCGGATGGGATTCGTTGTCAAACGGTCGATATAGTAAACGAAAATATGTATTCGTGACGTCAAAATTGAATGTTAAGTTTCATAAAACAATTTGATTATTAATACACACTGAAATCAAGTTGAAAATATGTTTAGAACATCTAATGGTGGGTCATACTCGTGAATTTTGTAAAAGTTCGACCAAAATTATTCGACAATGAACAACTAATATGATTGTTAAAAAGGAGTTTTTGTGAATTCAAACTAGTACATTTGTCTTCATAAATATATTATCATGTAGAAAAGTTGATAAATCAAATTGAATATTCATTTGAGACTTTAAACAAAAGGTTTTAAGCAAGAAATTTATACAATTATGAATAAGCGGATGATTTGATGTTAAACAATCGATATAGTAAATGAAAATATGTTTTCGTGGTATTTAATTTTTTCATAAAACTGTTTGATGATTAATACACAATGAAATCAAGTTGAAAATAGGTTTAGAACAACTAATGGTGGGTCATACTAGTGAATTTTGTAAAATTTCACCATAATTGTTCGACAATGAACAACTAATATGATTGTTCAAAAGAAGTTTTTGTGAATTCAAACTAGTACATTTGTCTTCATAAATGTATTATCATGTAAAAAAAAGTTGATAAATCGAATTGAATATTCATTTGAGACTTTAAACAAAAATAGTTTTAAGCAAGAAATTTATACAATTATGAATAAGCGGAGGTGATTTGATGTTAAACGGTCGATATAGTAAATGAAAATATGTTTTGGTATTTAATGTTTCATAAAACTGTTTGATAATTAATACAAATGAAATCAAGTTGAAAATAGGTTTAGAACA
Organism: Forsythia suspensa; assembly: GCA_023638005.1. NCBI lineage: Eukaryota > Viridiplantae > Streptophyta > Magnoliopsida > Lamiales > Oleaceae > Forsythia > Forsythia suspensa. The sequence goes on along the minus strand of JALRMA010000107.1, from coordinate 4,655 downwards.
ACTAATGGTGGGTCATACTAGTGAATTTTGTAAAATTTCAACCATAATTGTTCGACAATCAACAACTAATATGATTGTTCAAAAGGAGTTTTTGTGAATTCAAACTAGTACATTTGTCTTCATAAATGTATTATCATGTAGAAAAAAATTGATAAATCAAATTGAATATTCATTTGAGACTTTAAACAAAATGTTTTTTACCAAGAAATTTATACAATTATGACTAAGCGGAGGGGATTTGATGTTAAACGGTCGATATAGTAAATGAAAATATGTTTTGGACGCCAAATTGAATGTTTCATTTCAAAACAATTTGATTATTAATACACAATGAAATCAAGTTGAAAATAGGTTTAGAACATCTAATGGTGGGTCATACTGTGAATTTTGTAAAATTTCGACCAAAATTGTTCGACAATGAACAACTAATATGATTGTTCAAAAGGAGTTTTTGTGAATTCAAACTAGTACATTTGTCTTCATAAATGTATTATCATGTAGAAAAAGTTGATAAATCAAATTGAATATTCATTTGAGACTTTAAAAAAAAGTTTTTACCAAAGAAATTTATACAATTATGACTAAGCGGATGGATTCTTTGTCAAACGGTCGATATAGTAAACGAAAATATGTTTTCGTGATTTCAAACTTGTATTTAAAGTTTCATAAAACAATTTGATTATTAATACACACTGAAATCAAGTTGAAAATATGTTTAGAACATCTAATGGTGGGTCATACTCGTGAATTTTGTAAAAGTTCGACCAAAATTGTTCGACAATGAACAACTAATATGATTGTTCAAAAGGAGTTTTTGTGAATTCAAACTAGTACATTTGTCTTCATAAATGTATTATCATGTAGAAAAAGTTGATAAATCGAATTGAATCTTCATTTGAGACATTAAACAAAAGGTTTTAAGCAAGAAATTTATACAATTATGAATAAGCAGAGGCGATTTGATGTTAAACGGTCGATATAGTAAATGAAAATATGTTTTGGTATTTAATGTTTCATAAAACTGTTTGATGATTAATACACAATGAAATCAAGTTGAAAATAGGTTTAGAACAACTAATGGTGGGTCATACTAGTGAATTTTGTAAAATTTCGACCATAATTGTTCGACAATGAACAACTAATATGATTGTTCAAAAGAAGTTTTTGTGAATTCAAACTAGTACATTTGTCTTCATAAATGTATTATCATGTAAAAAAAATTGATAAATCGAATTGAATATTCATTTGAGACTTTAAACAAAATGTTTTAAGCAAGAAATTTATACAATTATGAATAAGCGGAGGTGATTTGATGTTAAACGGTCGATATAGTAAATGAAAATATGTTTTGGCATTTAATGTTTCATAAAACTGTTTGATAATTAATACACAATAAAATCAAGTTGAAAATAGGTTTAGAACAACTAATGGTGGGTCATACTCGTGAATTTTGTAAAATTTCGACCATAATTGTTCGACAATCGACAACTAATATGATTGTTCAAAAGGAGTTTTTATGAATTCAAACTAGTACATTTGTCTTCATAAATGTATTATCATGTAGAAAAGTTGATAAATCAAATGGAATATTCAGTTGAGACCTTAAACAAAAGGTTTTTAGCAAGAAATTTATACAATTATGACTAAGCGGATTGATTCGTTGTCAAATGGTCGATATAGTAAACGAAAATATGTTATCGTGACGCCAAACTTGTATTTAAAGTTTCACAAAACAATTTGATTATTAATACACACTGAAATCAAGTTGAAAATATGTTTAGAACATCTAATGGTGGGTCATACTCGTGAATTTTGTAAAAGTTCGACCAAAATTTTTCGACATTGAACAACTGATATGATTTTTCAAAAGGAGATTTTGTGAATTCAAACTAGTACATTTGTCTTCATAAATATATTATCATGTAGAAAAGTTGATAAATCGAATTGAATATTCATTTGAGACATTAAACAAAAGGTTTTAGGCAAGAAATTTCAACAATTATGAATAAGCGGAGGCGATTTGATGTTAAACGGTCGATATAGTAAATGAAAATATGTTTTGGTATTTAATGTTTCATAAAACTGTTTGATGATTAATACAAAATGAAATCAAGTTGAAAATAGGTTTAGAACAACTAATGGTGGGTCATACTAGTGAATTTTGTAAAATTTCGACTATAATTGTTCGACAATTAACAACTAATATGATTGTTCAAAAGAAGTTTTTGTGAATTTAAACTAGTACATTTGTCTTCATAAATGTATTATCATGTAAAAAAAATTGATAAATCGAATTGAATATTCATTTGAGACTTTAAAGAAAATGTTTTAAGCCAGAAATTTATACAATTATCAATAAGCGGAGGTGATTTGATGTTAAACGGTCGATATAGTAAATGAAAATATGTTTTGGCATTTAATGTTTCATAAAACTGTTTGATAATTAATACACAATGAAATCAAGTTGAAAACAGGTTTAGAACAACTAATGGTGGGTCATACTCGTGAATTTTGTAAAATTTCGACCATAATTTTTCGACAATGAACAACTAATATGATTGTTCAAAAGGAGTTTTTATGAATTCAAGCTAGTACATTTGTCTTCATAAATGTATTATCATGTAGAAAAAGTTTGAGATCAAATTGAATATTCATTTGAGACTTTAAACAAAAGGTTTTTACCAAGAAATTTATACAAGTATGACTAAGCGGATGGGATTCATTGTCAAACGGTCGATATAGTAAACGAAAATATGTATTCGTGACGTCAAAATTGAATGTAAAGTTTCATAAAACAATTTGATTATTAATACACACTGAAATCAAGTTGAAAATATGTTTAGAACATCTAATGGTGGGTTATACTAGTGAATTTTGTAAAAGTTCGACCATAATTGTTCGACAATGAACAACTAATATGATTGTTCAAAAAGAGTTTTTGTGAATTCAAGCTAGTACATTTGTCTTCACAAATGTATTATCATATAGAAAAAGTTGATAAATCAAATTCAATATTCATTTGAGACTTTAAACAAAAGGTTTTTACCAAGAAATTTATACAATTATGAATAAGCAGAGGTGATTTGATGTTAAACGGTCGATATAGTAAATGAAAATATGTTTTGGTATTTAATGTTTCATAAAACTGTTTGATGATTAATACAAAATGAAATCAAGTTGAAAATAGGTTTAGAACAACTAATGGTGGGTCATACAACTAATATGATTGTTCAAAAGAATTTTGTAAAAACTTTTTGTCTTCATAATTGTTCATGACAATTGAACAACTAATATTCATTGTTCAAAAGGAGTTTTGTGTAAATTTATACATTTATCAAACTAGTACATTTAAACTTCATAAAAATGTATTGTTTCATAAAACTGTTTGTTAATACACAATGAAATCAAGTTGAAAAAAGGTGATAAATCAATGGTGGGTCATACTTGAATATTCATTTCGAGACTTGTTCGAAATCAACAAATAATATGATTGTTCAAAGGAGTTTTTTGAATTCAAACTAACATTTGTACAAAATGTATGATATAAATTGAATATTCATTTGAGACTTAAAAAAAAGGTTTTTACCAAGAAATTTATAAAGTATGACTAAGCTTGATGGGATTCATTGTAAACGTAAATAAACGAAAATATGTTTTGGACGCCAAAATTGAATGTTAAGTTTCATAAAACAATTTGATTATTAATACACAATGAAATCAAGTTGAAAATATGTTTAGAACATCTAATGGTGGGTCATACTAGTGAATTTTGTAAAATTTCAACCAAAATTGTTCGACAATGAACAACTAATATGATTGTTAAAAAGGAGTTTTTGTGAATTCAAACTAGTACATTTGTCTTCATAAATATATTAGCATGTAGAAAAAGTTGATAAGTTGAATTGAATATTCATTTGAGACATTAAACAAAACGTTTTAGGCAAGAAATTTCTACAATTATGAATAAGCGGAGGCGATTTGATGTTAAACGGTCGATATAGTAAATGAAAATATGTTTTGGTATTTAATGTTTCATAAAACTGTTTGATGATTAATACAAAATGAAATCAAGTTGAAAATAGGTTTAGAACAACTAATGGTGGGTCATACTAGTGAATTTTGTAAAATTTCGACTATAATTGTTCGACAATTAACAACTAATATGATTGTTCAAAAGAAGTTTTTGTGAATTTAAACTAGTACATTTGTCTTCATAAATGTATTATCATGTAAAAAAAATTGATAAATCGAATTGAATATTCATTTGAGACTTTAAAGAAAATGTTTTAAGCCAGAAATTTATACAATTATCAATAAGCGGAGGTGATTTGATGTTAAACGGTCGATATAGTAAATGAAAATATGTTTTGGCATTTAATGTTTCATAAAACTGTTTGATAATTAATACACAATGAAATCAAGTTGAAAATAGGTTTAGAACAACTAATGGTGGGTCATACTCGTGAATTTTGTAAAATTTCGACCATAATTGTTCGACAATCAACAACTAATATGATTGTTCAAAAGGAGTTTTTGTGAATTCAAACTAGTACATTTGTCTTCATAAATGTAATATCATGTAGAAAAAGTTGATAAATCAAATTGAATATTCATTTGAGACTTAAAAAAAAGGTTTTACCAAGAAATTTATACAA
>JALRMA010000105.1:0-36286 GCA_023638005.1 Forsythia suspensa | reverse complement strand
CTCAAAGATTCTAATTCTTCAAAATATATCCCCAAACACATGTCTACTCCACCAACGAAGTCCCTCGCTCATCCTAAAGCACTTTTCCAAAGAGCAGGTGCCATCCTCGTAAACCGAGCCTGGGTATGACCACTTTCGAGATACAAAGGATAAGAAGTCATGTTGACGGGACCCGCTAGGTTTTAGGTTTAGTGGTTTCGGGGTTTAGGTTTAGGGTTTAGTGTTTAGGCTTTACGCTGGGTTTAGGGTTTTGGTTTTAGGGTTTAGGGTTTTTTTTTTGTAAACACACCATCACAGCCCCAAATAAGGTGGTTGTGCCTCCACTGTGAGAGAGGATGGGGGTTAAGGAAGCCCCGGACCGTATATAAAATAACTCAAAGAAGTACATGGAGGGGACATAAAGCCCGACCTCCAATCAAAAGTGTAAAGGAAATAACAGTAGCAATAATGAGGAGGTACTACCTCCCCAACAAATAGTCCAAAGTAAGGATTTATAAATCTCAACATAAGACCTATAAACCTCTAATCAAGGGAGTCCAGACCATCAACTGGACTAAGTCATGGTGTCAGCTGCAGAGATCCCTGGGCCCAGATCGAGTAGCAACGACGATCCCATCCCTCTCAAGCAAGTGAATCAAGAACTCGCTGTTCTCGCCAGAGATGTGAGAAACTATATATCGGTCGAAAACAAGTAGATGTCCGATACGGCAGTAGAGAGTAGCCTCGAATAGTCCACGGTCCTCCACCTCCGTAATGCAAAGCAGGCCAAAGTAGTAGTCCCACTCAATCCACGTAACCGGCAATCCAATCTCTCGAGCAAGTAGAATCCCATCGAGAATAGCTCAAGCTCACCTCCAAGATAGAGCAACCACCATAGAAGGAGAAGAACGCCCGAATACACCGACCGTCGAATCTCTAATAATCCTCCTCCACTAGCGAATTAAATTTGACGCAACCATCAAGCAGCAATCTTATGGGATCCCACCGTGGAGTGCGCCAAGACTAAAATAGGGGAAAAATAGGTGGAGCGGCAAGAGATACACCAAACAACGGGCGAGCATCGATATCTCCACGCCAATGGATGAACCCGAATAAACTACCTGTGCGAAGAAGGGAGACAAGACGATAAACTTCTCCGATGATCCGCTTGCCCATAGCGATATTCCTGCATTTCTCAGCATCATTCCTCGCCGTCCATAAATACCAAAGAATCAAGAGCGGAATAATCGCGCGAATATGGCCCCGACGACAACCGCTCGAAAACCGCCAGTTCTCGAAACCTAGATCGAAACCTCCGCGGTCGGGGATAATATGAAAGATAGCAGTAGAAGTGGGTTTCTACACCGAACCGCAATAGGGCTATCAATGAATAAATACCGATAGTCTCAGAGCCAACAACATCGACACCTCAAGCCATACGACTCCCAATCCATCTTTAAATCACTACATCAATCGACGAGTCCTCAGAGCCTCCAATAAGAAAGAGACTATCGCTTGGGATGAGAGAACTCCAAATCATGCTATAGATAACTCAGAGATAGTACACTCGCATTTAACTAATCGCTTATGCCGACTTGGTAGTAAATCTACCATCCGGCCTTATCTCGCCCAAGTAATCATCAGTACCCAGAGAGTAAGAGGTATACCCTATCTCAAGCCTGCAATAGCCTCGGGAACCAACTAAAGGAGTTCGCCAATGTTCCATCCAAGATTATCAACAAGTCATTCAACCGATAGAAGAACGAAGTCAATCGCAGGAACCGGATATGCCAATGCGGAGTCTCCCATCCAACAAGCCATGCTAAAAGAAAACGCGCCCACGACCTAATTTCCACGCAAATGCGGACTCGTCATAGCCAATGTGCTTCAACCTCCTCCGCATGTACCAAGGCATAATACTAACAAGAGCTGCATGATGGATGAGTACTGACAATACTTGCTCAAGAAAACTGAGCCCACAGCTGATTGGCCGAGAACGAAAGAGCCACCGTAGCTTTAGGGAGAATGTCAACAAGGTCCTCAGTAATCTCCTAAAGCCCAGCCTCCCTCATCAAGAAGGCAAAGATCCTTCCATCTCTCCAATGAAGTCAATGTGAATGATCTCCATCCCATAAAATCTAGTAAAATACTTCTAACTTCTTCAAGACAAATTTTAGAGGCTTCATAATCAAGAAGATAGAGCGGAGCGAAGAAAGCATGTGTTCGAATTAGAGTAATCCTCCATCCGTGTGAGAGAAGTCTCGATGCCCAACCGTAACCGACCAGACTTTCTAAATCAAGTCATAGTATAAAAGATCTCATGCAGCCCTTTGTATAAAGGGACACCAAGATAAGTGAAAGGTCATGTCGATGACGAAATTCGCTGTGTGCTCCACTGTGTATCTCGACTAATGGAAGACCGCCTAGGTAATATGATCCCGCTTATCTCTATTCACCAACTCGCCTAAGCTCTCTCATAATGTTTCTAGACAAAGGCAAAACCCGACGAATAGATCGCTTTTGACCGCTGGGCGGCAATAATCATATCATCTGCAAAACATAGATGAGAGATAAGGGCATCTCTCCATGTCTCAGAGTGCTATCAAGGAATCACGACATCACTGTAAGTAGGCGTGAAAAGTAGTTCATCGCTATAATAAACACCAAGGAGAGATGAGATCACCCCGTCTCGAGTCCCCATGAAGACGGAAGAAACTACATGGTCTCGCCATTGCTTAATCGAGAAATGACACCGATATACATCTCCGTATCCGATCAATCCACAAAGCATCAAATCCAAAGCCCTCCATAATGGAGATCAAGAAACCCCAATCCATGCGGGCCATAGGCCTTAGCCTTATCTAACTTGAGGATAACATTACCCCCGCACCTTCGTATCAAGTGTATGAAGTAACTCCTATGCAAGGAGGACATTATCCCCAATGAGACGCCCCGCACAAACCCGCCCGAGGAGGTGAAATAATCTGAGGTAGAATAGTTCTCAAATGCGAATTCAACAACTTTGTAACCAACTTATTAAAACCGTATATAAGCCGATATGACGGAACTCCCCGAAAAAGTGTGAAGAGAATCCATCCGCCCCGCAACACCGCTGCCAGATCAATACTAAAATCGCCTCCCTAACCTCATCCAAAGTGGGCATCCGATTGTCGCAAATTGTCCGTGATCTGGACACCGATCGAGGTATAATATCAGTGTCGAATAGGATCGACAAAGGCGTGGAGCCGATAGTAGCCCCGGAAAAAGGAAATCGCAAGGCCGGACAAGATCAAGAGAATCAAGCACCTCTCATGTAGGGACAAGAATAGAACGAATCTCGCTCGATACGACGCCCATGAACCATAGAGTGAAAATATTGGGCATTGTGATCGCCTCACAAACCCATCTCGCGCCCCCTCGCTTTGTTTCCAAAGCCTCCTCAATAGATAATGTGCGTTCAAACCGCGTGGCTCGTGAAGAGAATCACGTGAGTCGGACTCGGATCATCACATAGGCGAACTCGCATCTCCGACCCCTCAAAAATGTCTCCAAACACATGTCAATTCCACCAACGGAGGCCCTGCTTGAGCCGAAGATCTTCTTCCAAAGAGCAAATATTCCTCGTATGATGAGTAGGAAATGACCACTTTTGGGATACAAAGCTCAAGAAGTCATGATGTCTAGACCAAACGCTGAGGAATAGAAAAGGGCTGGGTCCCGTGTCGTCATCGAAAGACCACCTAATCAACAATGGTGAGTGATTCAAGTACTACTTGCTCAAATGACGAACCGAGAATCATGAACAAAAAGAGGCAACCAAAGAGTTAATCAAAACTCGCCTAAACGCTTCCACACCCTCTCATTAGTCCACGATACCGATCGCCGTAAAACCCTACATCCGCTCAAACCACAATCCATCATCATATCTCGCAAAATCTGAGGTACCTCGATCACGAAGAAACCCTTTACCAAAGGCCACCATTGTGAGCAATCACATTAATGTCTCCCAACCAACACGGCCCATCCATAGAAAGGGATACCGTGAAGTCCCTTCCATAAATCCCGACACTCAACCGCGAGCAAGAAGCATACACAGGGATAATATACATCGTCTCGGCTAATCTAGGATCTCAACTTTAATATGAAGAAATTTTGGGATGATCAACACATGAAGAAACGGTAGTCCCCAAATTCCAAAAGCACTAAATTTTACCCGACTCATTCTCTAGACCCACATCAAATGAGAGAAATCGCTTGATAAAGTCAAAGTTTTTCTTCAACACAAATACCCAAAATCACCAAAAATAAACCCATGAAGTCAACCAGCTTAAGACGCTTATGCAGGCCGAATCAGCCTACCCCTCACATTCCGTATAACGACATACATTAAAGAGATCAAGCAGGACGGCACCTATTTCGATCATGAAGTCACCGCTTGGCTCTGGGTGAGAAATATTCAGAATTTTCGAGGACTTCTTCCTCCGAATCGAGTGAACCCATCCGACTTTTTCTCTCCCTAAACCAACCAAGTCCTCGTAAGAATTCATTTAAAGTGTCCTCGGATGACCCCCATCTAAATAGAACTAGCAAGACGGAAGGTATAGAAGCCTCAACTTTCTCATGACAACCAGGATCGTGAGAGTATGTGGAATAGGATCAAACACCGGCCGATTTAGCCTCGATAGCATAGGATACTCACGAGGAAAACTCATCATGTGATCATGTAACTGATCAAAAATAGTATCTCGAGGAACCGCTTGAAGCCAAAACGAGTAATCGTAGGGCCGGGCTCAGTGAGCAGTGTCTCAAGCACCACAGAGGTGGGATAGCAATAGGAGGTAGAATGGAAGAAGAACTGCAAGGGGACCCATCGCTTCCTTGTCTCAACAACAACCTCCTACCCTTACCTTACTCCTTACCCTTACCCTTACCCTTACTCCTTACCCTTCCCCGCCTTATCAACAAGAATCGGCAGATCAACCACAACCGCTTAGAGCCAGTCAATCAGTAGGGTAGGAAGCACAACAAAGAATAGGCTTAGTAGTCAGGTAACATCCGGCTTACCAAATGAGCAACTCTATCGATATCCAACGGAGGCATCCCAACTCTACATTTCTCAAAAAGATGACCCATTTGTCGACATTTCACACAAAAGTGTGGCAACCGCCATAAACAATAGGGTCGCCAAAACTACGTGATTCACCCCTGCTCAATCCAAACCCTATCGTGGAGCTTATGCTCCAAATTCACCTCCACACAAACCCCGGGCTCGCTTAGGCCTCAATAAACTGTAGTCACCTCATCAATTCTCAAAGGAACCCCAACAAGTTTAGATAAAGCAAATAAAAATTCCTTAGCACGAAATGTACAAAAAAAGAAGGAAATGAAATCCAAACAGTGGCAATGGGGTCTCAAAGATCGGGTGGAAATCATATGTCCATTTTAGCACACGACAGAGTAAATCCATAATAAACCACAAAGGTTTCAAAATAGACGCCTATAATCATCCTCATGCTAAAAATGGATAAGAACATGCTTATAATCAACAAGCCCAAGCTTAAAATCACCAATAAAGCCAAACTTCAAAAGAGTTATGTACCTCTACCATTCTGGGCTTACGATGAGAAAAATTTGCCACAAGTGTAAACTTGAAAGTGCTCGAAGAGAAGCTTTGTCGCCAGAATAACTAAAGTCGGTTCACCGTAAATATGGCCCTTAGCCACAAACCGATGACAAGGAGAGTCCGAGCACCGAGTACGTATAAATGATTTACGACACCCGCTCAATCAAGAGATGGTTTGCCTATCACCACGACAGCAAAGATATGTCTTTCTACCACTGTTGAAGGCAGATTGAGCTTCTTGAGGAAATACATGAGGGCCTCGAGGATTGGTAAATCACGAATTGGGCAAACGGAGAAGGACAAAAAATGTTTGAGGGGGGCATCATCAATACCGGCGCCACAGTGCACACCGTGGCGCGAGCAGCAACAAGAAAAGAGGGGCTGGAAAGGGTGCGCCAGACGAGCCCTGTGGAATGGGGTTAAGCGCCAGCCTGGGCACCAAACTAGGGTCCAAATACAGCCCAACCGAGCTTGGAACGCCCTGATTGGCATTCGATTGGCGCTACCGCGAGGCCCGAGATAATCGCAATGTGGGCCGCGCTTCATCAATTGGTGCCGAAATGAGCGCCATCCATGGCGCGATCAAACGGGAGGGAACTGGCCGCCAAAATAGGCATGCCAGAATTGGTAGAGGCAAAGACGCTACTAAGGGACCCGAGGGAGTCGGCGACTTTGCGCATCGCGTCTCGATGTCGAATAACAGGGCCAATTGCGGGATGCAATTGACCTCCATTGAGGTCGCCTAGGGCGGCGCAACCATCGGGGACCGACCGGAGGACGGGTCACTGCTGAGGGGGCCGCGGCCACACTAGGGCCGCACCTAGGGTTTCCGTGATTTGAGGCTACTTAGCGGCATGTGGCCTGATTTAGGTGGCGGGGCCGGTGTTTGACGGGGGGATATCAAGTAGTGGTGGCCGAGGTTAGCGGGGTGGCGTCCAACCAAGATGGTAGGTCGGTTCGACATCAAAGGTGCGTGCGCATAGGATCGCCCATGAATCGCCTTTCACGTATTTTTTTCTCCAAAATTTGCCCAAGTGTTGAGAGAAAAGCCATGGAAGGGCCGAGGGTTGAGGTTGAGGGTCGAGGGTCGAGGGTCGAGGTTTGTGTTTTGTGGTTTGTGGTCGAGGTCGAGGGTTTAGGGTTTAGGGTTGAGGGTGAGAGTTGAGGGTTTAGGGTTTAGGGTTTAGGTTGAGGGTTTAGGGTTGAGGGGTTGAGGGTTGGCGGTTTAGGCTTGTAGGTTTGTAGGCCGAGGGTCGAGGGTTTCGTGTTTACGGCTTTAGGTTTGGGCCTTGTGGTTTTGTGGTTTAGGGGCTTGTGGTTTTGGGGTCTTGGGTTTTGGGGTTTGGGGACTGGGGTTTAGGGTTTAGGGTTTAGGGTTTTGGGGGTTTTGGGTTTTGGGTTTAGGTTTGTGGTTCTCGGGTTTAGGTTTCGGGTTTTTTTTTTTTTTTATTTAAGCACCAAAGACAAATTCCATTATGGTTTTAGGCTCTACCAGACAAAGTCAGGTGGGGGCTTGATGCCCCTACCATCGTATTTATATAAAAGGGTAGTACATGTGAGGGATATGAACCGACTCCAAGCATACAACCTAATGAAAAAAAAAAAAAATTCATCAAACTACAAAGAAATAAAGAGATACTACCCCCAGACATAATTCAAAAGCAAAAGCAAAAGCAAATGAAAACAAACCAACAAAAACTAAAGACCTCTAACTCGATGGAAGGCCATATCCGCTGGGCCTCAAGTAGTCCACGCGAACGACGAGGCAAGTCTAAAGATCCATAATCCTCGATAATGTCGCTGGTCCCACCCTCTTGGTTAAAAGAGTCACGACCGGTTTCCTCTCGAAAAATATGGAAAACCGGGTCTCGATCGAATGATAGAAGATGTCGGATGCGCCGAGTATCGACCAATCACCCACGGCCCCCCACTACGTGAAATGCAATGAACAAAGAAGTATAGAGTCGGCCTCAATCCATAAGTCCACAAGACCATCCGTCGCAAGCTCAATGCCCCGTAAACGGCTCTCAACTCGCCCAAAATAAGTATGTCTCCGTAGCTGTGAGAGAAGCGCCCCGATACAACGCCTGCGATCTCCCGATAACACCCCCGCCACTGCAGAATCCATCCCCGACGCATCCATTAGTATTGATCTTGTAGATCCACCAACGGAGCACGCCAATAAACCAAAGTAGGGGGGGGGTAGGAGAAGTAAGAGTAATACCAAAATACGGGGCAAGATCAAGGTCCCCACGCCAATGCACAAATCGAAAGAGTCTTCCCGTCTCGCAAGAAAGAAATAGTGTGATAGACCCGCCAGATGATACGACCGACTCCATGCCAATCTTACGATGCTTTGATCATTCCTAGCTTTCCAAATGTACCAAAATACCAAAGAAGGGATGATAGCGCTAAATATGGCCACCCCCGACAAACCGCCTCGAGAATCTCCAAGTCTCAAATCTATGATGTAGCATCTCTCCAACCCCGAGGGAATGCCAAAATAGCCGAGAAGTATCGCTATACCGTGAGCCATGTGGCTATCAATAAAGACATGCTAGATGGTCTCAATCTCTCGAACAAGATTGACACCTTGATGCCATGGGGGCCCGGATCCTCCTATGAATAATCACATCCACCGGCACTAAACCCCGCCACAATCGCCAACAAAAGAAAGAGATAGTCTCATGGGATGACGGGGCTCCAAATCATGCGACAAAAGGCCTAAAGAGTACCCCAAGGCATGTAATAAGTCGCCATCGCCACTTGGTAGAGAACCTACCATCCGGGGTGTTTTCCACATTGGTCTATCAAGAACATCGACAAAGCGGTAGACTTCCAACCCGGATTGCTATATCATGTGGAAGGACCAACAAGAGTCTATCGATATCCCATCCAAGATCATCAAAGAACTCAACTACCGACTCAAGTATGCTCCTATGAGGAAACATTTGAGCTAAAGTCATGTCACCCATCCAACAACAAGCAAAAGAATATACGCCCGACCCAACCGCCACGCTGATGCTGGGCTCACAGAGTCCCACCCCTTTAGCCTCCACCAAACCGCGTATGGTAATGCGGTATGGGCGCCAAGGGGGTAGGTACCGGCAATACTTGCCCAAGAAAAAACCGAGCCCAAAGCGACCATCGTGATCCGAATAACCACCGTAGCTTCAAAGAGAAAGATCGACCATGTCCTCTAATCTTCCTCAAGCCCAAACCACCCTCATTAGTAGGAAGGCAAATATCCTTCCATCTCTTCCAATGCATAAGGTGAGCCCCGGTCCTTAGAATCCCACAAGAATCTAGTAGTACTTCTAACTTCTTCAAAGACTATCTTGGGAGGTCGCATAATCAAGAAGATAGAGAGGCAAGGAAGAAAGGACAGATCTCAAGAAAGTAATCCCGCCACTGTGAGATAGCAAACTTAAAGGCCCATCTAGAGATCTTGCTCTTGACCTTCCGAAAATAGATCATCATATAAGAAGGTCTTTCTGCCCCTTAAACAAGTGGTATGCCCAAGTATGTGATAGGTTGTCCGACGCCGAAAGCCATAAAGTGCTCAAGTATCCAATCCTAGAAGGAGGTGTCCCTTAGGCACAATAAGACCACTTGTCTCTATTCACCAACCGCCGAGACCCTCTCATAGTGTTCCAAACAATGAAGTACTTTACGGATCGCTTTTGGCCATTGGAAAATATGATCATATCATCAAGAAACAAAGATGTGAAACAAGAGTGTCACCTCTATGAATATATGCCATCGATGGATACCGCCGAAAACTTGAGTGAGACCTCGAGAGAAGTAATCACTGCAATGATAACAACGAAGGAGATATGGGATCCCCCTCGCCTAAGCCCACGAGAGGAAGGAAAGAAACCACAAGGCCCGCCATTCACCAAGATGTAAAAATGGCACTCGTAAATACAACTCTTGATCCTATCCTCCATATCCAATCGAATCCAAATCTCTCCATCACAACCATCAAGAAGTCCTGCCTAACCGGGTCAGATGCCTTAGCCATATCTAGCTTAAGGACGACGCTGTTCTACACGGGCCCGGTATCCAATGTATGGAGCATTTCGTACCAACAAGACGTTATCACCAATCGCCTCTCTCCGAATAAAGCCACTCACGCGGGAGAGATGATACAAGGCAAAACAAAACTTAAGCGAGAGTTCGTAAGCTTGGTGACAATCTTGTTGAACACCGCAAAGACTAATCCGGTCGACACTCGTCCATCGACAGCGCTGTCTTGCTTGGGAAGCAAGATTATGGAAGTAGCAGAGAATCTCCTAGGCATGCTCCACCATCAAAGAAGTCCAAAATCGCATGAAAACATCATCCCGACAATCTCCCAACATCACTGAAAAAATAAGAGGTGAACCCATCTCGACCCGCCACACTATCTCGCATCAATATCGAACACTACATCTCTAACCTCACCCAATGATGGAAGTCGGTTTAGCTCCCCGATTATCCTCCCGAGTAACCAAAGATGGATAATATTTGTAAAATTTGGTCACCGCCTCAAGGGAGCAGTAAAGGAGGTCCCGGAAAAAGGAAACAATTAACCCTCGAATCTCTCGTCGTGCATAAAGTCTCTCCTGTCTCGAGATCTAATAGAATGTATACGGCCCGCATGCGCGCCCCGCACCACTCGAATGAAAATACTGTTGTTGTGCTCTCCTCGACATCCATCGAGTCCCACTTCGCTTCCGTAAGCCTTCCTCAATAGGCAAAGCACGGCTCAAGAGGTCCCAACCCGATGTGGGTTTCTATGTGCAGTGATGGATCCAAATCATATTCCATCTCACCTCATCCACCCCGCCTCAAAGATTCTAATTCTCCTCAAATATATCCCCAAACACATGTCTACTCCACCAACGAAATCCTCGCTCATCCTAAAGCACTTCTTCCAAAGAGCACCCATCCTCAGAACCGAGCCTGCATGACCACTTTTGAGATACAAAGGATAAGAAGTCATGATGACGGGACCAAACATTGAGGAACCGAAAAGGCCTAGTCCCACCCTCGCCCCTCGCCCTCAACCCAACTCAATAATAAAGGCGAATGATCGACGAGACCGATTGAGATGCCTCATCAGAATCGTCGAAGAACGATGCACCTCACGACTCATCAAACCCCTCACAAGTCTCTTCTACACCCTCCTATTATGCCAAGTATAAAGACTACCGTAAAATCCAAAGATCACCAATCCATACCCATCATCATATCACAAAAATCATCTTCCCCCTATCACGAGTACATCACCGTCCGCCACCATCATGAGCAATGACATTGAAGTCACCACCCACAAGCTGCGGCCATCCACACCGAGAAACCTCGTGAAGTCTCTCAACAAACTCGCGGCCCTACAACGTAACATGAAGCATACACAAAGCGATAAAAAGATAGGTCTAGCCAATCTCGATCCTCGATCATGAGATGAAGAAACTGGGATGATCAACAATCATAGACACAACCGTCCCCACATTCCAAAAACACTAAATCTTACTCTCGACCGGGTTCTCAACACCGATATCAAACCCAACAGTAACGCCGAACAAAGTCAAAGCTATCCTCAACAGAAAAGGCTCCGTAAGAGCGAGGAAAAAATACGATGTAATCGAACAAGCTTCCTAAGTCTCTTGCGTAGTCTTAGAAGCACGCACCTCCCTAACATTCCATATGAGGACCGACATCACAAAGACCGAGAGAGGGAACCATGAGTACCGACATACTTCGAGTGATCGGTCTAGAAGGTAGAGGAGCAATAACTCTATGTGGGACCCCACCAAGACCGAAAAGAAACCATCGCCCCTCTATCGCTCATCCAAACCAACAAATCACCATGCTAACTCTTACGAAGCGACCCCTCACAAAGTGTACCCATCCGAATGTAAAAAGATGTATCCGAGGGAATCACGATCAAATAGATGGAATAGAAACCTTACATTCTCTCAAGAATCCAAAAGGGGCTAATATCGTGATTAGAATCAATTGTGTCATCCAAATGCACTCTCAAAGACGCGGTGCGCAAGCATATGATCAAGCAAAGTGGTCAAAGAACTCGAATGAGCTAAAGTAGTGGTGGGACCCGCAGAAATAGTCGGCCTATCATGCAATGAGAAACCATAGACAGTGGATCAATAACCGAGCGTGACTCAAAGATAGTGGCCCACCGCGAGAGAGGGGTTGCCTAAGTAGGGCCCACAATAGTCAATAGCCTATCATGCAAAACGAGTAATCGTAGGCAAAAACCGATGTCTCAGAAAGATCAAGGCGGGCCCACCGGCCGAGAAACATCCAGACTGACTAACCGAGAGAATCAAGTAGGGAAGTAGTGATGAAATGTATGATGGGGTCAGAGAGACGGTCGGATCCAAAGCAGCAAAGGAGCCTCCAAAGGGGGGCCCGTATGAATACTATGCGAAATCAATAGTGGGTCTTGACGCATGAAAATGATTATAGTAGATTGTTTTTTATGCTCTTTATATTATATTGATGGATGTCCTATGCGAGTCCTTAAATGGACATGTGACTTTGGACCTCGATTGCGAAACCCATATTGCTCCCTGCTTGGTTGTCCTTCTTTTATTACCCGTGCATATGCGATCCAAGTGGTGTGATTTTTGCTTTGGCTAAGATTGTGGGTATACCTTGCGTATTGATGAGGCTATCATGATTTGTTGAGACCCAGTGAGGCTAGGGTCTCAAAGGAGGTTAACTTAGAACATAAGTTACCCGAACGGATTTGGATTGATAGGGTGATGGTCAAGTTTTCGCGACTATAGTTTATGAGAAACCACCGTTATTTTGTTCTAAGTGTCGACATACGGGTCACTCTCCGGTCAAGGTTTGTTGTGTGGCCCACCTTTTGCTCCTTATCCCCTGCTTGCTCCATCTGGCCAGCTCTTCCTAGTACTAGTTTGCCTCCTCCACTTACTCAAACTGCTTCAGCCTCCCTCCCACATAGCACCGCATCGAGATTATCGATGTGTCGGAAAGCTCTGGGGTTTGGGGGTTTGGGGTTTGGGGTTTAGGGTTTGGGGGTTTAGGGTTTTTTTTTTTTTTTTATAAACACACCATCACAGCCCCAAATGGTTGTCGCCCACCAGAGAGGCGGGGGGAGGGTTAAGGAAGCCCACCGAGATAAAATAACTCAAAGAAGTACATGGAGGGAGACATAAACCCGACCTCCAATCAAAAAGTAAAGAAAATAATGTAAGGAATAAATGAGGAGGTACTACCTCCCTAACAAAAAGTCCAAAGTAACGATGTATAAATCTCTAATAAAAGACCTATAAACCTCTAATTGAAGGGAGTCCAGATCTATCAACTGACTGTCAAGCAGGCTGCCGTGGTAGATCCCGGGGCAGACTCGAGTAGCAACGACGATCCCATTCCTCCAAGCAAGAGAATCAAGAACTGCTGCCCACGCCAGATGTAAGAAACTCAGATCTCAGAAAAACAAGTAGTCAGTCTCGACATGGCGAGAGTAGCTTGAATAGTCCATGGTCCTCCACCGTAATGCAAAGGTATGGCCAAAGTAGAGTCCGACTCAATCTACGTAATCGATAATCCAATCCTTTGAGCAAGTAGAATCCCATCAAGAATAGCTCAAAGCTCACCTCCAAGATAGAGCAACCACCATAAAAGGAGAAGAACGCCTCAATACATCGACCGCCGAATCTCTAATAACCCCTCATCCACTAGCGAAACCATCTTCGACGCAACCATCAAGCAGTTAATCTTGTGGGATCCCACCGTGGAGTGCGCCAAAGACTAAAATAGGAGGGAAATGGGTGGAGCAAAGAAGATAGACACCAAACAATGGGCGATATCCATATCTCCACGCCAATGGATGAACTTGAATGCACGGCCGTGCGGTGAAGAAGGGAAACCATACGATAAACTCTCCAGATGATCCATCTCGGCCTATAGTGATATCCCTAAGATTTCGATCATTCCTCGCTATCCATATATACCAAAGAATCAAGAGCGGAATAATCGTAAGAATATGGCCCCGACGACAAACCGCTCGAAACCGCCAAGCCTAATACCGGTGATCGAAAACCTCCGGGGGCGGGGATAATATGAAAGATAGCGTAGAAGTGGCTCCACACCGAATCGCAATAGGGTCACAATGAATAAATGCCGGATAGTCTCTCGTGAAGCGTAACAACACCGACACTTCAAGCCATACGACACCCAACTGCCTCTCAATCACTACATCAACTGGACGAGTCTCGCCAGAGCCTCCAACAAAGAAAGAGATCTGCCGCTGGGATGAGAGAACTCCAAATCATGCTATAGACACCAGAGATAGTACACCCTCGTATGAACTAATCGCTATGCCGACTTGGTAGCAAATCTACCATCCAAGTATCTGCCCAAGTAACTGATCAGTACTTGGGGAGTAAGAGGTATACTCCATATCTCGCTCGCAATAGCTCGTGGAACCAATCAAGGAGTTCTGCTAATGTTCCATCCAAAGATTATCAAATAAGTCATGCAATCGGATAGAGGAACGAGTCAATCATGGAACCGATCCGCCAATGCGAGTCTCTCATCCAACAAATATGCCAAAAGAAAACGTGCTCACGACCCACTTCCACGCAATGTGGGACTCACGTCATAGCTAATGTGCTTCACCTCCAGATGTACCAAGGCAGAATACGGAATAAAGAGCTGCAAGGGATGAGTACCGACAATACTTGCTCAAGAAAACCGAGCCCACAAAGGATCGCCGCGAATGAAAGAGCCACCAGAGCTTTAGGAAAATGTGTCAACAAGGTCCTCAGAATCTCCTAAAGCCCAGCCTCCCTCCTCCTCAAGAAGGCAAAGATCCTTCCACCTCCTCTAATGAAGTCGATGTGAATGATCTCTAATCCCATAAGAATCTAGCAAAATACTCTAACTTCTTCAAGACAAATACTGGGAGGCTTCATAATCAAGGGTTTAGGTTTAGGGTTTAGGGTTTGTGGGTTGTGGTTAGGTTTAGGTTTGTGGTTTAGGTTTTTTATTCGAAGCACCAAGACACCAAGATGGTTTTTAGGCCTCTACTAGGACAGTGGTGGGGGTTTTGATGCCCCGCCATTGTATTTATATAAAATGGTAGTACATGTGAGGGGATATGAACCCCGACCTCCAAGCATACAACGAATGAAAAAATTCTCAAACTACAAAGAAATAAAGAGATACTACTCCGGTGCATAATTCTAAAAAGCAAAAGCAAAAGCAAATGAAAACCAAACTAACAAAAACTAAAGACCTCTAACCGATGGAAGGCCATATCCGCTGGGTCAAGTAGTCCACGGAACGACGCGGCAAGTATGAAGATCTATACTCCCTGATAATGTCGCTGGTCCTAGCCCCTCGGCTAAAGAGTCACGACCGGGTTTCCTCTCGAAAAATATAGGAAATCAGGTCTCGATCGAATGAAAGAAGATGTCGGATGCGCCTCGAGTATCGATCAATCACCCATGGCCCCCACCACGTGAAATGCAATGAACAATGAGTGTAGTAGAGTCGGGCCTCAATCCATAAGTCCACAAGACCCATCCGTCAGGGCAAGCTCAATGCCCTCAGAAAATGGCTCTCAACTCGCCTCCAAAATAAGTATGTCTCCGTAGCTGCAGAGAAGCGCCCCGATACAACGCCCAAAGGTGATCTCTCGATAATACCCCGCCACTCAAGAATCCATCCCCGATGCATCCATCAAGATTGATCTTGGTAGATCCAATGAATGGGCACGCCAATAAACCAAAGTAGGGGGGTCAGTAGAGAAGTAAGAGTAAAACTAAATGCGGGCAAGATCAAGGTCCCCAAGCCAATGCACAAATCGAAAGAGTCTTCCCATATGCAAGAAAGAAATAGTGTGATAGACCCGCCAGATGATACGATTGGGCTCCATGCCAATCCTACGATGTTTCACATTCCTAGTCATTCCAAATGTAACAAAAGACCAAAGAAAGGGATGATAGTGCTTAATACGGCCACTTCGACAAACCGGCCGAGAATCTCCAAGTCTCGAAATCTATGCCAGCATCTCTCCAACCCCGAGGGAATGCCAAAATAGCCGAGAAGTGTCACCATACCGTGAGCCACAGTGGCTATCAATAAAGACATGCCGGATGGTCTCAATCTTCGAACAAAGACGGCACCTCATGCCATGCGGGCCCGAATCCTCCTCCTCAATAATCACATCCATCGCACCAAACCCCGCCACAATCTCCAACAAAAAAAAAAAGATAGTCTCAAGGGATGATCGGCTCCAAATCATGCGACAAAAGGCTCGAAGAGTACTCCTATGCGGGGTGTCTTTCCACATAGGTCTATCAAGAACATCGGACAAAGCGGTAGACTTCAACCCGGATTGCTATATCATGTGGAAGGACCAACAAGAGTCTATCGATATCCCATCCAAGATCATCAAAAACTCAACTACTCGGACGGAGGTATGCTCCCTATGAGGAAACATTTGAGCTAAAGTCCTGTCACCCATCCAACAACAAGGCTAAAAGAATATACGCCCGACCCAACCGCCACGCTGATGCTGGGCTCACAGGTGAGTCCCACCCCTTTAGCCTCCTCCAAACCGCAGAGCAAAAAATGTGGTATTGGTGCTAGAAGGGGGTGGGTGCCCTCGCAATACTTGCCCAAGAAAATCGAGCCCAAAGCGATCACCGTGATCCGAATAACCACCGTAGCTTCAAAGAGAAAGCATGGACCACGCCTTCTAATCTTCTCTCAAGCCCAAACCACCCTCATTAGTAAGAAGGCAAATATCCTTCCATCTCTTCCAATGCATACGGTGAGCCCGATCTTTAGAATCCCACAAGAATCTAGTAAATGTACTCTCTAACTTCTTCAACACTGCCTTGGAGGCCGCATAATCAAGAAGATAGAGAGGCAAGGAAGAAAGGATGCACTCAAGAAGTAATCCCGCCACTGTGAGATAGCAACCTAAAGGCCCATCCAGAGATCTTGCTCTTGACCTTCCTCAAATAGATCATCATATAAGA
Organism: Forsythia suspensa; assembly: GCA_023638005.1. NCBI lineage: Eukaryota > Viridiplantae > Streptophyta > Magnoliopsida > Lamiales > Oleaceae > Forsythia > Forsythia suspensa. Next base: position 19,654 of record JALRMA010000105.1, on the reverse strand, counting down.
AGGTCTTCGCCCCTTAAACAAGGGTATGCCCATGTATGTGATAGGTCACGACGCCGAAAGCCGCAGAATGTGCTCAAGTATCCGAATCCTAGAAGGAGGTGCCCTCAGGCACAATAAGACCACTCTTGTCTCTATTCACCAACCGCCGAGACCCTCTCATAGTGCTCCAAACAATGCAAGACTTTCTTTACCGACCGCTCTTTGGCCATTGGAAAATATGATCATATCATCAAGAAACAAAGATGTGAGACAAGAGTGTCACCTCTATGAATATATGCCATCGATGGATACCACTGAAAACTTGAGTGAGACCCCGAGAGAAGTAATCACGTAATGATAAACAACGGCGAGACATGGGATCCCCTGTCTCACCCCCACGAGAGGAAGGAAAGAAACCACAATGCCTCGCCATTTACCAAGACAAAAAATGGCACTCGTAAATACAACGCCCGATCCTATCCCTCCACATCCAATCGAATCCAAATCTCTCCATCACATCATCAAGAAGTCCCGCCTAACTCGTCATATGCCTTAGCCATATCTAGCTTAAGGATGACATTGCCCCCACCAAGCTTGGGTATCCAATATATGGAGCATCTCCCGAGCCAACAAGACATTATCACCAATCGCCCTCCCCGAATAAAGCCACTCACGCTGGAGAGATGATACGAGGCAAAACAACACTTAAGCGAGAGTTCGTGAGCTTGGTGACAATCTTGTTGAACACCGCAAAGACTAATCGGTCGATATTTTGTCCATCGACAAGCGTTGTCTCGCTTGGGAAGCAAGATTATAGAAGTAGCAGAGAATCTCCTAGCGTATGCCCACCATCAAAGAAGTCCAAAACCGCATCGAAAACATCATCCTTGACAATTTCCCAACACTGCTGAAAAATAAGAGGTGAACCCATCCTGACTCGCCACACTATCTCGCATCAATATCGAACACTACATCTATAACCTCACCCAATGATGGAAGTCGGTTCACTCCCGATTATCCTCCCGAGTAACCAAAGAGGGATAATATCTCGTAAAATTTGGTCACTTGCTCAAGGGAGCAGGAAGGAGGTCCCGAAAAGAAAACAACAACCCGAATCTCCTCGTGCAGTAAAAGTCTCTCCCGCCCGAGATCTAATAGAATGTATACGGCCCGCATGCGCACCCCGCACCATCGAATGAAAATACCGTGTTGTGCTCTCCTCGCACATCCAACGAGTCCCACCTCGCTTCCGTAAGCCTTCCTCAATAGACAAAGCACGGCTCAAGAGGGGCTCGAACCCGATGTAAGTGTTCTCTATGTGCGCAGTGATGGATCCAAATCATATTCCATCTCACCTCATCCACCCCGCCTCAAAGATATCTAATTCTTTGAAATATATCCCCAAACACATTTCTACTCCACCAACGAAGTCCCCGCTCATCCTAGCACTTCTCCCAAAGAGCAGCCATCCTCAGAACCGAGTCTGCATGACCACTTTTGAGAGACAAAGGATAAAAAGTCATGATGACGGGACCAAACATCGAGGAACCGAAAGTGCCTAGGCCCACCCCCATCCTCGCCCTCAACCCAAGTCATTAACAAAGGCGAATGATTAGACGAGACCGATTGAGATGCCTCATCAGAATCGTCGAAAAAGGACGCAAAATTCACGACTCATCAAAACCCTCACAAGTCTCTTCCACACCCTCCTATTATGCCAAGTATAAGGACTACCGAAAATCCAAAGATCAATCAATCCACACTCCATCATCATATCACAAAAATCGCCTTCCTCTATCACGAGTAATCGACTCCGTCCGCTTACCATCATGAGCAATGACATTGAAGTCACCACCAACAAGCTGCGGCCATCCACAAATTGGGAAACCCGGTGAAGTCCTCAAATAAATCCCCGGCCCCACAATGTAACATGAAGCATACAAAGCGATAAAAAGATAGGTCTAGCCAATCTCGGATCCTCGATCATTAGATGAAGAAACCGGGATGATCAACAATCACGCATACGCCGTCCCCACATTCCAAAACACCAAATCTTACTCGATCGGTTCTCGACAATCGATATATCAAACCCAACAGTAATCGATTAACAAAGTCAAAGCTATCCTCAAATGTAAAAGGCTCCAAAAGAGCGAGGAAAAAATACGATGTAATCGAACAAGCTTCCTAAGTCTCTTATAGCCTTAGAAGCACGCACCTCCCTAACATTCCATATGAGGACCGACATCACAAAGACCGAGAGAGAGAACCATGAGTACCGACATACTCCGAGTGATCGGTCTAGAAGGCGTAGGAGCAATAACTCTATGTGGGACCCCACTCAAGACCGAAAAGAAACCATCGCCTGTCAGCCGCTCATCCAAACCAACAAATCACCATGTGAACTCCTACGAAGTGACCTGTTGGTGTACCCATCCGAATGTAACAAGATGTATCCGAGAGAATCATTGATGAAATAGATAGAAAAGAAGCCTCGACATTATCTCTTGAATCCGTGAGAGGGGCTAGTATCGTGATTAGAATCAATCAGCGCATCCAAACATACCTCAAAGACGCGTGCAAAGAAGCATATGGTCAAGCAAAGGGTCAAAGAATTCTCGAATGAGCCAGCACCGGTGGGGCCCACAGAGATAGCCGGTCTATCATGCAATGAGGAACCATAGACAGGATCAATAATCGAGCGTGACTCAAAGATAGTGGTCCACCGCAAGAGGGAGGTCGCCAGTAGGGGCCCGCAATAGTTAATAGCCTATCATGCAATGAGTAATCATAGGCAAAAGTCGATGTCTCGCAAAAGATCGCTGGTGGGGCCCACATGTGATATGGCGGGGTCCATCGCCGAGAAACATCCGCACTCGACTAACCGAGAGAATCGGAGTAGGAAGTAGTGATGAAATGTATGATGGGGCCATCGAGAGACGGTCGGGTCCAAAGAGCAAAGGAGCCTCCAAAGAGGGGCCCATATGAATACTATGCGAAATCAATAGCTGGGACCCACATGTCGCGAGTCCGGGCCCAATGTTTGCCGTGGTCTCGAGAAATGGTGGAAACAAGAGTAGTAGAACTAACAAATGTAGAACACGCACTATATCAAGTGTGGGGGTCTCGTAAGAACACCAAAGCGAGAACCTCTCGCTATGGCTCGCAAGAGAAGTGGTGGGGCCCGCAGAGGTGGAGATATCAACACCTCGCTTATGCCGTGGCTTTCGATCGTCTTCGGGGCCCATTGTTGAGGCCGATCAACAACTACTTCCTTACCCTTAGCTTTTCTCGACCTCGCTACCATCTCAAAGAATTGCTAGTAACAGAGGAGGAGCAAACAACCCCGAGTAAGTGGAGGAGGCAAACTAGTACTAGGAGGGGGCCGGCCCGATGGAGCAACCTGGGGAATAAGGAGCAAAGGTGTGCACCGCCGACACCGACCAAGAGAGTGACCCATATGTCGACACTTAGAACAAAATAACGGTGGTTTCTCATAAACCACAACCGCCAAAAACTCCCACCATCACCCCTATCAATCCAGATCCGCCTGTAACTTATGTTCTAAGTTAACCTCCACACGCACCCTAGCCTCACTAGGTCTCAACAAATCATAGAGTCTTCATCAATACGCAAAGGTGTACCCACAATCTTAGCCAAAGCAAAAATCACACCCTTGGATCGCATATGCATGTGTAATAAAGGGAAGGACAACCAAACAGAGAGCAATTGGGGTTTTACAATCGTGTCCAAAGTCACATGTCCATTTAAGGACTCGCATAGGACACCCATCAATATAATATAAAGAACGCAAAACAATCTACTATAATCATTTTTATGCGCAAGTGAATCAATACATGCTTGCTATCTATCAAGCCAAGCCTATAATCACCACGTAATCCAAATTTCGTAAAGCAATCACGCACCTTTGCCGTAGTAGAAGCTGATGTGAGAATTTGCCAACAAGTGTAAACTTGAATGGCTCGTAAAGCTACCGCCTTCCTCCACAAATAAAATAAATGACGGCTCACCTCGATGTAGCCTGTGGCCTATGCGTAATAGAGTGAATAATCAAGCCTCGTGGAGCAGCCTAAAATAGCGTAAAAGATTTCATTTCATTCCGCTCGCTATGAAAGTGTAGATCTACCGTAAACAAATTGAAGCATATGTCTGCTCACCTTGATTAAGTGCGATCGTCCTCCCGTGGGAAAACCGATGATGGATCCGGGTGTGGATTAACCGCCAAACAAGATTTTTTTTGGCGCGCCGCGCTGGTCCCACGCACCACCCGCAAGGGCCCCGTAACCAACCTTGTCGAATTCGATCATTTTTACAAGAAGGTGTGAATTTCATACTGATTCGGGCATGTGGCGCTTTCAATTTGGAGGTCCACAGATTTTGAGATATGGCCTGCTTTTCGAGTGACCGTTTTGGCCCAAAATTGGGTCCTACGGGCGCGTCCGGTGTCCGATCAGGCTGAAATGTTGGTCGAGTGGTCGGCATAACATTACCTAACTCGTGGGTCAGCGCGTAGCTTGGTGGGGCCCACAGATCGCGAATTGAAATCACCGCACGCTTTTCAAGGTATTGATTCCTCGCCAAATCGACGTTGAGGACACCATTCTGGGGTTTTCGGCTTCGAGATCATTGGTAATGGTCCCATGTCCAAATTCTGATCATAAGATGTCAAATTGAGTGCATTGGGATGCGTGCCTTGCATTTTCCAATGCAAAATGATTTATTTTGTCCCAAATCTGCTGCTATATGTCCGATTTCTGTAGTAGATGTTGTTGGGGATGTGTTTCCGCCATCAATGGTGTTGTTTTCCCAGAGAGAAGGTGGTGGGTCGTTCTTTTGTGGGTGGTAAAGCCATGAGGAGAAAACTCTCCTTTTCGCCGCCTAGAGAGAAGTCGAGAGAATTTTTAGAGAGAGAAAAAATTGATTCCTTGGTTTAGGGTTTAGGGGTTTAGGGTTTTAGGTTTTGGGGTTTTGGGGTTTGGGGTTTTGGGTTTTGGGTTTAGGTTTAGGGTTTAGGGTTTTTAAGGTTTAGGGTTTAGTGGTTTGGGTTTTTTAGGTTTAGGTTTTGGTTTTAGGGTTTTTTTTTTTTGTTCAAGCACCAAAGACAACCCCAAGATGGTTTTTAGACCTCTACTAGGACAGTCGGTGGGGGTTCAGATGCCCCTACCATCGTATTTATATAAAATGGTAGTACATGAGGAGGATATGAACCGACCTCCAAGCATACAACGAATGAAAAAAAATTCTCAAACCACAAAGAAATAAAGAGATACTACTTCGGTGCATAATTCGAAAAGCAAAAGCAAATGCAAATGAAAACCAAACTAACAAAAAAACTAAAGACCTCTAACCGATGGAAGGCCATATCTGCTGGTCAAGTAGTCCACGCGAATGACGCAGCAAGTCCGAAGATCCATACTCCTGATAATGTCGCTGGTCCCACACTCGGTTAAAGAGTCACGACCGGTTTCCTCTTGAAAATATGGGAAATCGTGTCTCGATCGAATGAAAGAAGATGTCGGATGCATCCGAGTATTGACTAAATCACCCACGGCCCCCACCACGTGAAATGCAATGAACAAATGAGTGTAGAGTCGGCCTCAATCCATAAGTCCACAAGACCCATCCGTCGGCAAGCTCAATGCCCTGTAAAATGGCTCTCAACTCGCCTCCAAAATAAGTATGTCTCCGTAGCCGAGAGAGAAGGACCCGATACAACGCCCAGCAGTGATCTCTCGATAACACCCCGCCACTCAAGAATCCATCCCCGACGCATCCATCAAGATTGATCTTGGTAGATCCAACCAATGGAGCACGCCAATAAACCAAAGTAGGAGGGCCTGGGGTAGGAGAAGTAAGAGTAAACAAAATGCGGGCAAGATCAAGGTCCCCACGCCAATGCACAAATCGAAAGAGTCTTCCCATATGCAAGAAAGAAATAGTGTGATAGACCCGCCAGATGATACGATTGGGCTCCATGCCAATCCTACGACAAGCTTCAGATCATTCCTAGCATCCAAATGTACCAAAAGACCAAAGAAAGGGATGATAGTGCTAATATGGCCACCCCGACAAATCCGCCTCGAGAATCTCCAAGTTTGAAATCTATGTCAGAGCATCTCTCCAACCCTAAGAGGAATGCCAAAATAGCCGAGAAGTGTCATGCCATACCGTGAGCCACAGTGGCTATCAATAAAGACATGCCGGATGGTCTCGGTCTCGAACAAGATTAACACCTTGATGCCATGTGGGCCGAATCCTCCTCCTCAATAATCACATCCATCGCACCAAACCCTACCACAATCTCCAACAAAAAAAGAGATAGTCTCATGGGATGATTGGGCTCCAAATCATGCGACAAAAGGCCCAAGAGTACTCCAAAGGCGAACAAGTCGCCATGCCGACTTGGTAGAAAACCTACCATCCGGGGCGCCTTTCCACACGTGTCTATCAAGAACATCGGGACAAAGCGGTAGACTTCCAACCTCGATTGCTATATCATGTGGAAGGACCAACAAGAGTCCCATCCAAGATCATCAAAAACTCAACTACTCGGACGGAGGTATGCTCCCTATGAGGAAACATTTGAGCTAAAGTCATGTCACCCTTCCAACAACCGTGCTAAAAGAATATACGCCCCCGACCCAACCGCCACGCGATGCGGGGCTCCGTGTGAGTCCCACCCCTTTAGCCTCCTCCAAACCGCAAGCAGGCGTAATGTGGTATGGGTGCTGGAAGGGGTAAGGGTGCCCCACAATACTTGCCCAAGAAAAATGAGCCCAAAGCGATCACCGCGCGATCTCGAATAACCACCGAGCTTCAAAGAGAAAGCATGGACCACGCCCTCTAATCTTCTCAAGCCCAAACCACCTCATTAGTAGGAAGGCAAATATCCTTCCATCTCTTCCAATGCATACGGTGAGCCCGATCTTTAGAATCCCACAAGAATCTAGTAAATGTACTCTCTAACTTCTTCAACACCGCCTCGGGAGGCCGCATAATCAAGAAGATAGAGAGGCAAGGAAGAAGGGATGACCTCAAGAAAGTAATCCCGCCACTGTGAGATAGTAGCCTAAAGGCCCATCCAGAGATCTTGCTCTTGACCTTCCGAAATAGATCATCATATAAGAAGGTCTTTCGGCCCCTTAAACAAGGGTATGCCCAAGTATGTGATAGTCACGACGCCGAAAGCCGCAGAATGTGCTCAAGTATCTCGAATCCTAGAAGGAGGTGCCCTCTTAGGCACAATAAGACCACTCTTGTCTCTATTCACCAACCGCCGTAGACCCTCTCATAGTGCTCCAAACAATGCAAGACTTCTTTTATCGACCGCCTTTGGCCATTGGCAAATATGATCATATCATCAAGAAACAAAGATGTGAGACAAGAGTGTCACTTCTATGAATATATGCCATCGATGGATACTGCTGGAAAACTTGAGTGAGACCTCGAGAAAAGTAATCTACCGCAATAATAAACAACGAAGGAGAAATGGGATCTCCCTGTCTCACCCCACGAGAGGAAGGAAAAAACACAAGGCCCGCCATTCACCAAGATGTAAAATGGCACTCGTAAATACAACGCCTTTGATCCTATCCTCCACATCCAATCGAATCCAAATCTCTCCATCACAAGTCATCAAGAAGTCCCAGCCTAACTCATTATATGCCTTAGCCATATCTAGCTTAAGGATGACATTGCCCCACGGCCCGGTATCCAATGTATGGAGCATCTCCCGTGCCAACAAGACATTATCACCAATCGCCTCCCCCGAATAAAGCCACACGCGTGTAGAGAGATGATACGAGGCAAAACAACACTTAAGCGAGAGTTCAGGGAGCTTGGTGACAATCTTGTTGAACACCGTGCAAAGACTAATCGGTCGATACTCGTCCATCGACAAGCGTTGTCTCGCTTGGGAAGCAAGATTATAGAAGTAGCAGAGAATCCTCAGCGTATGCCCACCATCAAAGAAGTCCAAAACCGCATTTAAAAACATCATCCTTGACAATTTCCCAACACTCAATAAAAAAATGAGAGGTGAACCCATCTCGACCCGCCACACTATCTCGCATCAATATCGAACACTACATCTCTAACCTCGCCCAATGATGGAAGTCGGTTCGCCTCGATTATCCTTCCGAGTAACCAAAGAGGGATAATATCCGTAAAATTTGGTCACCTTACTCGAGCGGGAGCAAAGGAGGTCCCGAAAAAGGAAACAACAACCTCGAATCTCCTCGTGTGCATACAAAGTCTCTCCGTCTCGAGATCTAATAGAATGTATACGGGCCCGCATGCGACGCCCGCACTCATCGAATGAAAATACCTCGTGTTGTGCTCTCCTTGCACATCCAACGAGTCCCACCTTCTGCTTCCGTAAGCCTTCCTCAATAGACAAAGCACGGTTCAAGAGGGGCTCGAACTCGATGTAAGTGTTCTCTATGTGCAGTGATGGATCCAAATCATATTCCATCTCGACCTCATCCACCCCGCCTCAAAGATCTTTAATTCTCTCAAATATATCCCCAAACACATTTCTACTCCACCAATGAAGTCCCCGCTCATCCTAAAGCACTTCTCCCACAGAGCAACCATCCTCAGAAACCGAGTCGTATGACCACTTTTGAGAGACAAAGGATAAAAAGTCATGATGACGGAACCAAACATTGAAGAACCGGAAAAGGCCTAGGCCCACCCCCATCCTCGCCCTCAACCTAACTCATTAACAAAGGCGAATGATCGACGTGAGACCGATTGAGATGCCTCATCAGAACTGTCGAAAGAAGGATGCAAACTTTATGACTCATCAAAACCCTATCAAGTCTCTTCTACACACCCTATTATGCCAAGTATAAGGACTACTAGAAAATCCAAAGATCACCAATCCACACTCCATCATCATATCACAAAATCGCCTCTTTCCTCTATCACGAGTATCGACTCCGTCCGCTCACCATCATGAGCAATGATATTGAAGTCACCACCATCAAGCCAGGGCCATCCACAACCGGGAAACCCGTGAAGTCCTCAAATAAATCCTCGTCCTACAATGTAACATGAAGCGTACACATGCGATAAAAGATAGGTCTAGCCAATCTTTGATCCTCGATCATTAGATGAAGAAATTGGGGATGATCCACATTCCAAAAACACCAAATCTTACTCGACTAGTTTTGGACACCGATATCAAACCCAACAGAATCAACGAACAAAGTCAAAGCTATCCTCAAATGTAAAAGGCTCCAAAAGAGCGAGGAAAAAAATACGATGTAATCGAATAAGCTTCCTAAGTCTCTTGCGGTCTTAGAAGCACGCACCTCCTAACATTCCATATGAGGACCGACATCACAAAGACCGAGAGAGGGAACCATGAGTACCGACATACTCCGAGTGATCGGTCTAGAAGGCGGAGGAGCAATAACTCTATGTGGGACCCCACTCAAGATCGAAAGAAACCATCGCCCCACATAAGCTCATCCAAACCAACAAATCACCATGTGAACTCCTACGAAGTGACCTCATTGGTGTGTACCCATCCGAATGTAACAAGATGTATCCGAGAGAATCAACGATGAAATAGATAGAAAAGAAGCCTCGACATTATCTCGACAATCCAAGAGAGGGCTAGTATCGTGATTAGAATCAATTGTGTCATCCAAACATACCCCAAAGACGTGGTGCAAAGCAAGCATATGGTCAAGCAAAGGGTCAAAGAATTCGAATGAGCCAAAGCACCGTGTGGGGCCCACAGAGATAGCCTTGGTCTATCATGCAATGAGGAACCATAGACAGGATCAATAACTGAGCGTGACTCAGCATAGTGGTCCACCGCGAGAGGGAGGCTACCGGTAGGGCCCGCAATAGTCAATAGCCTATCATGCAATGAGTAATCATAGGCAAAAGCTTATGTCTCGCAAAAAGATCGGTGGTGGGGCCCACATGTGATATGGCGGGTCCATCGCCGAGAAACATCCGCACTCACTAACTAGCGAGAATCGGAGTAGGAAGTAGTGATGAAATGTATGAGGGGCCGCCGAGAGACGGTCCGGGTCCAGCAGGCAAAGGAGCCTCCAAAGAGGGGCCCATATGAATACTATGCGAGAAATCAATAGTGGGACCCACATGTCGCGAGTCTGGGCCCAGCTTATCAATTTGCTGTGTCTGAGAAATGGTGGAAACAAGAGTAGTAGAACTAACAACTCAGAGAACACTCGCACTATATCAAGTGTGGGGTCGCTAGAATACCAAAGCGAGAACCTCTACTATGGCCTGCAAGAGAAGTGGTGGGGCCCGCAGAGGTGGAGATATCAACACCTCGTCTATGCTGTGCTCTCGATCGTACTGGGGCCCACTGTTGATGCTGATCAACAACTACTTCCTTACCCTTAGCTTTTCTGGACCTGTCAGTAATCTCAATAACGGTGCTAGTAACAGGAGAAGCCAAAACAGGCCTGAGTAAGTGGAGGAGGCAAACTAGTACTAGGAGGGGCTTGCCCGATGGAGCAACTGGGAGATAAGGAGCAAAAGGTGTGCCACCTGCTCGACACTGACCAAGAGAGTGACCCATATGTCGACACTTAGAACAAAATAACGGTGGTTTCTCATAAACCACAGTCTGCCAAAAACTCCGACCATCACCCCTATCAATCCAGATCCGCTCAGGTAACTTATGTTCTAAGTTAACCTCCACACGCACTTCTAGCCTCACTAGTTCTCAACAACCGCAGTAGCCTCATCAATACGCAAAGGTATAACCACAATCTTAGCCAAAGCAAAATCACACCTCGATCGCATATGCACGTGTAATAAAGGGAAGGACAACCAAACAGAGCAATTGGGGTTTCACAATCGTGTCCAAAGTCACATGTCCATTTAAGGACTCGTGATAGGACACCCATCAATATAATATAAAGAACGCAAAAACAATCTACTATAATCATTTTCATGCGTCATGTGAATCAATACATGCTTGCTATCTATCAAGCCAAGCCTATAATCACCACGTAATCCAAATTTTAGAAAGCAATCACGCACATTTGCCATAGTAGGCTGATGTGAGAATTTGCCAACAAGTGTAAACTTGAATGGCTCGTAAAGCGCCGCCTTTCCTCCACAAATAAATAAATGACGGCTCACCTCGATGTAGCCTGTGGCCTATGCGTAATAGAGTGAATAATCAAGCTCATGGAGCAAATGCTAAAATAGCGTAAAAGATTTTCATTCATTCGCTCCGCTTGTGAAAGTGTAGGACGACCGTAAACAAATTGAAGCATATGTCCGCTCTACCTTGATTAAGTGCAAACCGGTCCTCCCGGGAAAACCGATGATGGATCCGGTGTGGATTAACCGCCAAACAAGCTGCTTTTTGGCCGTGGCGTGGGTCCCACGCGCCACCACCCGCAAGGGGCCCCAGAACCAACCTTGTCGGAATTCGATGATTTTTTACAAGAAGGTGCGGAATTTCATGCTGATTCTAGGCATGTGGCGCGTTTTCAATTTGGAGGTCCATAGACGGAGATATGGCCTGCTTTCCGAGTGACCGCTTTCGCCCCGAAAATTGGGTCACACGACGCTGCTCGGTCCGATCAGCTGAAATTTTGGTCGAGTGGTCGGCATAACATTACCTAACTGTAGGTCAGCCGCGTGTAGCTTGGTGGGGCCCACAGGATCGCGAATTGAAATCACGCACATTTTCCAAGGTATTGATTCCTGGCCAAATCGACGTTGGGGACACCATTCTGGGGTTTTTGGGCTTCGAGATCATTGGTGATGGTCCCATGTCCATATTCTGATCATAAGATGTCGAATTGAGTGCATTGTGATGCGTGCCTCACGCTTTTCCAATGCAAAACAGATTTATTTTGTCCCAAATCTATCGCTATATGTCCGATTTCTATAGTAGATGTTGTTGGGGATGTGTTTCCACCACAATGGTGTTGTTTTCCAAGAGAGAAGGTGGTGGGTCGGGGTGGTTTTGTGGGTGGTAAAGCCATGAGGAGAAAACTCTCCTTTTCGCCGCTTAGAGAGAAGTCAGAGAGAATTTTTTAGAGAGAGAAAACTCGGTTTAGGGTTTAGGGTTTAGGGTTTAGGGTTTGGGGTTTGGGGTTGGGGTTTGGGTTTAGGGTTTAGGGTTTAGGGTTTAGGGTTTAGGGTTTTTTTTTTTTTTTTTTAATAAACACACCATCACAACCCCAATGTGGTTTTTATGCCTCCATCAGGGAAGGACGGGGGGGTTAAGGAAGCCCCAACCATATATATAAAAGCTCATAATAGTACAAGGGAGGGGGCATAAAACCTGACCTCCAAGCACAATCGAATGAAAGAGTAAATGCAAAACAGAAAACAATAAATAAGGAGGTACTACCTCCCATACAAATCTCTAAAAAGAAACTATAAGCCTCTAACAATAGGGAAGTCCAAATCATTAATCTAGACTAGATCATGATGTCGCCGTGGAAGATCCCGAGAGTTGTACTCATAATAGTAGCGCCGATCCCACCCCTCCGATGCAAGAAGATCAAGAACTCGGTTGCCCTCTCAAGATGTGAGTGATAGTATCCCCGCCCAAAGCAGTAGATGCCTCGATGTGCCGAGAGTAGCTCGAATATGCCAAGGTCCTCCTCCTCGGGTGATGCAGCCGATCGCTAATGTAGAGTCCGACTCCACCCATAGAACCGATAAACCCAAGTCTCGAGCCGTAATGATCCTGTTTAGTATAGCTCGTAGCTCCGCCGAGAATGGTGCAATGTCGCCATAGAAAGAGAAGAATGCCCGAATGCACCGCCCCGACGAATTCTCGATAATCCCTCCGCCACTAGCAATCCTGCCTCGACGCATCCATCGTTGTTGATCTTGTAGGATCCCACCGTGGAGTACGCCAAAAAACAAAGTGGGAGGAGGAGGGAGGGATGGTAATAATGACACCAAAAGCTGAGCGATGTCCATGTCTCCACGCCAATGGATGTGCCGAAATAAGCTACCGTATGCGTAAGCGAGATGGTGTGGTAAACTCTCCAAATGATCCTCCTCGGCTCCATAGCTATATCTCTCAGGCTTCGCATCATTCCTCGCAATCCATAAAACCATAATATCAATAGAGGAATGATCGCGCGATATGTCCCGTGGCCGACAAACCGACCCGAGAATCTCCAAGTCCGGAAGCGACATCGAATCCTCGAGCGGCCCGAGGGTGATATGAAAGATGTCTCGCAGTGTCTCCAAACAAGATTCATTGCCGGACTATCAATGAATAAGTGTCGAATAGTCTCTATAGCCGAACAAAGACCGCACCTCGACGCCATATGACTCCCTATCCGCCTCTAGATCACCACATCCACCGGTATAAGCCCCGCCACAATCTCCAACAAAAAAGGAAACCGTGGTCGGAATAATCGAACTCCATATCATACGATATACAAATTTCGACCAGTGCTCCCCGTGATTTAACAGCCGCCATGCGCATTGGTAACAACCGCCATCCGGCAAGTATCACCATACAATCGATCATCCACATGCGGGGTGATAGGATGCTCCCTATCCGCCACCCATGGTAAGTGGAACGATCTCAATGAGTCTCACAATATTCCATCCAATATCATCAAAGAAATCGTGCACTGGATGGAAGAATGTGGTAGTCATGGAACCGATCACCAAAGTAGTATCGCCCATCCAAAGAATCATGCCAAAAATATGTGACCCCGCCCCTAGCTTCCATGCAATGTAGGACTCGGCCTGTGGTCCTATAAGCTTCAAATTGCCTCCAAACAGTGAAGCATAATAAGGAACAAGAGCTGTGAGATCGGATGTGTGCCCGACAAGATTTCACCCCCGTAAAAACCGAGCCCAAAGAGATCTCTCGAGATCCGAATAGCCACCATAGCTTCAAATGAGAAAGTGTCAACAAGGTCCTCAGAATCGCTTAAATCCCAGCCCTCCCTCCTCGCCGGGAGACATAAGTCCTTCCATCTCTTCCAATGAAGACGATGGGTATGATCTTTGGAGTCCCGTAGAGAATCTAGCAAAGATGCTCTCTAGCTTTTTCAAGACCTTGGGAGGCTTCAAAATCAAGAAGGTAGAGAGGAAGAGAAGATGTAATGCATCAATCGTAGTAATCCGCCCTCCGTGTGAAAGTAATCTCAAGCCAAATGATATCCCGCCTCCGCATTTTCTCGAATGAGATCATCGAGATAGGAATATCTTACGATGCCCTTTGAACAGGGCACCCAAGATAAGTGAAAGGTCACGGTGACGAAAGCTTGCCGATGCTCAAGCCTCAGTATCTCGCCGAATAGTAGCCCGTCTGGGTAAAATAATCCCGCTTATCTCTATTCACTAATCGGCCCAAGCTCGCTTATAGTGCTCGATACAATGTAGGACCCGCCTAATAGATCGCTCGATCGCTAGCGAAAATGATCATATCATCTCGCAAAACATAGATGTGAGATAAGAGCATCCTCCATGTCTCAGAAGCCATCGGCTATCTCGCCGACATCGCCGAGGTAGGATGCGCGAAAAATAGTCACCGCTAGAATAAATAACGATGGAGAGATGGGATCACCTCGTCAAGTCCCCTCGATGAGGGAAAACCACATGGTCTACCATTGAACAGATCGAAAAGTGACACTCGAGATGCACCTCCGTATCCGATCTATCCATATAGCATCAAATCCAAAGCCCTCCAAAAGTAGATCAAGAAACCCCAATCCAAAGTGTCATAGGCCTTAGCCATATCTAGCTTGAGGATAGCATTACCCCTCGCACCTTCATATCCAAAGTGTGTGTGAAGCTCCCGTGCAAGGAGGATGTTATCCCCAATGAGTCGCCCCGGGATGAATCCGCCTCGAGGTGTCAAATAACTGAGGAAGTATGGTACTCAACATAATTCAAAGCCTTTGTAACCAACTTATTAAAAACTGCATAAAAGCCGATAGGACGAAACTCGCCACCGATATGCATTATCCCGCTTAGGATCAATACTATAGAAGTAGTAAAACCTCTCTAAAATGCCCTCACAAGAAGTCCAAGATCGCTCGAAAACATCATCCGAGATAATATCCCAACACTCCCGAAAAAATGTGATGAAAATCCATCCGCCCCGCTTACACCGCCGTGATCAATATCAAGATAGCCTCCCGAACCTCACCAAAGCTCAGATCCGATTGAGCCGCAAATTATCCTCATCTGACACCGCCTAGAATAATATCGGGTCGAATAGGATCGACAGTCGAGGAGCAAATGACAAAAGCTCCTCGAAAAATGACACAAACCAAGGCCGAATAGTCTCCCGAGAGTCAAACACTTCCCCCCGGAAGTAATAGACCTAATCCGAGATCGGATCCTACGCCCGCACTATAGAATGAAAATACCGGTGTTGTGGTCTCCTCACAAACCCAACGAGCCCCCCGCTTTTGTTTCCAAAAGCCTCCTCAACAGATAAAGTCTCGTTCAGCCAGCCGAGCCTGTAACGATCACGCTGGGTCGGAGTAGGATCACTATCATAGACGGACTCGCCTCGCCCACCCTACACTCGCATCCCCGACTACCGGAAGATGTCACCAAACACATGTCGATTCCACCAACGAAGGCCCTGCTTGAGTTTAAAAATCTTCTCCCAAAGAGCGCCATTCCCGTATGATGAGTCGGGAAAGACCACTTTGGGATACGAAGCTCAAGAAGTCATGATGTTCAGACCAAACGTTGAGGAATCGAAACGACGAGGTCCTAAATCGCCATCGTAGACCATTGAATCAAGAGCGAGAGTGATCAAGTACTTCGATTCGATGCCGAACCGAGAAGCTAGAGCAAGAAGAACCAATCACCGAAAGTTAATCAACACTGGCCCAACCGCTTCCACACTCTCCCATTAGTCCACGATATCGACTACCATCAGAATTCGCATCACCAAGCCACAATCCATCATCATATCTCGCAAAATCGATGTACCTCTGCTTCGAAGTGTTATGACCAAGACGCCACCATTGTGAGCAATCACATTAAAGTCTCCCCAACCATCCACGGCCCATCCACTACAAGAGAAATCTGTGGAGTCCTATCCATAAATCCTCTCGCGCCACCGGCAACAAGAAGCATAAACCGGGTAATATACATCGGCCTCGACACCTGGGATCCTCAACTCTAATGTGGAGGAATTGGGATGATCAACACATGAAGGAACCGTAGTCCCCAAATTCCAAAAGCACCAAATTTTACCCGACTCATTCTCAAGGCCCACATCAAATGCGAGAGATCGCTTGATAAAGTCAAAGTTTTTCTTCGTAACAAATGGCTCCAAAATCACTAAGAAGTAAACCCGTGAATCCGAACCAATTTCTTAAGACGCTCACGCGCGGCGCATCGCCCACCCCCTTACATTCCAAATGATAACACACATCAAATGGATTGGTTATGTGACGAAGCACCGCCGACTACGAGTCACCCGTGTTTCGGGCGAGGAATATCAACACCTTTCGAGGACTTCTTCCTCTCGAATCGTAGTGAACCCATCTCGATTCTTGTCTCTCCCTAATCCCACCAAGTCCTCCTCAAGAATTACGCCGAAAGTGTCCTCGCCGGTGACCCCTAACTGGATAGAACTAGCAAAGGTTCTGCAGTATTGGAACCTCAACGCTCTCGTGGCGCCTAGGATCCGGGAGGTTATGTGGAGCAGATCAAACACCGGCCAGATCGGCTCGATAGCATAGGATACTCACGAGGAACCGCCATCATATGGTCAAGCAGCCGATCAAAACAAAGATTCTGCAGCGGATCGGCTTTGAAGCCAAAACAAGAGCAACCGGAGGGGGACATACTCTAAGTAGCTCTCTCAAATTCTTCGTGAGGAGGTGTTGAAACAGTGGTGGAATAAGAGAAGAGCTAGCAAGTGGGACCCACTGCCTGCCTCAACAACGACCTCCTTACCCTTCCCTTCCCTTCCCCTTCCCTTCCCCTCCCCGCCTTATCAACCAAAGGCATCTCAACATCAACTCGCAACTCAACAACGATCGGCTTAGGAGCCGTGGCACCAACTCGGAGGCTTAGGAATCACATTAGCAATAGGCTTAGTAGTCGGGACACCAACCGGCTTAGTAGCCCGAATGTATCTGTCAACATCTAGAGGAGTCATCCCAACTCTACACTTGTCAATAAGATGACCCATATGTCTACATTTCGCACAAAAATGGGCAGTGCTCATAAACAACAGGCTGCCAAAAACTACGAGATTCACCCCGTTCAATCCAAACCCTCTCAGGGAGCTTATGCTCCAAATTCACCTCCACACAAACCCTGGCTTCGCTAGGCCTCAATAAATCCGCAGTCGCCTCATCAATTCTCAAAGGAATCCCCACAAGTTTAGATAGAGCATATAAAAATTCCTTAGCACGTAAATGAACAGGCAGTAATGGAAAAGAAATCCACACAGGGCAATGGGGTTTCAAAGATGATGGAAATCACACGTCCATTTAAGCACACGCATAGGGCATCCCATAATAAACCACAAAGGTTTCAAAAATAAGCGACTATAATCATCCTCATGCGCCAAGTGAATAAGAATATGCTTAAAATCGATAAGCCCAATCTTAAAATCACCAAGAAACCCAAATTTCTCGAAAAGAATTGCGTACTCCCACCATGCCGGGTTTACGATGAGAAAATTTGCCTACAAGTGTGAACTTGAAAGGCTCATGAGAGAAGCTTCCTCATCGCCAGTAATAGTCAAGGCGGGTTCTCCACGATGCAAAAAGGCTCCTTAGCCACAAATTGATGACAAAGTAATCGTAAGGCATCGAGGACCAAGCAAATGACTTACGATATCGCGTTCGACGGGAGATGGTCTGTTTTTCACCACAAGAAGAAAGATAAGTTGTTTTTCCAATATTTAAAGCGATCGAGCCTCTTGGGGAATACATGAGGCCCGGAGCAAAGAGGGGCTGAAAAATTAGGCAAACGGAGGGGACGGAAAAATTAGCCGAGTGGCACGGCCGGGCAAACATTGTCAAGATCATCAGCGACGCAAGCAGGCTGTGGCTGTATGCCAGGCAGCAAGCAGTGTGGCCGGTACATCGGCATCGGACGGGTCTTCAAAGAATTGGGTCAAGCGACTTGCCGGGCTCAAATTTGGTTCAAAGAGAGCTCATCAGTAACTCGAACGCCCCAATGGCTCACCGGTTCGACGCTACCGAAGGTGCCCGAGGGGGGCGGCGTGTGCGCGAATCATCGCCGAGAGGCATGGGGCTGCTCGATGCCGGGACATTCAATTGAGATGAGGTAAGGAGGCATCAATTGTGTCCAAGTCTAGGTTCCGGCGGTTGGGGGCATACGGGCAGGCGGAGGCGCCTGAGGAGGAAGCCGCCGAATTGTTTCGAGATGATGCAGCAATTGTTTCAGAGACGCAGTGCCAATCCTGGGCACTATATGGACCATCAAGCTGCTCGTCCAAGGAGGTGCATCGATCGGTGGATGGCTGGTCGCGCAATCGGTGGACGAGGGCGCAGCAGCAATTTCACGACCGAATTTACGCTTTAAACGGCCGGGAGTTTGGCGGCGCGGGGCTGCTTTCAAAGTGGCGTGAGGCCGGGCCAGGATTGGTGGCTGGTTGGAGGAGAGTGGCCGATCACATTGGAGTCCATGTTTGGTGGTTTAGGCGGCGGGTTTGCCATGGATTTTGGCCGGAAGAGTTTGCATGAAACGGACCATGAGTTGTGTGTGAAATCGCACTGCAAATGTGTGTTTTGCGTGGAGAATATTTTTTTTACTTGAAATGGTTTAGGTTTAGGGTTTAGGGTTTAGGGTTTAGGGTTTTGGGTTTGGGGTTTAGGTTTAGGTTTAGGGTTTTTTTTCAGTAAACACACCATCACAGCCCCAAATAAGGATTGTCGCCTCCACCAGAGAGGATGGTGGGGTTAAGGAAGCCCCGACCGTATATAAAATAACACAAAGAAGTACATGGGAGGGGGACATAAAACCCGACCTCCAATCAAAAGAGTAAAAGAAATACCAGAAAAGCAATAAATGAGGAAGTACTACCCCTAACACAAAGTCCACAAGAAAGATTTATAAATCTCTAACATAAGACCTATAAACCTCTAATCAAGGGAGTCCAGAATCATCAATCTGGACTAAGTCATGGTGCCACTGGTAGATCCCGGGGCTATACTGAGTAGCAACGACGATCCCATCCCTCTCAAGCAAGAGAATCAAGAACTCGGGTTGCCTCTCTCAGAGATGTGAGAAACCAGATCTCAGAGAAAATAAGTAGTCATTCTGATATGGCGGAGAGTAGCTCAATAGTCCATGGTCCTCCACCTCTAGTAATGCAAAGTTGTATGGCCAAAGTAGAGTCTGACTCAATCCACAGAACTGACAATCCAATCCTCTGGGCAAGTAGAATCCCATCAAGAATAGCTCGAAGCTCAGCCTCCAAGATAGAGCAATCACCATAGAAGGAGGAGAATGCCCTAATACACCGACTGTCGAATCTCTAATAATCCCTCCTCCACTAGCGAAACCATCTTTGACGCAACCATCGCAGTTAATCTTGTGGGATCCCAACCGTGGAGTGCGCCAAGACTAAAATAGGAGAGGAAGTGGGTGGAGCAGTAAGGGTTACACCAAACAACGGGTAATATCGATATCTCCACGCCAATGGATGAACCCGAAT
>JALRMA010000104.1:0-28956 GCA_023638005.1 Forsythia suspensa | reverse complement strand
AAGATGATGACTTGGTTTGGGTTACAAATCTATTCACCATACAAAATGACTTTGCACTATTTTTGGGTGAGCATGCCGATAGACAAACTTGTCCGATCTAGTAGAAAAGTTGTTGGGTGCACATCGGGAGAGTGAACGGAAAGAATGTTCCGTATAAGGTGTTGCGCTATTTCCTTGGCCTCCGACTAAAACGTATGTTCGTGACAAATGATATATCAAAACTCATGCGGTGGCATAGTATAAGAAGGTCTAGGATGAAGATGAAATGCGCATCCCGCTGACGGAAGGCATGGTTGGATTTTGATAGAGATCGGAATGTTCGGTTAGGTTTGGCCATAGACGGTTTCAATCTATTTGGAGACATGAGTCCGGCGTACAAAGTGGCCAATAGTTGTAATGATTACAACCTACTACTTTGGTTATGCATGAAACTCGAATACCTCACGTTACTCTATTGATACCGCCCAAAACACCATGTAAGGACATCGATGTATGCTTACGACCATTAGCTTTCCATTTAGTTGAAGGAAAGTTGCGACAATGAACGACATGCGTGATATTGGAACAATAATAGGTCGGTATTCGATTGGCGTGGTGCGCTGTTGTTGTGAGAAGTTAACAATTTTTCGAGAAGTAGTTTGGTTCGTTGGAGCTGTCAGGTACACGGCATGTCCTATATGCAACGAAGAGATGCCTTTAGTCTCAAGCAAGTGATAGGTAAGATAGCTAACGGGTCACCGATAGTTCCCCGGCCGGCTCAAGCATCATTTTAGGAGCACCGACTTTGACAAGATGATGGAGAGGCGACCACCTCTCGGGCCGGGCCACGCCTGCGGGACATTTTTGTAAAGTACGTATAAGCCATCTAAGACATAGTATTACGGAAAAGTATCCTAACCACTTAAGTGATAGAAAGAGGAGCAGAAGGATGACGAGTCGAATTGGAAAAATGAGCATTTTCTACGAAGTTATCATCGATTGGTTTTCTGATCGAAGCTAAAACATAACATCGATGTCATGATGTAGAGAAAAATGTTTGTAACAAATTTTGTTCCCAAGAGCACTCGACGCATCTATTCAAATCAAAAGATACGATCAATGCCGTGTGTGATCTCGACACAATTAGAGATCAAAGAGAGTTGTACTTGTATCATATCAAGAAACATGTGTATGAAGCTCCCGCCGTGATGTTACACCACATGTCCATGGTAAATCGTTAGAGGTTTTGCAACTTCATCCGATCGCTTGAGTTTTTAGATGGTTTCACTTCTAATCTTTTGAAGAGACATTCCTAAATGACGACGCCTACATTATCGGGTTGGGTTTTTATTTATCGCTACATTATCATGCAAATGCTTATTGCCGAGTTAGATGTCGCGCTGCTCTGAATAAAACTACTTCCACTACAATTATCGAACCGTGAACGTTTTTCAAGCAACATTTTGTGCAAGAACACTAAAGGTTAGCGATATGATGGTTTCCCCACGATCAACCGATAGTCATATTTGCAAGTTGAAACGACCTTTTCCGCCAAATTCTATTCGACATCATAATTCACCTCATAATGCATCTCGCTAGAAAAGGCAATCCTGGTAGTCCTATGGTACATGAGACAGATACTATGGCTCGAGCGATACCCCGAAGAAACTTAAGGACTATGTCGAAATCGAGCTCGCAATTCCAAGGGTTCAATAGTCAAGAGTATGTTGTTGATCACCCAGGCCTTAACTTTTGTTTGAGGTATTTCTGAGGACAAAGAAACAAGGTTCAACCGACCGGGCATAAACGTGATGTAAGTGTTCCATGAAGATAACTTTCTATTTTTCAATGCATTATCACCCAATTGGAAAAAGACACCAGAACTATATTTCTTGCAAATGTTCAAGTCAATCTATGTTTTACGTCCTCAACAACTATATTGAAATTGAGACATTTCTCGTTAATAAGATGATTTTTAAATATTATTCAATTATCTTGAATAAGCTTTTATTATTTTAAATCGAACTAATTAGTTGATCTTATATGCCTGTAAAGGAACACAGGTGGAGCTATTGTGCAATGGCTACCCAAACATCGATCTATGTACATAGGAGAGACTTTCACGTTGATTTTACATAAAGGTAAACGAAGAACGATCAAATATATTTCAAATATGTCCACATTTTTTCTTTTCTCTCGTAACATTGACTAAAACCAACTTTCACTTAATCGAGGTATATGCATCGCGCCCAAAGCCACTTCAAGTTTCACACATAAGTTGTTTTCATCACAAGATGTTATACGACATGTCATGTTTACATGGCATGTATTGTAAAAGGAGTTCGCTTCCTAACATATGATTGTGATGTTCAAAAGAATTGGGGTGAGGTTTACTACGAAGCTACCGTAAGAGATACTGAGTTACAGTCAGATTTAACATCTATTTTTATGTTCCAAATGAAAATGGTTTAGGGTGATGAGAGACTTGAGGTAATCGAGAATAATGTTGGCCAAAGATGACATCCGTGTAGAAGAATGTACATGGATGACTGGGCCTATACTTACAGCTGGCACAATAAGTGTTCTACATTGAAGATTCTTCCTCGGTTCGAATCGGCAAGTTGTACAAGAAGTCCATCATGAGCACATGGGATATTATGGGATCTAACATCACCGAGATAGACCTTCTCCACAATAACAACTATTTTTGTTTTTCTCCGATCGCTGATCTTGGCAACTTTGAGCACATATCCTTGCACCAGATGATGGTGAAGTTGATGAGATATGAACATTGTCCGACACTACAAGAGACATTGTTCATTAACGATGAGGATGTGGAAGACGACACACATGAAGAATAAGGAGGATGATGAAACATGCAAGGAAAGCAATATGACAACAATGCCGATTATGAGGATCAATCAGATCATGATAGTGAATCAAATTAAATGTTGTTGTTCATCACTAAAATTTATGAATTAGATTTATAAAATTTGGTTGTTGTTGTTGTTAGTGAATCAGATTGAAACCCTTTCTTCCCCATTTCTTTTTCTCTGGCTGAAATCCATCGCTCATTATCCTACTGACGCTGTCCAGATGAAACAATCAGGTTCAATTACCCTCTTCCCACCGTCCAGTTCTTTGCTGTCAAAATCATCTTCTTTTCTTTCTTTTTTTTACGTTTTTTTAATCTTGATTTGTGATAGTTGTAAGTATTACTAATTATTGAAAAGACTATGCATTTTTCATGGGTTTGAGATTTAATTTTGTTTTAAGTTCGGTGACTGATTGTCAAAACCAGATTGTTTTTAAGTTCGGTGACTGTAGAGGCTCTACTTTATAATTAATGAGAACACAACTAGTTACTGTATCTATAATTTCAGAAATTTTGGACAATTAGAATCATTTCAATTGCATCAATCTGGTAATATTGCATTTTCCACATTTTTCTGTCATCAATTTTTATGGGTAGAAGATGAGATATTTCTTTGATTCTTTGGATGTCAAAATGAGATATCTATTTTATTCTTTTGTAGGCTGAATGTTGCTTGAATATTCTTGAAATTTTTCTACTTAGCATGATCCTTGATTTTCTCACACACAAAATTTAATTTAGTTTGATTCTGATGAAATGGAGACCCTACAAACAGAAATTTGTCATTATCTTCTTAACTTCCAGCATGATTATAGATATTTTCTGTGTTGGCCTGCTTAATTTTGTTTTAAAGCGATTAGTTCATTTTCTAAATATGTGTTTGATAATAAATGTCTTTGAGCCTGTTACCAATTTAATATTGAAAATTGTATATATTGATTAATACTTTGCCACAAGTTAGTTACTTTATGTTTATTGTAATGACAAAGGTTAAGACAACGTACAGTTATAATAAGAAGAGTCTTGTCTGTTTTATGTTAACATAGATTTGTGATTATTGTAAGTTATAGGCATGATTAGATAAAAATTTAATGTAATTTAGTAGTCTTGTTCTTATAGGCATGATTAGGAATGATGTGCTAAAAACAAATGGTTAGTGACCATTTTCAACTAAAAACAAAGATTATGGATCATGTACACAAAACACATAATTTAAAGACTCGATGTGCAAAAAACAAAGGTTATGGATCATATCCGAATTAAAAAACAACAGATTAGAGACCAATCGCAGAAAAACACATAGGTTACTGATCGATGTGTACCAAAAATAAAGTTGAAGGACCATTTGCAAAAACACGTAATTTAGGGATTGGTGCAAAACAAAGATTAGGACCATTTCCAAACTAAAATAAAGATTAGGGACCATTTGCACAAAAACTATATAATTTAGGACTAATGTGCAAAAAAACCAAAATTTAGGGACCATTTATGCACTAAAAACAAAGATTAGGTTCATTTGTACAAAATACATAATTTAGAGACTGAAAAAACAAAGGTTAGGACCATTTTCAAATGGAATTTTGCTAAATGGTCCCTAACGTATGTCCTTAGTGCGCTTCTCGGTCCCTATCCTTTCATTTTTGCATAGAGATTCCTAACCTATGCCTTTGGTTGCAAAACAGTCCCTATGGACGGATTCTCGCCCAATCAGTACAAGGTGTATGAGTGTAGTGCAACTTCCTTTATTTTATCTTTACCTACTAGGGCAAAATCGCTAAATTACGATTTTTTCCCTTTACTCTTCATATTACCCAACAATGGTTTGATAATTTTGAAGGAAATAAAAACTCTTACCACACTAAAACGCGAGAAAATCCTAATTCAATCATTGTAAACCTTAAATTGAACCCAAGGAAAAGAAAAATGATTATGCTGATGAGGACTCGGTGTGCGATATAATGTTTCTAGTTTTACAAATGTGTAAATGGCACTCATAATTTGTAGGTCTCAAATGTGTTCTATGGTTTTTTTTTTTTTAGAAAATTTCTAGTTTTGCAAATTTGTAAATGATGACACCCTGCTAATTGAAAAATTTTCACAAATGTTGTTTCGAGAGAACGCTCGCGGTAACTTTTTCAATAGGTTTAGGACTAATATTGCACCATTTTACATATGTTAGATATCACAAAGCATATTTATCGAAAACGCAGTGATGTTAGACCATTCGCGATACCTTTTATCGGGTAGGTTATGGATTCCATCTACGCACCATCTCCAACATATTTCATCTCCAACAATTTTCATCTCCAACAACTTTAATCTCCAATAATTTTCATCTCCAACAACTTTCATCTCCAAAAATTTTCATTCATTCATCCAAAACTACAATACACATTACAACATGTTACCAGAGAACCAAAAACCCAAAATCCAAATCTTACAACCCCTACATAAAACCTCAAACCAAATCATCCAAGAACCCCAAAACCAAATCATCCAAGAACCCAAGAAACTAAAAACCAAATCTTCCAACTCCGAGATATAAAACCCAAAACCAAATCTTCCAAGAACCCAAGAACACAAAACCAAATCTTCCAACTCAGACATAAAATCCAAAATCAAATCTTCCAAGAATCACCCATCTTTCGACAAAATAAACTTCAAAATTATGAGGAAAGTGAAAGTGGAAGTGGAAGCCTTCCGCATGGCTGAGGGTTTTTTTTTCAAAACAAAGAATGGAAGTGGGTAATGAAGAGTAAAGAGAAAAAAGTGATTTGATGATTTTTTTTTCCCTTGTGTAAAGACAAAATAAAGGAGATTGTACTACACTCAACCTACTAACAAGACATTTCGATGGAATCCATCCATAGGACTATTTTGCACCCAATAGCATAGGTTAGGAACTTCCTAGCCAAAAATAGAAGGTAAGGGACTAAAACGCACTCAAAGACATACGCTGCTAGGGACTATTTAAAACAAAAATAAGGACCACCTTCACAAAAACACATACATTAGAGACCCATGTGCCTAAAACAAAGTCGAGGGACCATTTGCAAAAAAACACAGTAGTTTAGGGGGTCGATGTGCAAAAACAAAGATTAGGACCATTTCTCGATTATGGATCATTTGCACAAAAAATATATAATTTAAGGACTGTGCAAAAACAAGAGTATAATTGTGACATTTTGTCCCCAACCTTCAAAATCGCTGGAGAATATGTCCATAACTCCAAAAATAGCACCATACATCTCCAACGATGAAAAAATTGGCATGGTAGGTCCTTTACGACAAAAATTGTCCTTCCCTTTAAATAAACAAAAACTAAAAACAAGAAGAAAAAACGATTGAAAACTAAACAAATGTACCAAAAAAAAATTAAAAGTAAGAAATATACTCCCAAAAATAAAAAAGTAACAAAGCGGTAATCTTCTTTATTAAACTCAAAATCTACCCAAAAATCTGGGTCTCGAATTGAGAATGTTCTATCGACAAGAAAGCCAACCGCCTCCGCCAAGACCAGTAAAGCCAAACATGTGGTGGAGTCAAGATTCTGTTTCAAACTTCATGACACCCGCCATTATTGTGTATTTGTTTAACAATATGACTTCAATGTCTACTTAGATTTTTGGCGGGCATTGGGCAATCTTGAACTTGCTACTTTTTCTCTTGCCAACAATGGAATTCAATAGTTGAATAGATGTATACTTATGTGAATAAAGGTAATCATTTTTCTCGCTTTGGGTACGCCTATTAGCATCAAACATTTTAAAAATAATCCAAGTAAATTTTCTTCAAGAATGTCTCGTACCTGGCCAGTAGATGCTATCGACTGAGAACCAAGCATTTCTTCAAGTAGAATGTTTCCGATCAACAGAGCACTTGAAGAATTTTCTTGTTCAAACAATCAAGATTGGTTCTCCGTAGGAGCTAGTGGTTCTAGGATTTCAACTTTGATATGCAAACACTCCTCTTCAATCGACAATTAGCTTTTTGGCCATAGTGGCACCTCCTCGCCTTCTATTTGGTAAACGAATTTTCCACAAAGTGGAAGTAAGTGGTGGTTCTCATGATTCTTCTTATGAGTGGTTTAATATGATAGTTCACCGCCCAAATATCCGTGATTTGTAACGGGAAGCTGGCAGGGGTTGCTCAATGTTCGATGCTAGAAAGAGAGATCGTTTTTCTTAGCGAGTTAGGACGACTTAATTTTCATAGTACAAGTTGGATTTTTATTTTTATTTTTATTTTTTTTGTGGATTTTGGTTTTTGGAGAAGATGACATATTTCTTACTTTTTATTTTTGGGGTAAGCATTTTCACTTTTTATTTTTTTGGGGTACATTTGGTTTGTTTTCAATCATGTTTTTTCTTTTTCTTGTTTTTGTTTCTTTTAATTTAAAAAAGAAAGGCAATTTTGTCATAAAGGACCCACCATGCCAAGTTTTTCATACGCTGGGATGTGTGATGCTATTTTTTTAAGTTAGTATATTCTCAATAATTTGAAAGGTTAGACTAAATATGCAATTATCCCAAAAACAAAGTTTAGGGATAATTTCATCACTAAAAGTAAAAGATTAGGGACCAAATTGCACAAAACACATAGTTTAGGAATTTATGTGCCAAAACAAAAGTTATGGACCATTTAAGCACTAATTGATGTTTTCTTTTGTTAGTTGCTAGTGCGGTCGACGCCATGGTGCACGGCGTGATGGTGCAGTGATCCTCCACATCACCCACTCCTCACGCCTACCAATTCATCCCGCTGAGGGAATTTTCGCTTCAATATTTTTTATTTTACAAATTTTTACAATGTTGACTTCATTATTGTTGAATTTCTTATCAAATATATCGATTTGTTCTTTTTTAGCTACCGCCGTCTGGCCCAAGACGGGTATCTCGAGGCATTAATCTTTAGAAGTTTAAGCAAAGTAACAGAATAGGCCACTTCCCATCGCTGCTCAATAATGTCAAACATACAATGCACCAGAAAAGGATAGAGGTCGACTAAAGTTGTCTCGATAGCGAGCAGTGGACCAACCGCCTAACCGAACCAATCATCCAGGTTCAACAGGGAAAAGGCAACCAAAGCCGCTAAAGCCCTTTGTCCACAACGCAGTAAAGTTAACATTCACCAAAGAAGACTAATAAGAATGAGAAAAGCAAACCGTTGACAAAAGTCGAGGGAAAAATAACGAAAGTATTTTATGCGCTTAGTTGGCAACTAAGTCAGTTCAACGTGGGCTTCCTTGCTACCTTCCTAGACAGAGGTTCCGTGAGGAGCAACGGACACAAAGCTATGTAGTATCATCGAGGTAATATCTACAATTGTTTTTACATTAGCGCATTCTCTAAACACTTTGTTCCATATAATATACATTAACAAATATTTTTCCAACGCTACAGTAGCTACTTTAATTTCTAAGGTGATCGGCTCACACGCATTTAGTACCGTGTGATTCATGACATCAGAGATCACCTCAAGCGGCTGATCCTTATCACGATTATAAACTCAAGGCGATAATCACTTGAAATAGCATAGCCGAAATAGTCCATACGGCAAGTCGTCTGCCGAGGAATGGCGGTATGCGTTGACTTCTTCACAAGTCTCACTTATGCAGGTACATACTATCATTTAGTTTTTAGTTTTATGTTAATATTTTTATAACTACAAAGTGTTACGTAATCGCTATTTTTATGTCTCTAGGAACGATCGACAAAGAATAAGGTCAATTAGGATAAGACCAACACCGAAAGCAAGGGGTCAAAGAGCTTCAATATCATTTTACAAATCTTTCAATGTATTACAAAATGCATGTTTTATAACCAAATTTCATACTTAAATTGTTGTAGGCGTGACTCATGACCCAAGAGAGTTTACCGGCTTTTATCGAGTCATTCTAGACTTTCCACACCTTCCGGATGGCACTGGATAAACCCGGAGGCGGCCGGTGACTACGTGAAGAAAAATTTCTATTTTTTAATGTTGTTAATTTTATCGACATTATATTATTATTTATTTTTTTATTTTTTCTCACTAAATGTGATAAACTTGTTGAGGTGGAGGAAAACTCAATGCATCAGCCACTTGACAAGCGTGATATTGCGAACGAGGTTCTCGTGAGAACTACTGGGATACGTCCTGGGTTGGACGGATTCCAAGGGAACCTCTCATTTTCTAGATTTGACCGTCAAGGTCTTAACGCCCCACCTAAGAACATCCAACCGCCTCTAAAGACCCCTCGAATGATGATCCCCGCTTGGTAATATACGAGGGCCCAAATTACGTACCGAACGGGGAGGACAATCAGTATGTTTAGAAGTGAATCTATAGCAAAGAATACAAGGGGTTGTACCACAGAGGATGATGAGGACGAGAAGGAGAACCACGGTGGGGTTTGGAGGATCTCAGAATTTTATGTACAATAGAATTGTTTTTATTTTAAAAAATAGAATTTTTGTCGTCATAAAATAAAAAAAATGACTTGTATTTTAGCGATAACTTTTTATATATTGTGGCGACATTGTCGTCGCTACTAATTAGGATACGTGAAAGGTAATAGCGACGATATCTCCTTCGCTAATGTTCACACTAATAGCAACGATTATTGGCGACGACTATGTCGCCACAATTTCTAATTCGAGAAATTGAGCACGACGATGTAACGGTGACATTGTCGCTTGGCTTAGATTCAATGTATATAGCTACCCACATTATGTCGCTACAATCACCTAGAGACACTAATCTATTGAGACAACTCAATATGAAAGACATTGTCGCTATACATAAAAAACAACGACAAATGATCTTTAGCTGGCCGGACTTTAGTCGTCGCTATAGGCCTCCTTTCTTGTAATGAATGCAATGTCCTTTTCTACTCTCGAACTCTAGGGAGCATCATGGCTGGTCCTGGTTGTCAGAGATAGGAGCATTTGAGAAACCAACACCCGTAGTCTCGCATAAATACGAATTCACCTTGTACACCGCCCGAGCCCTTCTATCATTATTTGCCTAAACTTCAAATTGCACTTTGTCATTACCTCATGGTTTCTTACTACTTTCTTAAACAACTCCACGCCCTTAAAAATTTTCCCAACTTCAAAGTTGGGATCGAACATCTCCTTATCTCGAATTCCTCTCCTAAAGAATTGTCGATGCAACTCCCGATTTATGGGTAATAGGATTCATCCTCGACTCAGCTCCACTTCAAGAAATTGCTAGATGCTTCTTTAATAGCACGGGTCTCGAATCGAGTCCCACTGCTATGCGCTCAGAGTATTCTTGTCAAATTCAAAGTCACCGCTATTCACAACATCCTCAAAATCATCGAATCAAGATAGCATGAATGGCCATTTCATCTTCTTCATTGTTTTCCCCATTTTCTACTCTCTACAATGTATTGATAATTTTAGTAATCTACAACATTAGATAAATATATCATGACTCAAAATTAATAAGCAAAGTGTGCTAGTTGGAGGCCAAAATTTAAGGGTGCCAATGGAAGCCAATCATAACCTCCTCCAAATATGCAATTATTCACCACATATTGAACTCACTAAAGGGTGCCAAAATTTAATAAGTAAAGTGTTAAAATATAATTAAACGATTTTAAATTTAACTAGTAATGAGAAAGATTACAATAAGTTTGGTTTTAAGCCTTTGTATTATTGTAAACTAGCAATGGAGGGGTGGGATTTAAATATAACTACTAATGGGAAAGAACTAATAAGTTTGATTTTAAATTCAACAATGCACATATGGAGATTTCAAATATACATCTCTAAATTGAATTCATATAACAACAAAAGTAAACTATTTTTTATTTATTACATAAAAATACAGATTTTCGACTTAAATTAAATTTACAAAGTACATGTATGCAGTTCATCCGTCTCTGCTCTCTACTCCAATATGAATTCTTCAACCAAGGATGTGTTGTCCATTTAGCATATTGTGGGTTACCTTTGTCCAAGGAATCAATGACAATAGTTGTCTTCAATTGATTTTGGAATTTTCTATGTGAATGTAGGTATCACCTTTGTCCTAGATATTGGTGACAAAAAGAATAGTAGAAGAAAATAGAGATAGTCAAAACTCAAGTGTGTATTTCATTATAATAGATCCATATATATATATATATATATATAGTGTTTCCATGAGAGTTACAATAAGATCAAGATACAGACTTCTAAAGTTAACTTTTGAAAAATGGTTTCACCGGATCACAATTATATTGCAAGAATAACCGATATTGCTCGATTAATACTATCCAACTTCATAAAAGTAACACCAAATAATGAAGACAAATGAAGAGGACCCATTTCACCAAATAAATAATGAAGGCGGCTGAAATTCACCAAAAGGAATTAGGCACAAAGCTATATGTATCTTTCTTTCTTTGGCTTTTTGTTTGCTGAAGACAATTTTCGTGTGGTGTGGTGGGTAATTGGCCGCCAAACAAAGCACCTTTTTATATATATGTGTGTAATATACATACTATGGTAGTAATACAAATATATTAACCTAAATATATTATACCCTAAACTTAGTCGCCACTCTTAAATCGGGTCAAACACACTAGTTAATGAAAGCAACGACCAAAGGTACATTAAAACTTTCAAGGGCCCATTAAGTCCTTTCAATATATTTAAGCTGATACATCAGGATCAATTCCAAACTCAAAACCTATGAAGATATAATGATATGATTAACAATCACTGCCACAAATTTAATTGAAATCAAAAGAATCCCAACAAACTTCCACCTTAATCCAAATATACCCGCAAACCCTCAATAAATAAAAATAGCTTAGTAGTTACTAAAAGATTCCAAAACAAATTATAACTTTACATACATTTACCAATGTTTAGAAGTGTAAGCCAACTCGAAATGAGTTGAAATTTAACAAGAACCTGAGGAAATAGACATATTCAAGCACCCAGGAGGTGGTATGGTGGTTTCAAGGGATGGCGGCGAATGCATTTCTCCATTTTCGCCGGAGGAGGTGAGACGATTGTCTATGATGAATCTCCATCTTTTCACGAGACAAATATTTGATTTTGATCCTAATTGATTTTTCTTTCCATAATAAATTTTCATACATTTGGAGTCCTAAATTTGTGGGGTTTATGTTATGAGCGCTTAATTTAAAGGATAAAATTTATATCGCTTTGGTCTCCGAAATTTAGTGCCTATCAAATTATATGTTTTTAAAATTATATAATAAATGAAATAATAAATTAAAAATATAGTAAATGTGAACAAAAATGAGTATTAATGAATAAAATAAAGAAGATAAATAAATTTCAAAATTTTGATGTCAAAAAAGGTCGAAGTCCTAATTTCAAATAAATTAATGCAATTGTTCACTTAGCAACTCTAGAAATTAAAATCTCAAAGTCCATATATATCGATTGTACTTAATGTCACGTTCTAAGTGCCTAAAAATAATTTAGCATGCTTAATAAAATTCACGGTGTTACATCAAATCTCGCATTACCATTCTTTCTTTTCATCACTTCTATCATTGTTGTCCTAAAAGTTCAAAAAAAAATTCTAAATAAGCAACAACACACATTAGTGTAGAATCGACTGAGAGCACTAATAAGACCCATAGTATTAAAATAGAAATAAGTGTGAAATTAATAATTATCACATACACTATTCCAACACAATTAATTAGGTAATATACTAGTTTTCAATTGTAAGAATAACCATCACAAAGTTAGTAATGATCACGTTTAGCTATTTTAAGTTACTATTGTCGTACAATTATAAATCTTTTATACAGTTTTTACATTTCAATTTGCAAAATGTACGTGTATGTGTGGTGATATAGTCATAATTATACGTAAAAAGCAACGAGTTCTCAAACAAACTAAAGTTAAATAGAGATGCATTTAATTAAACATAATTAACTAAGCTAGCAACTCATTGTTCAATCATTATAATAGATTGCATGTGCAATTAAAATCGTAAATGTACATACATATCTTATTTTTTAAACATCAAAATACACTTCATTACAATAAATCAAGACTTTAGCTATATTATATAGCACGTAATTAGCTTAACAAGTAATCATTCATTGTGCATATAGCCAGTAGATGTACATACATGGATGAGATATGTTGGTTACAAATCTATATCTATAACATATATAAAAGTTTGAGATGGAGGTAAGTTGAGGGACGTAATTGAAGATGTTGGACAAATTGAGGGACTTAAATGATGATCTAGGTGTTGAGGAACGAATTGAAGATATTAGTAAGATGGCGCACTCAATATTGGATATAGGTAAGATGGAGGACTCAATTGAATATGTTCATAACATGGGGACACAAATTAAAGTTTTTTAAGCCGAGAGACTCAATTAATGTTGTTGGTAAACCGATGGACCTAAATACATATATTAGTAAGAAGGAGGACTCAATTTAAGATATACTAAGATTGGAGAACTCAAATTAGAGATGTAGGTAAAGTGAGGCACCGAATTGAAGATGTTTGTACAATGGAGGACCTAATTGATGATTACAATAAGATGGAAGTTGTAATTGAAGAACTTACAGTAGGATTCAATTGAATATCTTCATGAGATGGAATACCAATTGAAGATATTAGTAAGTTGGGGGCCCCAATTCAATAATTTGCAAGATGGGGAATCAATTGAAATTTTGGTATAACGAGGGGACTCAAACGATGATGTTAGTAAGTATAGGGAACGAATTGCAGCTTGTTGGAAGGTTGAGGAGAATTGAGATGTTGTGAAGGTGAGGACCCAATTAATCATAAGAGGAAGATGGATGATTAAATTGAAGATTGTGGGTATATCGAGAGAATTAAATAATCCTAGAATGGTAAGGTTTTGGGATGGTCTCAATTCAAGAAGTCCAAATATAATATACCAAATTGAAGATGTCACTAATTTAAAGGATGAAATTGAATATATTGGCACGCTTAGGGACTCAATTGAAGTTTCTATTAAATTGAGGACTCAAATGATGATGATCCAATAACGAGGGACCGGATTTACTCATCCGGTAAGTTCTGGGGACCTCGTAAGCTTTGAGTAAGTTGAATGATTCAATTGATGATGTAATTAAGTTGGAGGGCTTGATTGAATATATGAGTAAGTGGGAGGACTTAATTGATGATAGAGTAAGTTGGAGGACTTAACTAATTATTGAAGTAAGTTAGAGGACTTAATTGAATATGTTCGTAAGATGAGGCGCTTAATTGAAGATTTTTAAGAAGGAGAACTCAATTGAGGATAAAATTAGATGAAGGACCCATTGACAATGTTATTAAGTCAGGTGACCATATTATAGATATAGGCAAAGTGAGGTAGCGAATTGAAGATCTTTGTAAAATGGAGGACCGAATTGATGATTGCAAGAAGATAGAGGATTCAATTGAAGAGTTTAGTAAGTATGCATACTCAATTGAAGTTTCATTAAATCGAGGACTCAAATGATGATGGTCCAATAATGAGGGATCGACTCGACTGCTAAGTTCAGTGGACTCTGTAAGCTTTGAGTAAGTTAAAGGACTCATTGAAGATGTAATGAAGTTAGAGGACTCGATGGAACATATGTGTAAGTGGGAGGACTTAATTGATGTTATGAGTAAATTGGAGGACCCATATGATGATTGTCTAATAACGGGGACTCGGATCGACTCCGCCTCGTAAGTTCGTGGAGACTCGCTTAACTGAGAAAGCTAAAGGACCGAATTGATGATATATTTAAGTTGAGGACTTATTGAACATATGAGTATACGGGAGGACTTAATTGATGTTACGAGTAAATTAAAGGACTCAACCGATGATATGTGTAAGTAAGATGACCTCAATTGAATACGCATTTAAAACGAGAGGCAATTAATTGAATATTTTTGTAAGATAGAGGACTCAATGACAATGTTGTTATGTTGATGGACTATATTAGTAAGATGGAGACTTAATATTGGATATAGGTAAAATGGAGGACGTAATTGATGATTACAAAGAAGTTCAAGGACTCGCGGTAAGCTTTGAATAAGTTGAAGGACTCAATTGATGATATAATCAAGTTGAGGATCCAATTGATGATAACTCAGAAGATGAAGGATGCCCGCCATAATACACCGACAATCAAGAAGTCTTTTTCGCTTAATTCACCATTCCATTCTCACTTATATGTCCAAGACGCATATGCCATAATCTAGTAAATATCATCATCTCGACGAAGAAGGAGTAGTAACAAATGCTTACCACTAACTCAGATAACCTCAACAACACATATAATCTCATGCTTATTTCATCTTTTCATTACAACTCCCTTTTCATCAAGAGTACTCAAATAGGTAAGATTCCTTTTTAGATCTCGGACTGCCTCACGCCACCAAATGCCCCGACAACTCCGTTAAACATTCCGACCGTATATACCAATATCTTACAAGGTGCATTATTTTTCACCAATATAAAACCTTTAGAAACCTGCTTCATAAGTTGAAAACCAGCCTTTATTAGAACATACATAAAACGTGCAAGTCGAATCAAGAACACATTCTTCAAGGTTCGAGTCTCCATCGTAAACAACTAAGAGTTCTCTATCACCGAAACCATCTTCTCAACACTAGCTTCACCGTAATTCTTCCGTTGTTTTCCCATCCGATTAGTAGCCTTCTATTATTCTTATTATGTAACTTATAGCATCTCGATTTGATGTGTCTTTTTTCTTATAGTACCATGATTTTGTCTCTATATTTTCGATTTCATCCGCTACCACATTACTCCAAAATACTTCTCACGGTCATCCTCGAACAACAAGGCCTCTAACCGAGCCTTGATCCAACCATAATATGCTTCATCTTCTCCTTAGAGAATAAAGCCTCATATACTTCATCCATAGTGTGGTGTACGACTCGCATGTAAAATAGTATCTCTCGAAAGTCATAAATGAAGAAGGCAACGAAAATAATAAAATCAACCATAAATCTTCTTCATCGCATTTCAACCTCCATAGCCTTTAGATCGTAGGACTTATTTCCTTAGATGCTTATGGTTCACGTAGACGCACCTTCTACCATACGATAAAATACATAGCTGTCGCTTTAGATGTAATCTATCGTTAGATTTTTCGTCATGCATAAATGCCCGTAATTTTAATTATTGGTAAACCAGCTGGTGATTTTCTCATTCAAACGATCGACAATTTGGTTTGAAATATGAAGACGAATTTGAAAACGGCCTTCGAGCCTTACATTGTCTTTCGTCCAAAGTCAAAGACGAGGCATCCTATCAAACCCTTACGTAACATCCAAACTGGCTTTACACGAAAAACAAGATCTCGATTCTCACTATAATGAAAATCAAAGTGTTACGATCCAACAAAATGAATATCATATTTTATAGTTGCAATTATCGCGATCAAAATTCAACCTAACTCGATACGAGTTT
The DNA here is from genome assembly GCA_023638005.1 of Forsythia suspensa. Classification (NCBI taxonomy): domain Eukaryota; kingdom Viridiplantae; phylum Streptophyta; class Magnoliopsida; order Lamiales; family Oleaceae; genus Forsythia; species Forsythia suspensa. The sequence continues at coordinate 12,667 of JALRMA010000104.1, read as the reverse complement.
GTTATAATGTAAACAAAAAATCGGCAACAAAATAACAAGAACACACATGATTTAACGTGGTAAACCTCGTAACACCTGAGAAACTCACGAATGAGGAAATAATAATTTACCTCACAAAGATGGTTACAAAGAGGAGCCGATTTATTAACTTTAGAATATATAATATATATATATATATATATATATATATATATATATATATATATATATATATATATATATATATATATATATATATATACACATACACACACACACACACACACACACACACACACACTTGTACGAGAAGAATCATAATCTTGATAAAATAAGTCCTCGTGTAGAAGTATCATAATCCTATTAAAACAAAGTTCTCATATGACAAGAATCATAATCCCTCGAATCAACTAAATTTGGATCACCGAATTCTAATAATTTAAATAGAATTACTTCAAGACATGTTGGGACAAGTATGGAGATTCAAAAATTTTATTTACTTTATTAAAAAATTATTACCATAATTTATGTCCAATTTTATGTGAACTTGTTATTAATAATAATTGAATGTTTTGTTGTTACAAAATTGATCTAAATTGCTAATTAAACTTCCTTTGGCTCACCAAATGCGAGTAGAGTGGCAACGCTGGCCACACAGACGGTCCATGTAACTTGGATTTGATTAATGGCCTTGGCCCAAATAAAACAGGCCTATATTGTCCTTGGTCCATCTAGCCCGCTAGGTTAGCCGGCTGCCCCCTTTTTTGCTCCTTAATACTAATCACTTATTTTGTGAATAACCATAATAAATAATCCTAATAATTCAATCCAAATTGGCATAAGTCCAAGTCTCCAATTTAAATTGTTTAGATTTAATTAAAATTTAGTTTAATTCAAGTTTCAATCCAAATTATGTTTGAGTGTGACAAATAAATTATTAATTTTAAATTTACTAGTAAGTAAATTTTTAATTTGAGCCAAATATGCTTATATCTCAAAGCAATCAAACTAGTATGATTTACTATTTTTTTTTTTTTTTTAAAATGTGTCAATAAATAGTTTACAATTAACCAAGAAAATATTATTATTTTAAAAGAGAAAATTGATGCTTGTCTATTGACTAATACATGAGAGTCCTAATTTTATAAATTAATCTATTTAAAAATCTCAAAATATATATTGTCTAAATTTATCTAAGATTGTATTTGATGCAATGTATTAGATTATATAAAAATTATTTAAAAAATAAAATAAATAAAATTAAGACCGGGTTGGTCTGATGGATCAAGGTTAATATATTTCTAGCCCGTATAAAATTAATTTCAAGTGTGTCACTTTAACGGGTCGGTCTAGTCCGACTTCATTTATTTACCACTCTAAATGCGTAGAGAACAAATAAGTCCATTCACACGAGGCGCAATGTTAGTTACGCTTGTAGTTTGTGGTTGTCACGATTTTACATGTCATAGTGCCCACAAACAATTGTACAACCAAAATTGAGCCACACAATTGTGGATACATAAATCAACCTTTGTCAATTGTCATGAATTTACTAATAGATAGTGAAATGTCGGTAGTTTTTTATTTGAAGGAAAATGTAAATATATGACGCTAGAAAATTCATTGGTTGAGGAATCTCATTCAATTACAATATCTTGAAGCTATAATGGGTTAATGGAGTTGGCTTGCATGGTTTTATCTACTCTATATACTTATCGGGTATTTTCTTAAAAGGCCTTTTGAAATAACTCAAGTCTTTTAAGGTCTAATTTATTTTCATATTTTTTAAGGCTTTTTGTGAATAAAGTCTATAATACCCTTACTATATTTTTATAATAACCGAAATGTCATCGATAATAAAAGACCCAAAATTCAACGCTGATTTCAATTCGTTAACGACGAAATTGGTAAATTGAAGAAACCCTACTCCCTCCAATTTCTCCACCGTAATCTCGGGTTTCTTCTTTCATTTTCTCAAGGGAGAAGAGAAAGACTTGTCGCCATTTGTTGCTGCCGTGAAGAGAATTACTTCTCACTTCATTTGTTGTTGTAAATTGCCATTGGTAATATATTCTCTTCCTTTCATTATTTTACATGTACATGGCATTCTTTGTGCTACCGTTGGAAATGGGTGTCGAGGAATGTTATTCATCCGAAATGGTGGAGCCGAGGAAGAAGCCACATTATTTCTCGATTTTGAAAATGTTTGAAATTATCGTGAACGTTTCTAAATCATCAGAGTCTTGTTGAATCCATTACGAGTCGCTTCAAACGCATTTATGGTTGTTTTATGTTGAACGATACGAGTCGCTTTTAAACGACTTCAAGTGGTTGTTTTAAGATGACCATATGTCGCTTTAAACAACGAACCACATTTTGAACTACTATTGCAAGCAGTAGTCGAGGTTGTTTGAAGTACAATATTTGATTTTTTAGAAACAATTTTTTAGATTAAGTAATCAAAGTTTTAATGAATTGCATGAATGGAGTCACCATTATGTATCGCCGTATTTTATTTTGGTGAGTTTGTTAGGGATGATCGTGTGAAAGTGGAATTGGAAAAGGGGTGATAGTCATGTTGTGGATAGATTTGAAATTGTTAATGAGATTTCATATAAAGAGTCAGATGGTAAACTACCTGACTTGTGCAATATTGACTATTCCTTGCATGAATTGGAGATGAGGTTTCTTCTACCTAGTGATGCAATGTTTGGCGGAGCCAATCCAGACATTAGAAAAATACATGCACCGGGTATGTAGGTCTCAATAAACAAAGTCACCCCGTCTCCCGCTTCAGATGACCCGTGCGAGCAAAGGTCCAAAGATCGTTAATGATAAACTGATACAATTAACCGGGTGACCTCGAGCATGAAATCGAACGAAGACATTGTCATTCAACAATGTTCAATCACAAAGAAATGACTATTGGCAAGACTTGGAGATACTTCCAAAACTATGTACTATTGCAAGCCAACGACGTATAATGAAGTGTGATGAAATGTAGATGATTATCTGGATGGGATGGATATAAATGCGTATGATCGTAATATCAAAAGTCCTTCTAGAAATTCTAGGATACCGCCAACAGCCTATTCTTCTAAACGTGAGGTGGTCGGAAGACAATCACCACAAATGAGCAACTTCGGCTTTATCTTCACCTATTACAACGATGTGATTCCAATGTATGAAGACGTGTCGATGACAAAGTCTTTGAGTCAAAAAGATCCGACGTTGAGTTGGACTTGCTTGTAATGAAGTATGACTTTGAATTCGTGAGGAAGAAATCAAACAAGCGTATATACACCATTGTTTGCTTTCGATCAGACTGTAAGTGGCGCTTTGAGCAACGGTTCGCACAATGTGATTACTTTAAAGTACGCAAGCACAAACGTGAACATACATGCTCTAAGCATTCGCCAGTAATGATCATAGACACACAAGATTGCGGGTTGTAGGGAGACATTAATAGTGCCAAAGTTTCTCGAACCCCCACTGTACAATATCAAACAGATGTCATTAATGACGCATGCGAAACGACTTCGAGGTAGTCATGATCTATCGTAAGGCATGGAAGTCTAGAGAATTTGCTGCCACAGATCTAAGAGGTTCACTTGAGGAAAGTTACGCAAATTGGCCTCAGAGTGCTCACAACTTGTCTATTAACAATCCTAGTACGATATACACGCCTATGATTGATAGTGATAGCGACATTTCTATTTTTTACGGCTCTCGGACCTTGTATTCGTGGATTTCACAATTGCATGCGCCAATAATTATTGTAAACGGAACATCGCTAAAAGAAAGATATAAAGGTATGTTGATTGTTACTACATGTCAAGATGCTTAACATGTAGATATATCCTATTGTATGGAAAATAGTTGATTTTGGAGAATGATGCATCGTGGAACCGGGTTTTTGCACACGCTGAAAGAAGTAACTAGTGACCAATCGACTTTGTTTTGATATCCTACCGGTGGTAGAGTATCATTAATGGAGTCAAGTCCGGTACCCCGAACACGCACTACGGCCACTCAGATCTATCACATAAAGGACAACTTGAGACCAAGACGTAAAAATTCAGAGGTTTTATCATCAAGCTTCAAGAAAGCGGCAGAGGCCTATACCGCTGGAAGAGTGTGAGAATTATATAACTCAAATTAAGAATATACATAAAATGTAGTTGATTATTTACGTAAAGTTAAAGTATTTAATGTCGGGCTGAGTCACACTTTTTAAGGAAAACCGTTACAACATCATGACATCGAATAATGCGGAGTCAATCAACTCGCTGTTGAAGAAAGATATCGAGAGTTACCAGCCCTTGAACCAATTGAGAACATCCGAGGAAAGTTGTAGAAATGGTTTTACAAAAGACGCATGATTGCACAAGGTTACACTCAAAGACTTAACTCCATCAATAGAAGAAAAACTCATTAAGAATCATGGTGGCCAGAAAGTACGTATGGATCCCATTGATCTAATAAGGTATGATGAGAGCAACTAATGTAGAGGTACTACCAGAAACTTGGACGAAAAATATATACTTGTAGACTCGCTTCAGCTTGAGCGCCATCGCGGCGAAAGTACGCAATCGCAGCCGCCGGCGTGCGTAGTGGGCATTCTGCTTATCTATCAGGTTCGCTGTTATACGATCGACATTGAAGAGCGGCATATGTCAAAACAATATTCCTATGCCTAATGAAGTTGATTGGGTTGTTCCCGAGCATATCAGATTCTTTAATAGTCTTGTCACGTAGTTAAGTACCAAGTCGGACATAAGAGAACATCGAGGATACCATCCGTTGGAGAGTTTCCCAAGAGGCATAAATGTAGCAAGTGGAGCAACCGGGATCACAACCATCTAAGATGTGCACACCGATTCCAATTGCGATGTGAGAGCGTAAGAGTAGTGTAGGTCTATGGTTTTGTTTTAATTTATTCTATGGAAAACAAATTTGAACGTATTATATTTGATTTATCGTTATGTCGAATGCGTATGTTGTTTGTTTATCTTCATTTTGACCACGGATATTGTGTTTTTCACCGCTTACATCCTTTCTTCGCGCAGTTGTAATAGCATAACGACACTCCTACCGCTTAAACAACCATCGACGCTTAGCACATAAATAAGTAGAGTTGTTTTGAATGCACACCAGACCTTTTTTTGGTAAAGTCGACTAACCAATGAATTGGACATCTTGTAAAACGACATCATGGAAAACAACCAACGACGCTTAGTATGTTAGTATAGATGAAATATAACCAAGCAGACAATTGTTTTAAATAAATCAATGACGCTAATATAAAACGATCGATGTTGTTTTAAACAACCACCGACGCTTAGTATAGAAATCCATCACGTTGCTTGTTGTAAAATGTCTATAGACGCTTAAAATAAACCCCTTTGATGATGTAAGCAATCAATTGTATATTACTCGATCGTTTAACTCGATCGTGTTGATAAATCAATTGTACATTACTTTGATCGTTAAACTCAATCGCGTCGCATCAATCAATTGTACATGAATTTGATCGCTGAACTTGATCAATCAATTGTACATGAGTTCGATCATCGCATTCTCGATCGTCGATCAATCAATTGTACATTACTCGATCGTCGAACTCGATCGCGGTCGATCAATCAATCAGTACATTACTGGATCGCTGAACCAATTGTGTCTATCAATCAATTGTACATGATTTCGATCGTCAACTCTATCAAGTTGATCAATCAATTGTACATGAGTTCAATTGTTGAACCCGATCATATTGATCAATCAATTGTACATTACTTCATTGTCAAACTCCGATCCCGCCGATCAATCAAATGTACATTACTCAATCGCCGAACTTCGATCGTGGTCGATCAAATCAATTGTACATTACTTCAATCATCGAACCCGATCGTGTTTCATCAATCAATTTTATATTACTTTAATCGCTGAACTCGATCATCATGTCGATCATATATTGTACATTACTTCTCATCGTGGCTCATCAATCAATCAGTAATACGAGTTCGATCGTCGTAACCCGATCGTGCCGATCAATCAATCGTATATGACTCTCGACCGTCGAACTCGATCATGCCGATCAATCAATTATACATTACCGATAGTCGAACTCAATCGCGTCGCATCAATCAACAATGCATATTACTTTGATCATCGAACTCATTGTGTCGATCAATCAATTATACGAAGTTCGAGCAGTTGAACTCGATCGTATCAATCAATCAATTGTACATTACTTCGATCATCAACTCATCGTGTCGATCAATCAATAGTACATTACTTCGATCGTCGAACTCGATCGTGTTGATTAATCAATTGTACATTACTTTGATCGTCAAACCTCGATCGTGTCGATCAATTAGTGGTATATTACCGATCGCCGAACCCGATCGTGTTCGATCAATTAGTTGTACATCATTCGATCGCACGTAACTTGATTGTGTCGTATCAATTAGTTATTACATTACTCGATCGTCGAACCTCGATTATGTCAATCATATTGTAGAAACGAATGAGTTGTTTTAAAATAATTGAAGTCGTTTGGAAACATCTCTAGATGTTTTGAAACCATAGTGCAGCTTACGAATTTACATGTATGTAAAACGACACTGCTGCTTTATAACGCTCATAGACGCCTTTAAAAAACTACCACTTTTTATACTTTTGTATTTATATTTAATTTATTGTATATGATACATTCACCTACTCAAGGACGTAAAATCAGCCGGCCGATCGTACATACAACCGCATTTTATTGAAGTTTCACACCTAACTCCCACTATCAAGAAGCGTAGAAGTTAGTGGACCGGATTGTCATTTAGATTCTAAATATCCACTATTAGGGTGGTTGTCAAATTAATTTTGAAATTAGGAGTTATTTCCTCAGTAGTTGTTTCCGCAAAATGGAAAAGAGTTTGGTAAAATTGATTTTGAAATTGTGGTTTTTAGGTAAAATCAATGTCTCAATGTTTGGAAAGTTGCGGTTCCAAACATTTGTTGATATTCCTTTAAGAAAGTCATCTCAAACACAATCTTTATGATGAACGTATCACCGAGTGTCCTCCAACAGTATTTTCACTTGTACAAGTTTACAACATGCTAAACAGATGTATTTCACACGCTGATCGTATTTGTTAGCTAAATGACTACATGACGTTACATAATGAATGTTATTGTTCCAAAAAGTATATGGTCGTTTAGAACTATATTTTGATGTTTCACCAACTGATCAGGTTATGTTATTTGTAGATGGAGTATTTCGAGATAGAAATTTTGCAATCTGGAATCTAAGGTGTTTATCCGTATCCACGCTTACCCAAAATTGATACAAAGACGCATGCATTAGATGACGAACACAAAGAGCTATTCTCAAACTCAATGTTTTGGAAAATTTGTACAATGCCGAGGTCTATGCAAATATTTCTAAAGCTAATTCACAACCTCACTAATCGAGGGTACGTTCAAAAAATATGACGTAGCTCGGGTTTTGTTTGGAGAATAAGCAAAGTCCGCCCGGTTCTCTTCTTTCGAGTTTACACTCGCGATCGGGTTTTAAGCTAGGAGATGAGGTTGAGTACAAAAACAAGATTGTGCAAGAGTGGGCGTATTATTTGAGAAATACTTTGGAGATGGGGATAAGATCACCCCTAGTCGCTTGTTCAAGCATTTGACAATGAGGAAGACGACATGCATGACAAGTACAAGTTATGATCAGAGATGTATCTACAGGAGTCAAGGTCAGAGCCAAAGAACTCGAACTCAAAGATAGACAATCACATATTGGATTTGGCTCGATTTACTCTGAATTTATTCAATGAATATCCACGGACTAAGATTTATGACCAGCCAATGCATGCATTTATGAGAAGTTGGAAAAAATGTAAGGATATGTATTCTTTAAGGGGGTTTCTATCATGGAAAGTGTGAATGGTCACCGAATCTAAAATTTGCTTTAAAGGAAATATAAAAAAAAGTAAACGACAAGTACATCTATCCGTAGGTCTGGACATTTGAGTAATAATGACATATATACACTTGTTCCATGCCAGAGACAGGAAAGGAGACTCAAGATGTGCTCATAACCCACGCCAACGCTTGAACCTAGAGGATATTATGCGTAAGTCTTGACGACCACGCCTACGCCATTCGGCATGGCATGCTAGTCCCGAGGAGAAGGAAGAAGAGTATGAGATTGTTTGTCTCTGCTCTAAAAGGGAAGATCCAATCTTCGGCGCCTCATCTCACGAGGATGCAGTGTATGGTATACAGCTTGGAGATGAAGAGCCCAAGATATATTCACATCAAGTGCAAGAGGATAACCCCACGCCTCCACGCTTGTACATGATGAGTAAATGAGGTATGTATACTATAATAAATTAACTGCATCCAACTTATCACTTGCATTCGCTTGTAACGCCTATTTTGTTAATCCATGTCATGTCCAGTCGGTCAATCATCTCACCAGAGTAGCACCTCGTGCACCTTTACTTGAGGAGCCATTTGTGGTTGTGAACACAAAAATATGTCGAGGCAACACTTGAACAACTCAAAAAATTGACAGATCAAGTTGACGAAATGAAGAGGAAGGTCAACATGTCGTAAGAATCCATAACAGAGTCTACATTTGCATAGAGAATATATGGACGACAACATGAGTTAATTGGGATGGGACCCGATTTGACCATTATGGGTGATCACAAGCGAGGGTGTAGAGGGCGATGAGATAGAAAAATGGATATAGTGATAGATAGAAACAAGATGTGTGAGAGCAGTGGAGTAGATGCTAGACGTAGAAACAACAAGAGAGGTGAAGCTGGGATGCTATCGGAGGTACAGGTGGGGGCTTGGGTCAACTATGGAGGTTGCCCAGAGGAGGCCGAGATATAGTGTGTAGACAATAATGGATGGTGCTTAGGTTTAAAGCAGAAGTTATGTATGTACACATCAATCGTGGAGGGATTTAAGTATTTTGTATTTATATAAGACTGGATCGAAAATATTAGAAGGATATGAGGAGAAGGCTGATCAACCATGTAAAAGGATTGACTGTGCTTTCGCTTATTTAAAGATGTACAAGAAAATATGCGGTTCCACGTAGGAGCAAGAGCAGTTGTAGAAAGTCTGGACGAGACGATGTGAAAGGGAAATTGAGAGTTAAAAAGCCTTCTACATTTAAAGGATTTCTCCATACATGGACCAAGGTTATTGGGATAAAGTACGCTGATGCTACAATGTTTGGATTTTTTCTATAAGTTGACCTCAGAAGGATAAGGAGTTTTCGTATTGTGGTATAACTGGAAATAGACCGATCAGGAACATCTTTTCCAACTTAGTAGTAGACTTATTAAGTGTATGTAATTTCTATTTTTTGTTTTTTCTTCATTCATATTTTTCTATTATTCATTAACGCCCAAAGGTCGGGCCTACCAATTGGAATACATTAAAGTTGAAGGATGCAAAAAAATGGTTCCATCGGCGTTTTCACGGGAGGGAGGTCAGTCTTCGTATTTATGTGTGTAGCAGCCCTAACGCAGGAAATATATGGTCAACATAAGTAATTACTTTGACAATATTTGTTTATATTTTTGCCACGCTGATTTGGCAATGCAATCAAGGCATCAATGAATGATAAAATATCCCAAATCCTCTCGACCATCCAAGTAGTTATCAGTGATGTGAACTTCTACGTCAACTGCATGCTAGCGATGCCGAGTTAGATGCACAGACTACCCGATGTAGCCACCAAGGGTCTCGATAGTTACTCTCAAGCAAGCAGTTCCAAAACATGGTCAAGGGAGGTGTACTAATTCTATATTTTCTAGCTTGCAAACATAGTCATCGTTTATCACGAGATAGATACATTGCTAACCGGGATTGATGTCTGGGTATATATATTGATCCAAGAGAAGAGCCGCTTCACGATGATCAAAATTAGAGCTGACTCAGTCCATGCGACAACGATTCTTCCTTATGTTTCCAAGAAAAACCAATTTACATATCGACGCCCAGCAATAAAACCACAACGCATAACCCCAAAACAATCCAACTCGTAAGTTTTACAATGATATTGCCAAACTACCTGCATCTACGTATCATCTATTTTAATTTTTAGCACTATTAATGCCAAACTTCAAAACCATGATGCGTAAGTGATTATGGTGTTTACGCCCATCAGCCATATAGAATTCGAAAGCATCTAGTGTGACAAGTGTAGTTAGGTAAATTTGATTCTACTAGCGCCGAAGTATATGAAAACTAGTCGTTGAATTATATATCCTCGACAAAATTTACAAAACATAATTTCTCAGGTATTTTGGTTTCGATTTTATTTCATGGTGTCCGGCTTTTAATGCTGTTGATGTAAAGGTTGGGCAATAAACGCTACAAGATATACATTTTAGGATGATATTCCATCAAATAACCAGAGGTTATAAACGCATATAGAGTTTTAAAACATTAATGGTTGTTCAAAAAATACCTATTATTGTTTTAAAACCTCATCTATGTACTTAAAAACATCAGTATTTAGCTTTAGACTTCTATGAACCACTTAAAATCATTATGCAAGTTGTGTACTTATGGATTCTGACTTTTATCAAGTTAATTAATATCGAGGTTTGAAATTCAATTTTTCAACGGATTTTAATATAGTTTTCATTTTAAGTTGTTTCTCATGTTATTGTCATTACATGGTATATAACTACTATTGTATAATTGTGTGAAACTCTTTATAAGAAAATTAAAGTTAATATTGTCATTCAAAATCGAGTAAAACATCTATTGTAATAAAACCAGAAACAAAATAAAAACTTTATCCATTCCAAAATACTACCAAAAATACAGCAAAACAAACCAACATAAAATATAATTGGTTCAAAATAATACAAAACACAAAAAACTATAATAAACTATTCTAATAAACTTAAGCAAACAACCAACAATTAAAAATCCTCTTTCTCTCATCGCTTAATCTCTTCCTCCAAAACCCGATCGGCCGCCTTCTCCATGTCATCAACTCCTGTAATGAGAGTAGACTTCATTAAAACACTCATAAGGGTGCAAAAATATGTCAAGCAAAGCTTCTACTTTTCACAAGGCAATAATATTTGTGGTATTTCTGAATCCTCTTAAATCGGTATTCATTATCACAAGAAAGACATCAAATATATGTCATTTAACCGCACTCTTCAATGTATAGCCAATGAAGTTCGAGGGTTGAAGAAGAAAAGATTAAAATGATCCCTACCACCAATGGATACCTTAAAATATTGTCAAGATTTATTTTCATTTGTGAGAGATGGATCAATTGTGTGGGCATTGAAATAATTCGTATGCGTTCGTGAGCAAGTTAAATGGTGAGAGTCAAGCTCCTGGGGTTGAATTGGTTGAAGAAGAAGTTCCGGCTTCATGTATCGCTAGGATAGAAATAGGATACAAGACAATTAGATATCATGTTAGCAATAATGATAAAATAATTGTAACCAAGTGCCTAACTTATAGCATATAATAGAGCGTACTCAAGAGTCATTAACATGCAGGAAGGGGAGAAAAGCTCGATCCATAATTGATCAATCAAATTATTTTTACCAAAAAATTTCACACAAAGAGAAGCGTGAAAAGCTTTTGTGCCTCAATGGTCAGTTTATTTATTTATTGCCATATGTTCAATTCCGACGTATTTACCCGCTGGCATGTTCAATCATAGTTAGATCTGGGTAGTCACTGCAAACGACTCATCGACGCTCTAATGATAATTTTCATCAAGCTTGGCTGTGATTGCTTTTTGGTACATGGGTTCTAGTAAACCACACCTTCAATTAGATTTTCAAGACTAGATGTACTTGTAAAATGGCCTAGCCATCACTCATGAATTTTGCTAATTTAGATGAGAGAGATAAACACTTACTTGAAAGTTCAAAGGTCATTTGACGAGAGATAAACACTTACCCATGATTTTCAAAAGACCACAAGAGTCTTTTGATCTTTTTCAAAGTGTTGTTTGAGGTGATTCCCCATTAATATATTCATTCAAACATTCTACTTGAAAGTTCAAAAATAAGATAAGAGATGTAAATAAACTACACGTATTTGAATAGAATTATTTTAAAAAAGTTTTTTTAACTATATTTTATCCTACTTTATGTGAACTTATTATTATTAATAGAGAAGATTATTCAAAAGTCACCCGCAAGAGAAGACTTTATTTTAAAATTAGGTCAAAACAAATTTTCAAATTCGTTGATAAGTCATTCTCCTTCATCAAATTTTCTATTCATCCCAAAATTATTCCCGTGATCCATATTTTCCATTAATAATCCGCCGCAGAACCACCACTATTCCGATTACACTATCACCACCATCGCCGCCACCACGATTCAATGAACATTCTCGAGATCCTTATTCAGACCGAATGATCCGAATCCATCATATTAGACTTTGGCCTCGCATCAAAACTTTCTTTCTTAAGGTATTTAACCTAACTCGGAGGCCATATAAACGTTGGAGACATGAAATCTTTTCAATGCCTTCTTGTATTCGTAGATCGGCAGTTAGTTAGCGCTTGATTCTTGTTATGTGTTGTCAGGTTCTCATTGTCAACTTTATGTATCAAGGTGTCACAACTTCTATGTACCAAGGTTTGAATTGCTTTAGTTTTCAATAATTTAACTATGGA